>BSBK01013116.1:0-117081 GCA_027943335.1 Chamaecyparis obtusa
ATTAAAACAAGAGATCCTGCAGCAAAAGTCTTGCTCTCGTGATACACTACCTCGTGCATCTTAGAGAACATATGTGCCAAAAGACACTGACCCGGGCTAACTCAAGAAGGAGTCACCATCAAGCATACAATCATCAGGCCCCAGGCTTGATATAGACTATTCTACTGATGGTCAGACATAATGATACCACCTATCATCCTAGCAATGATACACTCCAGTCGGTGCATCTGTCCATAATGCTGAACCAAGGTCTCCCAAGAAATTGAAGCTGTCATCTATGTGTCATCTCTGAAAAGACATGAGAAAGCCAATAGACCTGAGTTCCCCGAACTCACATACTCTAGACATCACCCTTCATGGAAAGGAATACGCAGTATATGATAGACATCCTCTGGGGTCATAGTAATCTCCACCATCAGAGAGTGAAAGGTTTGTGTCTCTGAGTGAAACCGCTTGATCAAAGTGGTCAAAAGTTTGTGATTTACCCTAATCTCAGGTAAATGAATGAGATACTCAAATCCACACAAAGTGAGGTGTACCCTCATGGGGTCTGGTAGTGACACACAGTCTCTAAGTGGTTGGATGTGAGATACGTATAGGCACATCAGGATATAGGCACATCAGGATATATGACCTACCCAGTACAGAAATAGGGAACCCTATCAGTAATTTGGTTATAGAACAGGTTACAAGTGCAGCAAATTGGACAGTTCAGTATTTCAAAACATAGGTTAAAAGGTCAAGAATCAGGCTAACAATTAGAAATATAAAAAATTTGACCTAGCAATGAGTTTTTGGCTCATTGTTTTTCATACGACAATTCAGACTAGCAAGTAAGTCGTAGGAGTTTCAACATCATTCCATACAACAAAGCATAGTAGTACGACAATGTATACCTCCTCATACAAGTGATGAGGGACCTGATGAAATGTCGTACGAATCTTGGGTCCCTCTCATATGAGTCTTTGGGGTTAATGAAATCACTATCTACCTAGGGTTGAAAAGTGATACTAGTCTAGATGGACAGTCGTACGAGGTTCTGTACATGCAAAATTGAAAAATTAAGTGTACAAAAAAGGTGCTAAAAAATCATATAAACAAAGAAAAAATGACTTTTCAGAGAGGCAAAGAGGTCCACCGACCAGATGTCTGTACTGTCGAGGTCTATGGTGTCTCTGGCTGTGCTCAAAATGAAGCAAACTCATAGGTACCTTCATTTCTGACATTTTCTCGCTTAGAGGGCTCCACAAGTTTTCAGAAGTCAACGATGAAAATGATTTGAAAATGACCCTTCCGGCCTTTATATAGCTTTTGACCTAATTTTCAAAAGTGCTCTATTTTTCATGAAAATTGCACCCCTAGCTAATTTTGATGCTCTGAACCCATTTTCGGGATTAAAATAAAAATTTGAGATCATTTACTGTGTCAAAATCATGATTTAAAGTTTTCAAACCTAGGATGGTCTACTGCTTGCATAATCGACCTTCCATCATCACAGAAATCTAGTATTCAACTTAATTGATTATCTTACATCAAACTATCAAAATTTCAACTTGGTCAACTATGGTCAACTCATGGTTTCACCTAGTCAAAACTTGGTCTTCTGGACCTACAAACGATGCAGAATGTGTTCTCAAATGTGTTTAAACCACTTCTCAAATCAATTAACATGCTTCTAAAACTACAATGCTGACTTTTCTTGTCAGATTTCAATTTTAATCCCAAAGGGGGCATGGTATTGCACATCATTCAAAGTTTGTAATCTAATTTGAAATTAAATCTCTCCTCAGCAATCAAGACAACAACCACATCTAGTTTCTAATTCATTAAAAATACCTCATCACTTGGGGCAAATCAATCATCACTTGGGGCATATCAAATTCATCGAGATCCATATCAATATGGTATTCTCTTAATCTTGTAAATTGTATCAATTTTTTGTAACCATCGATTCATTAGTGTTATTTCCATGGTTCTTCATAACTGAAGGGTTCAAATGTGATACCAATGTGATTCTTATCGACAATCAGGTCTAGAATCGGTTACTCACTTCTTCGCAATCATAAGGTTTAGAATCAAGCATTTTGACACTTCTTCGCAATCATCGGTTCATTGTTGTTATAGTTAACATTATCTTTGGTCATTTAGGACCTAATATCTTTAGATCTTTCAATCAGTTTCTGTCTCATATCAGTTTCAATTTCAAACATCAATTTCAACATCATACACAGACTGTCTTTGAACCACTGTGCTTCGCACAGTAATTCAAAGAGGGGCAAAATGTAATACCCCAAAAATGACCTATAGGTTCATTAACCTCCTATATCGACACATCAAATGAAGTCGACATCAAAGTCCTAACCTAAGGCACATCGGCACATTATCGAATCTTAATTGATTATCCTAAATTCTACATCAGGGAATATTCCTTATTCCTATTTATCCTAATTATCTTTAATTTAATGATCATTTGGTGATAAATCCTATTTATCCTAAAGTTTGATTAATTGAATATTTTGAATATTTAATTAATTGGATTTAATACTACCACTTAATTATTTAATTGGATTTAATTATATTTATTCCTAAATTGTATTATTTAAATTTTGACAATAAATCAAAAATCTCATGACTAATTGATTAAATTCTTATTTAATTAATTAAAGTCAATTGTCAAATTTAATAATATAGTTTTTGAATAAAAGTTTGATTTAATAATTGATTAACCGATAAATCAATTGTTTAATTTTTAAAATCAAGTAAGTTGAGGATAAATCATTTTATTTATTTAATTAATTCATAATTAATTATGCACATCCAAAAGGTAGTTAAACTTTAAATCAGAAAATCAATTCAAGTTGTTTTAAAAATAAACTCAACTCTCTTTTGAGTTGAAAGCTGATCTCAACTTCTGATTTAAATTAAAAAGCTGATTTGCATGATTTTGTGAGTTAATCTATCTCTAAATTCTTGATAACTTAAAAATCAACCTAAGTTTATCAAGAGTGATTTATGGCTTTTTCCATGCACCTCCAAAGTCCTGGATTTCTATAAATTAAAGCCTCAGCTCTTCATTTGGATCTATCCATGAATTGCATCTTCACGCTGGCGAATTGGTGATCGAAGAATCCATCTTTGTGAATCAAAGTTGTTGTGAGATTTTCATTATTTTTGAACATTCATATCATTTAGCATATCATTATTAGATTACTTGCATGTCATATCAATTTCTCATATAGAATAGATTCATATCAATTTATCTCATCTTATTGCATAGAAAATCCAAAAATATAGATTAATTTGCATTCATCTCATATCTAGATTCTGCATTCAAATCCTTCATTTAGGTGTCATCAAGGTCATTGATCTCGATCCAATCTAAGAATATCATACTCGCACCTACTAGAAGGTAGTCAATCACCTGGTTCGATTAGTTTCCATTCCACTGCACGATTTTGATTTTAGCTAACCTCTAATGTTTTACTAAAGTGTTGTGTCTATAGCTAGGTACAAAATTCACACACACATCTTTGGCACCCATTGTGGGGCCCTGAAATGGGTTTCCATTCCAATTCTATCAATTTCTATCTATTTCTTGTTGTTTTCTGATCAAAACTATGATTTTTATTTTCTGTTCATACATTTTCGTATGAATTTTGTGAGAAAATCATTTCAGGAGGTGTCCACTATCCTACGATAGGTTTAGATTTCAAGGCTCATATCAGAGTGTACACATTGACGTTTGAAATCCTGATTGTTGTATGAACAGGTACCCATAGTCATAAGAGTTTTCAGACGGTCATTTGGCCCCAGTGTCGTATGAGTTTTGACTCCAGATTAAATTGTCGTTTCATATTTTTGGGTAGTTTTCCAGATTTGATTTCTAGATTTGGACTAACAGCTAATATTAACAATTGAAATCTTCTATTTTTTATTGGTATTTGCTGGTTTTGATTGGGAAAAGTGTGAGAATTGCTAAAAATAGGTAAGAATCTACTAAGTGCGTTGTGAGGAATTCAGGTAATCTTTTGAGCTAATAACATTTTGATTTGGACTAAAATGAACTCTCATGTGTCAAGCTTGTGTGACCTTTATTGCTTTCATATTACATATTTCATTTTGGGCTATAAAAAGAACGTAGATTTGCTTTCTACATATCTATTATACGTAGTAAATAGGCTCTATGAATACTATTTGTGGCTCTTGAGAGAGTGGATTTCCAGTGAGGATCTTCTCAACAAGAGAACCCTTGTTGGTAGGGAGGTTATTGAGAGTATCTCACGTTCTACTAGATTTGTGCGTCTTCAACTTCTAATTGATACATTCTCTCTCCGGAGAGGTTTATAGATCATAAGTGGTTGACATCATAGATCTTTGTGAGATAATGTTGGTCTTAGCATGTCAGATTAATCTATCTAAGTTGTTTTGGTTAAAAGTGAAAAGGCTAGAGGACTATGCTCTACTCCCTTTTTGGGTAGTATCGAAAACTCAGATCCTTGAATCTAGAACCAGTCTCCATGTGGTATCTTTTGTGAGTCTCCTTTAAAGAGGGTTAACCGTAGTGGACATTTCCTTAATTGGGTCAACCACGTGGACGGAACCTCAAGCTGTAATAGCCATTTTCTCCATGGTAGCAGTAGTCGCTATATAAATGTCCTTGTGGAGGAAATCTTCATAGGCGTGGTCTCTTGTTGGGTTGCCAGATCTCCCTAGCAGCTCCTGATTGATTAATTTCTCAAACTATGTCAAAACCTTGGTGCACCTAGATTGGAGTTTGCCCTCTTAAGATCACAAAATTTGTAGAGTCAGACCATTACTACAAACCGTAGTGAGGCCAAATTTTCTTTTTCTAGGAATATGTGCATTATTGCAAAACTTTTTGGAACATACACTGTTAGCACTCCTAGGGATTAGCACATTCAGTCACTTGGTTGTTCATGTGTAGGGTTACTTTGTCTCCTATTCATTATTTCCAGATGTGCTTGAAATCACTTGCTTGCTATTTTGCATGCTGGTTACTAAGAACAAATCAATCTGGTACAATCTTCAAATTTTGATAGACAATTTTGTGAACAATTTGAAACTGAAAACCTAAAAATTGCAAAATCTCATGTCAAACACCTTTCTAGAGTCAAAAGTCATCTCATAAAGTTAGAAAGTTATACGAATTTTGGCTATTGTCATTTTAGAACCCCCAGATTGTCATATGATAGCTTGTATAGTGTCATATGAGTTTTGCCACCAGTCGATAACAACAGTAAAAAATCTTGCTATCAACTATCATGTGAGTTTTGCAACTATCGTACGAACTTGTCAATTATCATTTCATAGCATACCCACTATCATATGAGCCTTTAGAAAGTCATTTGAGAAAAGCCTAAAAATTTGTTAGAAAGTGTTAAAAACTGTCAGAGACCCAGCTTTTGCAACCTATTTCTAGAGTCTGTCAAGAAAATCACTA
Source organism: Chamaecyparis obtusa (assembly GCA_027943335.1). Lineage (NCBI taxonomy): Eukaryota > Viridiplantae > Streptophyta > Pinopsida > Cupressales > Cupressaceae > Chamaecyparis > Chamaecyparis obtusa. The sequence continues at coordinate 5,462 of BSBK01013116.1, forward strand.
TGTCAGGAATAGAGCAGAAACTAGAATGAATGCAATAATTTTCCTAAAGTGGCCTCTTCAGTCTGATTCAGCCTTCTATTTAATCAATTCTGCTATCTTTTGGGCATCTACCCATACATCTAGGGCATAGTATCCTTCATTTACATCCAATCTTATCCTTAATCAATCAAACTTTGAAAAGGTTGCGTCATTTGATCTTCTTGAATCAGATCTTTCTTTAGTTGTCTTCATCATATTCTTTTGCTTCACCCAAGGTTAATGGTGGAGACTAGAGCTTCCTCTCACAATAAATCAGGGGAGACATCTCATACCTTACCTTTGACCACTATCCAGTGTCCAACTCTTGAGCAACTCTACAATTATGGTCTTTATGAAGACGACGTTCTTGGCAATTTTTTATTGAAAACTGGTTACATATCCCCTCCATCAACTCACAGAGGTAGTCAACAAACCCCTCCTCAATCTAATCTAGGGAGTCCTAAAACTCCTAACATGTCTCACAGAGGGACACATCATGGGTCCCAAGGACATTAGTCTCAACATGGTATGGATCAAGAACCTACACTTTCTGAAATTTCTCAATATCAAAACGATAATAACTTCAAAAGAATGATGAAACATTTCTTGAAAGAAGATAGAGAAACATAGTTTCTAGAGTTATCTCATCAAGGAGCTAAACTTCCTCCCAACTTTAATGTGGAAGATATCATTACACATGAGGAAGAAACTCCTATTATGGTTATGATAAAATAAATGCATGCCATGCAAGTAAAACTTCACAAAATGGAAAAAGAAAAAGAACCTAAGGAGTTATCCATGGAGGCCCTATGTCCTTTTCCATTTGATAAAGACTTGTATATGCCACCATTCCCTAAGAGGGTGGAAATTCTGAAATATGATAAGTATGATGGAAAATCTAATCCTCAAGATCATGTCAGAGAATTATGTGCTAAATCTATGGAGTTCATGCATGAACCAACCTATCTGATGCATCTTTACCCTTGATCTCTTGGAGGGTCAGCCATTCATTGGTTCTCTAGGATGCCTCCTACAATCAAAACCTTTGAGGAGTTGATCAAATTTTTGTATCAGCAATACTCCTACAACATCCAACATCTAGTCACCATGATTGATATCTACAATCTCAAACAATATCTAGGAGAACCATTCTTGACATTTCTCAAAAGATGGAGAAAGAAATTCTCTCTATATGCTAGGCCAATTCTAGAAACTGAGAAGTTGGAAATCTTCATCAAAAATCTTGTTCTATAAATCAACTAACCTTTACAAATGCATAATCATACATCTTTTGATAAGATGGTAGACAATGCAATCAAAATTAAAAAGGTACTTGTGAATAAAGGAGATGTCACACTTCAAAAGGACCACTATGAATCTAGTTCTAAGGATAAGAACAAAAATTGGAACAAGAATAAGGGTGTCATAACAAATAGCATTGTTGATAATATCCATGCCCCATCTAAGGCACCTACTTTCAATCTAACCATTGGTACCCAAGCGATCAAAGCTTTAGAAGAAAAGGTGTCTAAATCATCCCAAAAGAAGCCAGAATATAAATCTTGGTCTGCTGATAATAAACAAAAGTTCACTCCTCTTGGAGAATCTTTGGAATCACCTATGAGAACTCTGATGGCTAATAACATCATCTCTTTGCCTGAGATCTGACAATCTGATCCTGACCCTAAGCTGAAATGGTGGAGGAAGAATGAATTTTGTGATTTCCATCAGGGTAAAGGTCACAAAACTAATAAATTCTTGCACTTGAAGCATACCAATCAAGACAAGATTGATAATGGAGAAATCATGATTAATAATCCTAAAAGCAATAATGATCACACAACATTCACTAAACCATTTCTTAAGCATACCCAAGGAGATTCATCTTCTTAGCCTAATGTGGTTGCTAAGATCAATTATGCCTATCCTATAAATAATATTGTTATCAATATGGTTGAACCAAGCCTATCTGAGCATTGCAATGTCATCAAAATTGTAAGAAGAGATAGACAAAATCAATCAACTAATGTAGTTACTTGATCACAAGCTTAGGCACACCTACAAGGACAAATCCTAGATCAATCAAATGTCCCTAAGGTGCCTTTCAATCTATCTTCCACTTCTAAATAGAGGGCAACATCTAAATCTTTAAATTTTAAGGACACAAGGCTTACTTCATACAGTATCATTCAACAACTCCAACATACTAATGTGAAAATCTCCATATTTGAGTTGCTTCGAATATCTCCATCTCATAGAGCCATTCTAGACAAATCTCTTCTTGGAGTCAATGTTCCTGATAACCTTGATTTAGATAGATTCCAGGCTATGGTTGGTCATCTTACATCTCCATAGTATATTTCCTTTTCAGAGGATGATGATAACTCCTTGATTCATCCACATAACTAGCCCTTACATATAGAAGTCTTGATCCAAAACCATCATGTCAAATGTGTGTTGATAGATGGCGGTGCTGGTCTGAATATTTGTTCTTACAACTTGATCACACAATTGGGATTTTCATAAACATCCATTGATCCTAGAAAGAAAATAACTATCGAAGAATATGATGAAGAAGAAAGATCCTCCAAGGGAATAATTGTCCTGCCTATCAGAACAGGTCCTGTCATCAGAGATACTATATGTCAAGTTCTTGATATACCTTTGACTTACAACATCCTTCTAGGGAGACCCTAGATACATGAAATGAAAGCTAGTCCTTCTACAAACCATTAGTTCTTGAAATTTCCTTATGATGGAGTAGAGGTAACCAGTCCCGCTGACATGTCAACAACTTGCAATACCTTGAAAGAAAATGTAGATAAACTTGTTCCTAATAACAGAGAATCTTCCATTAAGCAAATAGATGTAGCATCCACATCTAAGATAGAAGATATTGCAAAGAGGTCAATATCAAAGAAAATGGTATGAGAGAATATACTATAGAGCTAGTCTTGTCTTTGAAATCTCTTCGTATCTTGCCTAAGTCTTATGGGCAAGCTCTAAAATAGTTCAAACCAGAATCTACGGAACCTCTTGAGGCATATAAAGAAAAATTTGTTGCAGTGAAAGTACCTAAGCAAGAATTTGAAGAAGATGAAGCTGTGCTTGCATGGCTCTAAAAATATGAACCTGAATCCCAAGTTGTTCAAGCCGGTGACTCTAAAGTACCGAAGGTTCCTTATAAGTCATATGGCCCAAGGGATAAACTGATAGCTAAGATGGGAGATAAAGGAAAAGGACCTCTAGGACTATAAGGTAAAGGTCTTCTTTCACCTCTTGAACATCGTGGTCAAGCCAATAAGAATATGACAGGTCTAGGATACATGAAGAATCCTTTTTGTCTTAGCAAGAATTCCTCACATGTCTTAGAACAAATTGAGCCTTCGTAGCAAATCAACTAAAGGGGGAAATAACTGAACAGTCTGATAGTGATGATTCTGACACCACTGATGAGCTTATTCCTTATGAGCATTTGCATAAAGAAATCAAAGACCTCCTTGATGTTGAAGATGATCCAATCAAAAGAATTAATGTAGTAGAAACACAAGAACCTACTCTAGAGAAAGAGATAGTTGCAACACAAGAACCAACTAATCTCGAAGGCAATCAAAAATAGGAGGGTGGTAGTTATTCTAAGACAGATTCCCATGAGTATGAATTCAAATCAAAATCTAAGGGTAACCCTTCTTGGGGTATTCATCCTGACTTCACTCATGTTCTTAGATTTCCTAGAGGCATAGATGAAGAATCTAATGACTATGAATGGGGAGCCATTCCAGAAGAAGATGAGCTTATTATAGAGAAATATGTTGATGTTATTCACCAATATGCACCTAAACCCAATGTAAGTTTAGAGAAAAATGATGAACTTATCGAGTCTCATCCACCGATGGCTGAAGTGGATTATCATAATAACATTGAGCCTATTCAAAAATTCAATGTCTTAAGTTGTAATATCACCTTTCAATTCAAGCATTAGGTTAGGACCGGTGATGATAGATCCATATCCATAAACACTCTTTCCCAATCTTTCACCACTTTGACTATCCAACATCTTGAACTTCTTGATCAAACCTCCAAAAACCCAAGCCATGGTATTTATACCTTCCTGAATGACTATGCCCTTGCTTGCTACCTCAACACAGTTGAGCCTATGAGGACTTCCATCAGTGAACCAAGTGTTCGCATGACAGAGTCAGACATCAAGTATGTTAGTTAGAAAAATAAGAATAAGAATAAAAAGAAAAGGAGTTCTGAGGGTGAAAACCACTTCGTGGCAGTCTCAAAACCTACAAAAGTAAAAATAAAAGACATATCCGAAGGTGAAAACCTCTTTGAGGTGCCTAAGGATGAGATATTTGATGTCCTTCCAAGTCATTTATAGGATAGATCTCCAGTTCTAATTGAGCCCACTCAATCCATCAACTTGTGAACAATAGAAGAACCACAGTTGATCCATGTAGCACAATCTTTATCAGAAGAAGAGAAGAAAAAATTTACAACCTTCCTCACAAAGAAGAAGATCAACTTTGCATGGAAATATTTAGATATGCCAGGGTTGGATCCTGATCTTATAATGCACCATTTATCTATATCTCCTAGAGTAAAATTAGTTAAGCAAAAATTAAGAAAGATTCATCCTCATGTTGCACTCTTGGTAAAAGTTGAATTAGAGAAACTACTAAAAGTTGGATTCATTGAAGTTATTGATTATGCAAAATGGATCTCTAGTATTGTACCTATTTGAAAACCAGATAAATCAATTAGAGTGTGCATATACTTTGGAGATATAAATAGAGCATGCCATAAGGATGATTTTCCACTACCTAACATTGATATGATAATGGACATGGCTATGGGCTTTGAGATGTATTCTTTAATGGATGGTTTTTCTAGATATAATCAAATAAAAATTGCTCCAGAGGATCAAGAGAAAACTGCTTTCACATGTGCATGAGGCACCTTATGTTGGAATGTCATGCCATTTGGGCTAAAGAATGCTGGTGCTACATATCAGAGAGCCATGACATCTATTTTTCATGACATGATGCAGAGGACTATGGAGGATTATGTTGATTATACTTTAGAAAAATCTATGATTAGAGCTAAACATCTAAATGACTTAAGCAAGATACTAGACAAAATGGAAAAATTTAGTCTCAGACTAAATCCTAAGAAGTGTGCTTTTGGTGTCACTTCTGGAAAACTCTTAGGATACATAGTCTCCAAGAAAGGCACTGAAGTTGATCCAGCTAAAGTAAAGGATATCATAGAGATGCAACCTCCCAAAAACATTAGTCATATGAGAACATTGCAAGGGAGAGTTTAATCTATCAGATGCTTCATATCTCAACTAGCAAACATATCACAGCCTTTTACAAAAATATTACATAAAGGTGTGACATTTGCATGGAATGAAGAATATGAGAACAAATTTAACCATATCAAGAAGTATCTATCAAATCCTCCTATCTTGATGCCTCCCATTCAATGGAAGCCTTTGATCTTATATGTCTCTACTATAGATACATCACTGGGGGCATTGCTTGCACAACATGATGAGAACAAAAAGGAAAGAGCTATATACTATATTAGTAGAACATTGGTGGCATACAAAATGAATTATTCTATGATTGAGAAGGCTTGTCTAGCTGTGATCTTTGCATCATGGAAACTAAGACATTACATGTTGGTGCATACCACACATTTGGTAGATAAGATTGATCCACTAAAGTACCTACTAAGCAAAGTTTCCCTCATAGATAGATTAGCTAAATGGGTCATGCTCTTAAGTGAATTTGACATTGAATATGTTGAAAGAAAAGCTATAAAAGGATAGTTTATTGCTGATCAATTAGCAGATGCACCTATGATTGATGATACACCAATGCAAATGGAATTTTTAGATTCCTCTATCATGACACTTTCTTCTAGAGAATGGCAGTTATTCTTTGATGGCTCCTATACATGGAATGGATCATGAGCAGGCATATTATTTATAACTCCTCAAGGATACTCCATACCTAAAGCATTCAGATTAAACTTCCCTTGCACAAACAATATTGCAGAATATGAAGCCCTTCTTAATGGCATGAAAGTAGCAATTGAGTGGAGAGTGATAGAGATACACATTCATGGAGACTGTAAGTCCCACCCCATTTCCACCTTTTCCTTGACAGTTTGATGTCAGAGGATTAAGGGGTGTTGTAGTATCTGGATGATTGGTAAATCCCTAACGGAATTGTACCTCGAAATAGACCTATATATTGTACCTTCAAATCAGTACCTATAAACTAAGTGTCTCAATGATAGAGGTGATAGCTCTGGGTTATTAATTATGTAAGTGAATCTTGGATGCAGTATGTTACCCTACGGATCACAGATCCAATTAGATTAATTAAGGTACCATTGAGTAATGTTTTGATGATGTATTATATGGCTATACCATAGTGATGTTTTGGTGATATTATTAGAACACTGAACTAGGATTTGTTAGATCCTAGACTAATAAGATTATTCTACATTTTGTTTTCCTAGATTAGGAAATTTAATCATACTTGTGATAAGAATTTCATAGGACCCAACTGTTATGGTTACCCCTTACCGATGTTGAACCATCAATTTATCTTAAATATTATGCTAAGGAAATTGAAAATCTTTGGGACTAGGAGTACTATGGAGTTATGCAATCAAATTATGTAGATTGAATTGAATTGAAATAATGAATGTATTCTATATGTTTGCAAGCCTGCATTTGGATTATGATCTATATGAGGGCACTGTACTTTATGTGACTTTGATTACGCAGTAGAAATTATAACTTGTGTGTATAAAATTATATGCATTTGAATTATGCACTATATGAAAGTGATTAGACATATGCATTGAATTGTGAATTATGAGAAAGTGATTTAAGAATGCAATTGAATTCTATGTTGCAAATGAATATCATGTTAGACATCTTCACTGCATTGATGTTATGAGAACCTGATAACTAGATTATGGATGATCTTGATTTCATTCGAATTATGAAAATTGAATTTATTTGATGTGATTATTGAATCCTATATGATTATGTGCAGATAATTGAATTATGACATTTCTTTCTGTGTGATTGAATGTTCAATTGAATTGTGTTAGATCATTACTTTTTGTATGATTCCTTGTATGCAATTGAGTTAAGATTAATGTGTGGATATTACATCTTATATGCTTTTATGTGATGGTTTTCTTCCTTGAATTACTGATGCTGCATTTAGGTTTTGTAGGTGGAAGGACCATGGAAACATTCGGGGAAACCACATTGAATGCATGTGCTAACAGTAAAGCCAAGGCCCCGTCTATTGAAGAGACCAGGGCCTCGTTGTGAAGTGTTTTATTTGTAACCGTAATGTGAATGTATGTGTAGGAATGTTAAGTGTTGTAATATTGTGGACATACCTTAATTGTGATGTTAATTATGTGAGTGTCACTTGACACTAGAGTTATATGTTAACTAAGGTATGTCGTGTGATTATAATGTGAGAGCAAGTTCTAGAAGCTTCCTCGGGGGGGGAATTCAAAGTGCATCCACTTGTCATAGGACCCCAAAGTGTAGTCACATCTTACATTTTCATGCATAAACTGAACCATGGTTTTTGGAGGGTTAAATGGGACCCTAGGGGGTAGTTTCATGCATTTTGAGGTAGCCCATTCCTTGTACCCATAGGTTAGGGGTAATTTTAGCATGGGAGAAGCCATATATTGACTTTTTGTCCCCTCCAATAGTGCCCATTTAATCTTGGACGAAATTTGCAACTTGCATTATGGACCCAGAAGTACTTCCTAGGACCATCTTAATGAGGGTTGTGGAGAGTTGGTTGGGGAGTCCCTTTTAGTAGAACTTTTAGAGGGGATTTGGGTTGTTCACCCACTCTCTACCTTTAGAGACCACTAAACTTGGAGAAGGGAAAAGCTGAGGATAGAAGAAGGAGAAGGCTCAAAACTTCATCATTTTGCATTGGATCATAGGTTGGAGGATCTTGCTCTTCATTTCTCTCATTTTGTTGTAGTAGTTGTATGTGTTGTGTATTGTTCTTTGGCTCCCCATGGTTGGTCATGGACGAAGCTTGCATTTCTTATTTGTTGTTTTTTAGCTCCCCATGGTTGGTCATGGTGAGAGCAAGCATGTATTGTGTTTTTCTTGTAATTGGATTTGGGGTTGTTTACTCTTGGATTCACTCACCCTTGGGAGGGAAGAGCAATCAAGAGGGGGTGTGGGAAATGGAGGCAACTCCATGTGTAGAGTCTCCTCCATGTGTGGGGAAGGATGAAGCTTGGGTGAGTGATTTTCCCCAAGTAACCTTGCATATAGCCCATGAGGCATTGGGGTTATAAGGAGGGAAGATTGGCCATGTGAGCCTTGTTATGATAATGTGCTTATTTGGGTCCATGTGTGGCCTTGTTTTGATATTGAGCATATTTGGGTCCATGTGTGGCCTTGTTTTCATGCAATGGTTATCTCCATGGGTTGCCCACCCACACCCCACAAAAGGAGTTCATGGAATTCCTTAGTTATACCCTTGAGGGAATTTTGGGTTCTTGCAATTGTATGTTTCTTGTGAGTGTATGTATATGAGTGAATGTATCCTATTTGATGTGGTTTCCCCAAGCTCGGGGGTGGCCTCATGAGAGGCCTAGGATGGGAGGTGAGCTCCCATGGTCTTTCCCTTGCCTTGTATATATTGCAGATTTGTGGAAGCTCAAAGAGGAGCTATCATGGAGGTTTTCATCTTTTGGATGGTTGAGAGAAGACATCCCTTTTATTCCATTGTGAATCACTCTTTGTATATAGATTTCATTTGATGTAAAAGAGAATGTAATGCCTTTCATTTGGAGCTATTAAGAAGATGAAATAGATGAGAGACTGTCATTTCTTGATCTTTCATTGTGTGGTATTATCCTTTGCAATGCTTTATTGTAACTATGAAGATTTAACTGCATTTGATGTATTTGTGTGTGCATTGAAATGGATTCCTTAATGTTTTGATGAATTCTTGCATATGTTATAAAAGATCTCTCTCTCTCACTATAGTTGAAGTTGTTCTCCTTTGCAAATGTATTGGAGTAAAAGATGTGGAATACTTGAAATGCATTCTCCTTTCTATTTGAAGTTGCAATGAAATTGATGTAATGGTATGATCAATTTTACCTTACTCCTTTGAAAGAAAAGAAAGATAATATATGATGTGTTCATGGTTATTACAAAGAGAAGAAAGTAACAAATTCAATGTAGATATCTTATGGAGATTACTGTAAGCGTTTGATTAAAGAATTGCAACAAAAAAGAAAAGAAATTTTTACCTCTCTTTACCTCTTCAAATTTGAAGTTGATAACTTGTTATTTCATATTGTGGTAGCAACAATAGAATTTAGTTATGTAATTTGAGCAAATTCCTATCACTATATTTCATTCAATAGAGAACTAAATATATCAATTTGATAGATTAGTAGTCTCTTATATGATGTATTTATTGTTCATATTCATTGAAAATAATCTCTATTTGATCATTATCACACTTCTAGTCCTATAAATTGAAATAAAATAACTGTGAATAAAAGATCACAATAGTTTATTATGTTGAAATATCAAACGATTAACATTCAACTATATTCATCTTGATATGATACACTATCTAAATTAAATTCATAGACTCCCCAATGCATTAAAGAGAAATTATCTAATTTACAATGTTTTTACTTCTCACATCTTGCAAGAAGTTGTAAAAGTAGTGCTATAGCAAAATAGCACTCTCCAGATTTCAAGAGAGCAAAATGCTCTCTGGATTTTATATGGGATAAAAATCCCATACAAAATCCATACCACAGTCAATTTAATATAATAAACTTGCCACCTCAATATATATTAAACAAATAAAATATTAATCTACTTTACCCCCTTACCTTATTTAATATCTTCCCCATAACATGGCGCATGTGGAGGGATGTCAAGGCTTGTTTTAATTCAAACCTTTCTTTTGGTCAAGATTGTGTCCTTGTGCTGACACATCATAAATCTTTTTCTAAATGCATTAACCTTCTTGTCTTCAAAACCTACGCATGCTTCTTCTTGCCCATGCTTAGCATTTAACACCAATTTTGTTTGGTACTTCACTATGACATGGGAAAGGAATGGGACCCACTTTCCACTTCCTTTTCATGTCTTCCACTTTCCCATGCGCTGGTTTGGCCCAGGTCATGGGAATGCATTAATTTTTTTTCCTGCTCAAACTTCTTTTCATCCTCCTCTCCATGCGTTCCCCAATGTCTTTGTTTGATGGGTGATGTGTAAGGAAGATGTGATAGATTCCTAGGGTGCTTAGGGTAGGGGGTTAGACTAGTTGACTTGGTAGGATGTTTTGTTTAGTGTGTAGGTTAGTATTTAGATAAGTTAGTTTAGGTTGTTAGTTAATTAAGTTAATTAAGATTAATGTCTTGTTAATATCATTAATTAGTCATTATTTTTAGCAATGTTTAAATTATTTATTTTGTTATTATTTATGGTACCATGTGCTAATGTTCTATTCTGTATATAATATTAATTGATATATTATAGTACATTAACTAATTAATAATTATATTAATTAATTAATATATTATGATTATTAATTAATTTCATATATATTATTTAATTATAATCTTTGAATATATATCATTAAATAATGTTTCTTTTAGATTTATTAATTAGTAAAAAGGTAGATTGATTAATTGGTATTATGTAATCATTAATTGAATTAATATGTACTTATTTTGAACGGAAATTGGTATAGACGACTATTGAAATTTATATTCAATATTTTTCATTAGCTATCAATTTAATTTTCATAATCAAATTGGTCTTGAAAAATACATAATTGGAAATGGTTAACCTATTTATAGAATAACGTTAACAATACACATTCTATTCCTCTTAGATAATCTAAAGGATTAATAGATTAACGTTTGACAAAATTGATCGTCAAGATGATTAACGAACTTCGATTATATTGAATTTCATCTAGCATCCTTTGGAAAACAACTTTGTTGAGGTTTGCCCTCTTGTCGCTTTGGGACTTCGTCTTTAGCACTTTTGTCGCGTAGCGTGAATGTGGAACTTATAACCTTTTTAAAAAAAATTTGTTGGTTGTGTTTTGGCCTGAACTTTTGGGCATTACAGAGACTCCCAACTTGTTATCCATCAAGTCAATGATGTGTACTAAACTAAGGATGAAAATCTCATTCCATACAAAAGAATGGTAGATGATCTAAAGAAGTATTTCATATCTATCACATTTGAGCAAATACCTAGAATACAAAATAAGGCTACCGATGCAATGGAAATGATGTCTACTCTATTACAGCAGCCTGAACATGAGCTACGCTATGAGTTCTTGGTGGAAGCACTATCTTATCTTGCATATGATTCCCTTGAAACCCACATGATTTTCACTATTGTAGATCATGATTCATCCTAATATAAAAACCTATTCTCCTATCTCAAATACCAAATCATTCTCGATACCTTTAACCATCATGAAAAGAGATACCTTATCCATAATGCCTCCTGATATGTCATCATTGGTCGCGATATGTACAAACAAGGTCTAGATGGTATGCCACTTAGATGTTTAGAACAAGAAGAGTCTCAATGTGCATTAGAGGAAGTCCATGATGCTATTTGTGGGTCACACTCAAATGGTTTAACACTAGCTTGAAAACTTATTAGGGTTGGGTACTATTGGCCTGAAATGGAGAAAGAGTCTATCAAGTTTGCTAAGAATTGTCAAAAGTGCCAAGTCCATGGAAACTTAATTCATGCTCTAGGGAGAGATCTAATTCCCTTTACTACACAATGGCCTTTTCACCAATGGGAATTTGATCTTATAGGATCTATACATCCTCATTCTTCTAATGGACATACCCATATAATCATAGCTACATATTATTTTACAAAATGGGTAGAAGCAGTCCCTTTGACTCAAGCAACTGGAAAACAAATATCTATGTTCATCTTGAACTATATCATATGCAGATATAGGATACCTCATTCCATAATCACAGATAATGGTGGACAATTCAAGAACAAAGATCTAGATGATTTATGTGCTAAATTCAAGATTACGGAACATTGGTAATCTATCTACTATCCTCAAGGGAATGGGAAAGTAGAGGCTTCAAATAAGAATCTAATTAAAATCTTGCATTGCACAGTTAATAAAATAGGAAGAGACTGGCATCTCATGATCAATCTAGTTCTTTGGGCCTACAGAACAAGTATCAGAATGCCTACTAGGGCTACACCTTTCAATTTAGTTTATGGGTCTGAAGTGGTACTACCTATTGAGGTTGAAATCCCATCACTAAGAATCAGAATGCATGGTCTAGTAGCTGATGATGACTATAGAGTGTCTAGGTTGCAAGAACTTGAACTACTAGATAAGTGTAGAAAAGCAGTGTATGATCATCTCAGAGTATATCAAAAGAGAATGTCTAGAGGTTACAACAAGAAAGTCAGACACCAAGAATTTTAGGTTGGTGATCTAGTCTTGAGAGAGAATACTAAAAATCAATCACATCGAGAATGCAAGGGGAAGTTTGAACCCAATTGGCTGGGTCCCTTTGTTATCACTGCTACTTTTGGCTCTGGAGCCTATCAACTCTCAATGAATGAAGGAGAATAGCTCTGAGAACCAATCAATGTTCTCTATTTGAAGAAATTATATGCCAAAGGCATTCAATCTATGGTAAATTGTCTTGAAAAAACCTTAAAAATTGGAAAAAGTCCTAAAAAAATGAACATCTTGGTGAAAACCTAGCAATAGGCACCTTGATGATTCACAAAAAAAATATAAATATCAAAAGTACAAAAAAAAAATTGAAAAATAAAAATACAAAAAAATGAGAAAAAGAAAAAGTGCCTTGGTGAAAACCTAGAAACGGGCGCATTGGTAGCAAAAATAGAATCTCTGCCAAGATGGTGAAAACCTAGCAAACTGGTGCCACTTGTTTCAAAATGCTCCATCTATCAGTGCAATCTTGGTCTTTCCCATCTTTTAGTCTTCTTTAGTCTGTATATATCCTTGTTTCAATAAGTCGGTCTGTACACCATTGGCAATAGTGTCTATATCCTATCAATGCTTAACACTTGGGGGCAATCAATGTCATATCCTATGGTCTCTAGTACATCTTAGATGAGTCATATCCTATCAAGGTCCTTTGAAGCTTTCTCTGAGTCAGTCAGTCAGTCTCCTCTCTAGAAAGGGATTTTGCATCTACAACAATGCAATCAAACATCAAACATCAAACATCAAACAATCTATATTTTTTACATGCTTTTATCTCCTTGTATGCTTACTGATTCGCATTGAGACTTTTTTCATATCATGTCCCTTTGAGCTCTTTGATGATGTCCTTTATAGGATTTAGAGAGTGATGACTAGGGGCATAATATTTTCTTTGTTTTCTTCTTGTATGTGAAAATCTAACAACTTTGGAAATTTTGGATTGAAATGGTGTCTGACTATAAGAGCCTCTATCTTGAATTGGATGGCCATGCGTACCTCGACCATTGATACCCAAAAAATTCAAGGAAGTTTGATCTAACTATGGTTTTTTTTTTAGTGAGTTCTTTCTCCTACTGTGAAACACGATCTTACCTAAGGATGTGAATGATAAAGGGTCACTATGGGAATTCACATTGGATTTAGAATGATCTCTTGACTACTTGATGTGTTTGTATGCAAGGCATATTCTAGTCATCATGATGTCTATATTTTGATGCTTATGCAAATTGCTATATCAAAATGGACATGATATTCAGGTCATCCTGGTGCTTATACCTTGGTGCTTATATCTAATTTGACATTCTGAAAACAAATTGATATTCATATGTACATGGTTTCCTAACTAGTGGGTGTTTTATTGATCCTTGCATATACAAATCGATATTCATATGTCTATGGTTTCATAACTAGTGGGCATTGTATTGATTTATCTAGTTACCTAAAAATTCAATGATGAAATTGACCGACACATGATCAGTGACTAGGTCCTAGGTCTTAGATTACATTATATTTTACATGTTTCTTTGCATTTTTCATGTTTACATGATCTCACAAATGGCTCCATAAAATTCAATGCTTAAATGATTCTTCTATCACCTCTTCAAATCTAACAAGAGTGGACACTTAATTGAAAGGTCTCTTCATGGAATTGCAAGCAGTTATCCTCCTGGGATAAACATCCTTTTGACATAAGACTGAGTACTTGTCTTTATCAATTCTTGCAAAACATATCATGTGTATCATTGTATCTACATTTCATATCATAACCATATGTTGCATTACAATACATCCATGTGCATAAGCATAAATCATACATGCATCTTTTCATAATCAAAACACATTTGCATTGCATCCATACATATGAAAGAAATCATTGCATTGCATATATCCATACATACATTCTACACTACTGATAGCATAAGCATCACATGATATCATCATAACTCAAAAACATGACAAATAAAAATGAAGTCATAGCCAAAATCTTGATCTCATATATTATAAAACTTTAAATAGTCAGGGGTGCACTATTGGCAGAATATACAAAAGAATGGGCTTGATGAGCTATCAATAATCAGAATAGTATCAGTATCAATATCAATAAAAATAATAGAATATTAGGATAGATCAACTGTCGGCCTGATCCTCACCATCTGGTGGAGGTGGTGGTGGAGCATCTAGTACTACCTCAACCCTAGGTGCTCTCGCTCCCTCTGATGCCATCATGTAATGAGAGTATGAAGGAACTCTCTAAGCAAGTGGAACCGTAGTGTAGTATGCTGAAACATAGTAAGAAAATCTAGAGGTCTAATGGATAACCTCTACCTTTAATCTCTATACCTCACCATAAAGCTCAGCGCGCTATCTATCTACCTCTAGATATCTCTCCTCCCATTAAGCACTACACTCCTTCAGGTCTTGGACCTGTAATCTGAGCCTCCTCATGATCTCCTATGTAGACAATGGCACACTAGGCTCAACATCTACTACTGGCATGTCAGTATCCTCTGTAGGCTGCTCTGTCGTCTCTACTCTCTGTGCCTTACGACATCTAACCTCTGCACCTAGATCAAACCTAGTATCCTCCTGTATCAAATTAGTATCACCACCCACAACCTACTAAGTCCCAAGGACCTCCTTAGCTAAACCAACACTCCCTAAAGTACCACCCTCTCCCCTAGACCATCTCTAAGAACCTATAGATCTACCTGCTATGGAACTAGTGGGACGAGGGGGCCTCATCTCTCCTGATGGTCTCTGTGGAGGAGCCATTGCTCTTGGTATTGGAGGTGTGGGGTGTACAATTAGAACATGTGTAGGTTTCAGACCCTATCCCATCCAAGCACCTGTAACGTCCATCGCCTCCTCCATGGAGGGTATCAACTCTGTCAGGTTGGAAAATCTATAAATCAGATGATCATCAAGCCATGAGATAAATCCATCTATCACTCTTGCATCGACAACCTATGGCCTGTACTCCCAATCTCTACTGATGATAGCACTATACTCTTGTGCACACAAGGCATAAGAAAGTCTCTGGGTCCATCCAAGTCCGAGCTCCCGGGCTATCCGTGCATAAGTGGCATAATCTTGTGGTGCATCCTACACTCATCCATACTACCACTAGACCCTAGTAATAATGAATCTCTCTAGAATGGAGGAGGACCTCCCAATCAATACACAACTCTAAAAGAATAAACTAAACTACTCCTGTGCAGTAGGCCAGGGCTCAATATCTACATATGGCCTCCATCGAACAAAAGTCATATCATCAAGGCATCATCTCCAATACTCTACATGGCCCATCCACCCTTGTATGACCTATCCAACATATATATATATATATATATATATATATATATATATATATATATATATATATATATATATATATATATATATATATATATATATATATATATATATATATATATATATATATATATATATATATATATATATCATAGGCTCTTGTGGCTACCTCTGTGAGGTATATACTGGTCTCAAAACTAGGATATGCTCCCACACCTAGATCTATAAAACAAGAGCTCTTGCAACAAAAGTCTTGCTCTCGTGATACACTACCTCATGCATCTTAGAGAACATATGTGCTAAAAGACACTAACCCCAGGCTAACTCAGAAGGATTCGCCATCAAGTGTGCAATCATCAGGGCCTAGCCCATCAATAGACCATTCTACTGACGGTGGGACATAATGATACCACCTATCATCCCAGCAATGATACACTCTAGTCGGTGCATCTGTCCATAATGCTGAACTAAGGTCTCCCAAGAAATCAAAGTTGACATCTGTGTGTTGTCTCTATAAAGACGTCAGAAATCCAATAAACCTAAGTTACTTGAACTCACATACTCTAGACATCACCCTGCATGGAAAGGAATACATAGTATATAATACACATCCTCTAGGGTCATAATAATCTCCCCCATTGGCAAGTGAAAGGTATAGGTCTCTGAGTGAAATCGCTCGATCAAAGCAGTCAAATCTCCATGATTTACCCTAATCTATGGTAAATGAATGAGATACTCAAATCCACATGAACCAAGGTGTACCCTCATGGGGTCTAGTAGTGACACACATAGTCTCTGGGTGGCTGGATGTGAGATACGTACATGCACATCAAGATATATGACCTACCCAGTATAGAAACAGGGAACCCTATTAGTAATTTGGTTACAGAACAGGTTAAAAGTGCAGCAAATTGGACAGTTTAGTATTTCAAAAGGTAGGTTAAAAGGTCAGCAATCAGGCTAAGAGATTAGAAAAATAAAAAATTTGACCTAGCATTGAGTTTTTGGCTCACTATTTTTCATACAACACTTCAGACTGGAAGGTAAAGTTGTATGAGTTTCATCATCATTCCATACGACAAAGCATAGTAGTACAACAATGTATATCTCCTCCTATGAGTTATGAGGGACCCGACAAAATGTTGTACGACTCTTGGGTCCCTCTCATACGTGTCTTCAGGGTTAATGAAATGACTATCTACCTAGGGTTGAAAAGTCATATGAGTCCAGGTGGACAGTCGTAGGAGGTTTCGTGCATGCAAAATTGAAAAATTAAAAGCATACGAAAAAGGTGCTAAAAATCCTATAAACAAAGAAAAAATGACTTTTCAGAGAGGCAAAGAGGTCCACCTACCAGATGTCCATACTGTCGAGGTCTATGGTGTCTCCGGCTATGCTCAAAATAATGCGAACTCATAGGTACCTTCATTTTTGCCATTTTCTCACTTAGAGGGCTCCACAAGTTTCAGAAGTCAACGGTGAAAATGATTTAAAAATGACCCTTCCGGCCTTTATATAGCTTTTGACCTAATTTTCAAAAGTGCTCCATTTTTCATGAAAATTGCACCCCTGGCTAATTTCAATATTCTGAACCCATTTTAGGGATCAAAATCAAAATCTGAGATCATTTACTATGTCAAAATCATGATTTAAATTTTTTAGAGCCAAGACGGTCTACTACTTGCATAATCAACCTTCCATCATCATAGAAATCCATTATTCAACTTAACTAATTATCTTACATCAAACTATCAAAATTTCAACTTGGTCAACTATGGTTAACTCATGGTTTCACCTAGTCAAACTTGGTCTTCTGGACCTGCAAATGATGCAGAATGCAGTCTTGAACGTGTTTAAACCACTTCTCAAATCAATTAACATGCTTCTAAAACTACAACGCTCACTTTTCTTGTCAGATTTCAATTTTTATCCCAAAGGGGGCATGGTATTACACAACATTCAAAGTCTGTAATCTAATTTGAAATCAAATCTCTCCTCAGCAATCAAGACAACAACCATGTCTAGTTTCTAAGTCATCAAAAAGACCTCATCACTTGGGGCAAATCAATCATTGCTTGGGGCATATCAAATTCATCGAGATCCATATCAATCTGGTATTCTCTTAATCTTGTAAATTGTATCAATTTTTTGTAACCGTCGGTTCATTAGTGTTATTTCCTTGGTTCTTCATAACTGAAGGGTTCAGATGTGATACCAATGTGATTCTTATCGACAATCGGGTCTGGAATTAGTCACTAACTTCTTCACAATCAGAAGGTTCAGAATCGAGCATTTTGACACTTCTTCACAATCATTGGTTCATTGTTGTTATAGTTAACATTATCTTTGGTCATTTAGGACCTAATATCTTTGAATCAGTTTCTATCTCATATCATAGTTTCTATCTCATATCAGTTTCAAGTTCAAACATCACTTTCAACATCATACACAGACTGTCCTTCAACCACTGTGCTTCGCATAGTAATTCAAAGAGGGGCAAAATGTAATACCCCAAAAATGGGCTATAGGTTCATTAACCTCCTATATCGACACATCAAATGAAATCAACATCAAAGTCCTAACCTAAGGCACATCGGCACATTATCGAATCTTAATTGATTATCCTAAATTCTACATCAGGGAATATTCCTTATTCCTATTTATCCTAATTATCTTTAATTTAATGATTATTTGGTGATAAATCCTATTTATCCTAAAGTTTGATTAATTGAATATTCTGAATATTTAATTAATTAGATTTAATACTGCCACTTAATTATTTAATTGGATTTAATTATATTTATTCCTAAATTGTATTATTTAAATTTTGATAATAAATCAAAAAATCTCATGACTAATTGATTAAATTCTTATTTAATTAATTAAAGTCAATGGTCAAATTTAATAATATAGTTTTTGAATAAAAGTTTGATTTAATAATTGATTAACCCATAAATCAATTATTTTATTTTTAAAATCAGTTAAGTTGAGGATTGTTATACACTGAGTTTTGCACCTCTGTCTCAAGCTCTCATAGTCTTGATAACTCAGTATAACTTGGGTATCATCTCAAGGTTGTGGGACCTTTGCTAACCGAGATGAAACCTCTAGGTTCTAGGCTGGTTCCTCTTGGATTATCACCCTAATTTGTTTCTTAACAAGAAAGTAAACTTTGAGGGGAAAGGGTTAGGAGTGCATGAAAGGAAAATAATAGGAAAGCAAACTACCTACTAGGTGATGCACCGAAACTAGGGTTTGGATCTCAGTGTAGAGGAATGAGATCAATGGAGGAATTAGGTCTAATAAGTCACCACTCACTAGATAGGCTTACATAAGTATTTCATAGGAAGGCCTAAACAGAAGACTCAACCTATGAACTACAAACAAACATCCTCCTCTGCAACTAGGTGTAGGAATGAGACAAGACTGCTAGGGGCTATAGCATACCCATAAAACATCTAAATCAGATCAGACACAGTAACACACAAAATCAAAGAAAGTGAGAGGGACCAGGAACCCCAATTTCTATTGATAGCATTAATAAACTTCAATCCAATAAGAGATAACTCACATAAGAAGGCATGAGGACAACAAGAGTGTCACAAAATGCTTTGCCATATCTGAATTATCAATGGGAGATTACAAAGAGTAGAAAACTAGAGGACAAAAAGTGTCTCAGATAGCTTTCTAGGAAAGAAACTTTCCTTTTTACAAAATGTGAACTCTAAGCTCTACAAGCTCCAAAAAACACTATATACATCCCTCAACTGCACGCAGGCAGGAGTCAAAAAACTAACCAGGGTTAGAGATTAAACAATACAATATCCAACCCTAGGGTACAAATTCTGATCATAAATAAAATTCTTCAAATATCTCAACCGATCAAATATTTCTCCTTGCGTGCCCATGCTTGTACCACCAACAACCTACAGACAAGCAACCTGGACTCAACCAACTGGCTCTGCATAAAAGTCTCACCATGAATGCTAACTGGTACCTTCAGAGAACAAGAAATGACCCCTAATAGCCAGCCAAACTTCTTCATCATTTCCCCTAACTGCACATGTCTTAGTGACATAAACTCTCAGCTACCCGCCGTTCATGGCCTGCAAACCGAAAATTGGCAAAAACCTTCCTGGAAAAATTTGAATTCGAATACCTAACGGCTAGCTGGTCACTTTGAAACATGCTTGTTGATATCCTTTTCTTCCCAAAAAATGAGTGGCTCAGATCATCTTTGAAACGGTCGCAAACCCCCTGAAAGGTCAAAAATCCACCTCGGCAAGCTTGGCCCAATGAGCATCAAGCATGTCATAATGGACCGACACCTCAGAAGGTAGACAAAACTAGACCCTACATCAGATGGTGGTCACATGATCGCATGGGATTGGAAGATCCCATGCGGTCACGCAAACACCATAGATCTTTCTCCCCTGTCATCTTGCTAAGATTCTCAGCCCCACCTCAAGTTTCACTGCAAACTTGACTCTGGTTCACCCCTGGGTTCAATTTTCCTTTAGTCGTCGGGTCGCTTAATTTTTTCCTTAACCCTAGGTCCATTTAGTGACCACGCGAAAACCTTATCCGTACAACTATGAAAAGCTTTTTCAACCCTGGGCCTAGAACCACCATGTGTCACTCCCTTATTCATTTTGGCCACTACATCAGCAAACACCTTGGCACCTTCCTGACATGGACCCACTCAAAATTTCAGATTCCCATCTAATGGCAGGCGTAAGATTGCATGGCCTCAGAAGATTCCATGCGAACACACGACCATCATTAGATCTACGCTGACTGCCACCTTTCTTTAGAAAATCCTAACCCACCACCCACTAAAATGCCCATCAAATGGTTGTCCCATGATCTCATGGGCTTAGAAGATTCCATGAGATCATACGATCATTGTAGATCTTCATCACACTTGCGCTATTGCAGAAACTTTGGGCCCCATTGACTGCTTTTCGCATGATCTCATGCAGTTAAGAAACCGCATGCGATCATGCGACCAAAATAAATCTTCATTGACTACTGACTGGGGCCTACCTGGTACCTCAGGTTTGCGCACTTAATGGCTACTCACATGTTCATATAGCCTAAAAAAGGGCTATGCGATCATGCAACAAGCCATAGTAGTTTGTCGAAAACATCAAAGGGACCCACCTGGTCGGAGTTTCCCACTTAGAAAAAATAAAAATGCCAGAGAAAGAAGTGCGAAATAGCAAAGTTTGAAAACATCCTAGGCTTCCGAAGAAAAGGGTCAAAAACACAGAGGGTTTTCGACACTGAACAACTTTTTGCACCTTTCGACACCAACATTTCCTACAAGCATTCAAACTTGAATATCTTTTTGGGCTTTGCAAATTAGGTCATGTGATCTCAACTGGGGCTTGACAACATATTGAAGAACATGGGGCTTAGATCACAAGCCATGAAACTTTGAGGATCTACTTCGCAAAAATGAAAAGAAGTTGCAGCAGGGAAGGATAAAAATAGAGACCTGGAAACTTGGCCAAATTTGCAGAATAGGAAATTTTGGGCAACAAGGATAAATCACTTTATTTATTTAATTAATTCATAATTAATTATGCACATCCAAAAAGCTGTTAAACTTTAAATTGGAAAATCAATTCAAGTTGTTTTAAAAATAAACTCAACTCCCTTTTGAGTTGAAAGCTGATCTCAACTTCTGATTTAAATTAAAAAGCTGATTTGCATGATTTTGAGAGTTAATCTATCTCTAAATTCTTGATAACTTATAAATCAACTTGATTTTATCAAGAGTGATTTATGGATTTTTCTATGCACCTCCAAAGTCCTAGATTTCTATAAATTAAAGCCTCAGCTCTTCATTTGGATCTATCCATGAATTGCATCCTCACGCTGGCGAATTGGTGATCCAAGAATCCATCTTTGCGAATCAAATCTGTTGTGAGATTTTCATTGTTTTTGAGCATTCATATCATTTAGCATATCATTATTAGATTAATTGCATGTCATATAAGTTTCTCATATAGAATAGATTCATATCAGTTTATCTCATCTTATTGCATAGAAAATCCAAAAATATAGATTAATTTGCATTCATCTCATATCTAGAATCTACATTCAAATCCTTCGTTTAGGTGTCATCAAGGTCACTGATCTTGGTCCAATCTAAGAATATCATACTCACACCTCCTAGAATGTAGTCAATTGCTTGGTTAGATTAGTTTCCATTTCACCACATGATTTTGATTTTAGCTAACCTCTAATGTTTTACTGAAGTGTTGTGTCTATAGCTAGGTACAAAATTCACAAACACATTAAGGACTGGTACACAAATTTCATTAAACCTTCTAATAAACTTCCTATAGAATTGGGCTAACCCATGGAAGCTTCTAACTTCAGTCCCTATCTTGGGAGTAGGCCAACTGATAATGGCTTCAACCTTACTCTTATCCATATTCAAGTCACCTTGGGACACTACAAATCCTAGGTAGAAGAGTTCTTGTTTCATAAACTCACTCTTTTCAAGGTTTATTATGAGCTTCTCATCTTAAAGTTTCTTCAACACAAGTTCTAGGTGTTTCATATGGTCCTCCTTTGTATTACTAAAGAATAAGATGTCATCTAGATACACCACTACAAATACTCCTATATACTCCTTTAAGACCTCATTCATAACCCTCATGAAGGTGCTAGGTGCATTTGTGAGGCCAAATGGCATTATTAGCCACTCATAGAGACCTTCTATGGTTTTGAATGCATATTTCCACTCATCCCCCCTTTCATCCTGATTTGATAGTACCCACTCTTTAGGTCTATCTTGGATTATTATTTAGCACCCCCTAGAAAATCCATTAGGTCTTCTATCCTAGGGATAGGGAACCTATACCTGATGGTGATCTGACTCATTTCTCTTGAGTCAATGCACATCCTTCATGTGCATCCCTTCTTGGGTGCTAGAACAACTAGTACAACACAAAGGCTTATTCTCTTCCTTATCAAACCTTGATCCAAAATTTCTTGAACTTGCCTTCCTATCTCCTTGTTTTGTTCTGGTGTCACCTTTTAGGCAACCTTGTTAGACAGTGATTCCCCTAGTACAAAGTCAATCTAATGACTGATTTCTCTCTATGGTAGTAATTTTCTTGAACTGGTCTAATAGTTTCTTTACTTCTATTGGCATAGGTGATTGATTAGGTGACTCATCCTCCTTGGGCTTCAACATGATAGCATAGCCAACTTATTCTCCTTCTTTCCTATCTTGTTGGAACTATTTACCACTCATTAGGAGTGAATTTGAGTACACCTTCTCCACTACATCTCAATTAAAGACTACATCTTGTAAGATACTCCATTCTTCTTAAATGAGTACTTTTTCTCCTTGCAATGGTGTACTATCTCCGTATCATATTGCCATGGTCTACCAAGAAACACATGGCATACATCCATTGGTAACACATCACAAAGTATTATGTCTTGATACTTGCCTATGGTGAACTCAATCCATACTTATTCATTAACCAATATATTATGCCCCTTATTCAACCAAGTGACCTTGTAGAGACACACATGAGGAATCTTGGTGAGTTTCAACTCTTTTACTACCTCCTCTGAAATGGCATTGTCAGTAGACCTTGAATCAATTATAACCCTACATACTTTACCTAGTATCTTGCACTTGACCCTAAAAAGAGCCCTCGTCTATTTATGTTTATCCTCTTGTGCATATGAAATCTTTTCTTCACCTTGTGAAGATGATGGCTTATTAGGACACCTATATGCAAGGTGAACCAATTGCCCACAATTATAAAACTTCATGGAAGAAAAATGAGAGCTTCCCCAAATCCACCTGATCTATATCTTCCACCATTGTAGGAACTCCTACCTCAGTATCCTCCTCTGCTATTTGACTCATGGGATTTTTCACCAAACTTAGAATCACCTTGGCCTCTCGTCTCATTGCTCCTTCAACTAGGACCTCCTCTATTTCCACCTCTAGAGCCTTTGCCTCTTCCTCTACCTCTACTATTTGTATCTTGCTTTTTTTCAACTTTTCCTCCACTTTAATAGCCATCTCATAAGAACTATGGAGAGTAGATAGTGTAAAGAGACTCAACTCTTATTGTATATTCTATCTAAGGTCATTTAGTTACCTAGAAACCTTAATGCTTTCCATTTCTTGCACTCTAGACCTAAAGCTTAATTTTTGGAATTCTTCTATATAGGTAGCCACATATAGATCTCTTTATTTGAGATTTTGCCTCTTCTTATGCAATTGGATGTCATAATCTTCTGATAGATAGTTTTCCTTTACCTTAGCCACCATAGTCTTCCAATGGGTTATTGGCTTCTTTCCTTCCTTCTCTCTTTCTTCTTCCAAGAACTTCCACTATGTTAGTGCTTGTCCTCTTAGCCTTGATTTGGTTGTCTTCACCTTTTAGGCCTCGATAACCCCATCACATTCAAAGTGATTCTCCATTCCCTCAATCCACTCCATAACCAATTCTACATCCATTATTCCAGTTAAAACCATAATGCCTTCTAGTGCCTTTCAACTGAGTGCCTTCAAGGATTTTAGGAAATGTTCCTCTATTAATGGAGGGTCTGGTTCAGGTTCTATTTCTTCTTCCACTTGACTCTTACCTTTGTATTTTTCCACTTCTAACTGTTCTTTCATCTTTATTGCAGTCTCTGCACCCTCTTCTAGCGTGTGCTTTATTTCTTCTACAGCTTCTTCAAGAAGTCTATTCCTTTCTTGTTTCTTTGTCAAATCTTTAGCTAGTTCTACATTATTCACCATGGTACTTTCTCCTATGGATTCACTTCCCTCTATCATACACTTCTCAATTCCCAAGCCTTTTATTGGCTATGATACCAATTTGGTGGGGAGCATTACCTCTCAACAACACTCTTTCTCTACCTAAGACCTATTCTTTGGTTTTACTAGGGTATTCCTCTCTACCCTATGTAGAGATCACTCCTAGGATCCCTATATCCTTGTAGAGATCTCCACAAACTTCAATCTCTCCACTATGCTTCACTATCCAACTATGCACTCATGGACTTAATTTAGCCACCCTACCTCCCAACTACTCTTCGGACTGGGAATAGGTGTTTTGGCTATCCCTTGCTTGTTTTCAAACCATTTTGATCCACTTGAATGGATTCTCCCTTGGGTCTCCCATTTCTTTCTTTCTTTCCAAGTTTTTATACCTTGTAGCCTTTTTAGCCCCAATTAGGCCTCCTCAAATTAGAGTTCTTAGGTTTGTCACCAAACCCTTACTTTTAAGGGTTTCTAGAGTATGCGACTCTATTTGGCTTCTTGAGTCTCAACATGTGCTTTAATGGTCTTCTCTACACTTCTCCTTGCATCCACATTAGTAGAAAACATGCCTCTATACTTATACACCCTTTATTGGTTCACTCCAATCCATTGAGCAGGCTCTCTTGCTACTGATCTTTTCAAACACCTAGCTAGAATGCCTTTGCACTCACCTAGGGCTTGAGGAAAAAATTAAATCTCCTACAAAAAAAGACTCCATAGACCATATTTACAACATATACAAGGTCCCCTACTTGATTCCAAGAGGCCATGGAAGTTCAACCATGGGAAGTCAAGTGGGGAGCATATTTACAAGACTAGCATTGAACTAGGTAGTGAACCAGTGAAACACAAAGAATTTACAAAATTCTATACACTCATACGAAATAACTAAACTAATGGCATACAATGTAATTAAATAAAATAAAGTAATTCCTCAAACCATTATTTAATTCCTTTCAATCTATTCAATGATTGGATGAAGGCTCTATTACCAAAAACATGATCAAATCGTGTGATAACAAGAACACAATCTGTATAATAACTCCCCTCTCTATTAGATTAGAGTTTTTCTAACCTTATATATTCTCTTCCCACATGTTTGGACCCTTAGGTTGGGCTTAGAACACCATTACAACCTTTTCCTAAGTTTTAGGAAATGTTGTCATGACAACTTTGCAAAATTGCAAAGTTGTTATGAGCAACTTTACATCTTTTTTACATCTTTTTGAAAACTTGACTTTCCACTCTCCTACCTAGCCTAGCTCAAACCTAAATCATTCTAATGTTTCTTAAAATACTTAAAATCATCAAAATATCCATGCTACTCCATTTTGGAGTCATAGCCAAACCCTGACCCAAGTTGACTTTTCTAAGAATTAGCACTAGACCTATTGAAACTAAACCACTTTCAAGACTCAAAGAACACCTAACTAAAAAAAAAAATCAGACCACACTTGGGATTTTATCAACAATCCTTATTTCCTTGGTGATTGGCTAGAACCACCTACAAGCCAAAATGAACTGGGATCTAAATAAGACACTAAGATGCTCCTCCACTGGCTCTCGTAGGGAAAGAGTTTAAAATTTACAAACACCAATTACAGAACCCTTAAAAAACAAAAAAATAATGTAAAAAGACTCCATTTTCATTCCCCCAAGGGCCAAGTGATTTCCACAGTGGGAATTCAAGATGGAGCCATTTTAACTATGTACACCTTGTCTAGTCTAGAAACTCAAAACTAGGAACAAGAATTTATTTACCTAAATAAACTATAAAATAAATCAAACCATTGCACACACAAAAATAAAATGATGAATCTTAACTATCATAAAGAAAATATTTCCTAATTAAATCTATTGAACTCAAATGGAAACCAAATTCAAGAACGCAGTCAATGAACCTTAAACAGTCAAAATGCTTGGTATTGGAAATCATGCCAAAATGGTGCCAAACTTCGTTCAATTTTCAAAAGGACCTTAAATATGTCCATCCTCAACATTTAAACAAATTTATCCAACCCATAACTACTTTAGGGAAAGTTTTCTCCTTTTGCCCAAATATTGTCATGCTACATTAAAAAGTTGTAAAAGTTTCTCTAGAAACTTTATGTTTGCATCTCTTACATTTTTGTCCATTACAATGAGGTGACCCAATATATGGGTTCCAAAAGACATATAGAAACTACCTAGACACTCCTATAACCAAAATAAGATATTTGATGCACTCTTGGTGCCATTCTCCACACTATGCTACTTTTGGCATACATGGAAACTTTGGGCCAACACATAAATAACTCTGACAACTTGGAAAAAGTAACATAATCAATTATAAATACTCACCTATTAGACTCTCAACTAGTCCTTATTCACACCGTGGCCCTTATAGGATCAAACAAGCCAAAATTTGAGGTTTGAAGTTACCTAACCCCCAGATGGTCCTACACCATTCTCCCCACATGAAAATATATCAGCTCACATTAGGTGACAAGAGTACAAGATAAATTCTTAACTTCTTTAAATCACCTTAGGTACCCAAGTATCTTCTACTTCATGAATATGTTTCCATTTGATCAAGTGTTCCATGTAATTCCTATGTCTAGTCTTCTTGGAAATCCTTGAATCTAACACCTTCTCTATTGTAGGCTTAGGTGGAGAAGGTAATTTCAACTCAGTGACCATCTCTTCACTATCAAATTCATCCTTACTTTCCTCTAGAATGGGACCTTTTTAAGGTATGGGATCTACCACATTAAAAATAGTAGACAAAGATATATCTTCTGGTATGTTTATCTTGTATGCATCATTTCTATATTTGGCCAGTATCTTACATGGACCAATCCTTCTCATTTTCAATTTTTAGGCATTCTTTTATAAAGTGTTTCTTTGTTCAAATGCATTAGTACTAAATCCCCCACTTCAAACTGCACTCTTCTTTTCATCCACTATAGCATTTATTTTCTTGGTATTCTCCATTAGAGTTTGTTTGATCTTCTCATGGATCCTTTTCATGGATCGGTAAAGTCCTCATCATGTCCACTTCTCCTTTCCATGCTCCCAATGTCTCTAAGATCTAGCACACCTTTGGAATGTAGGCCATATACGACCTCAAAAGGGCTCTTGCTAGTTGTCCTATTTATAGTATCATTGTAAGTGAATTCATCTTGGTGGATGATTTGATCCCAAGCTTGACCATATTCCTTAGTTAATCATTTCAAGAGTTTTCCAAGGGTCCTATTGACCACATTTTTCTACTAATATATTTTGGGATTGTAAGAAGACCCAAAAGACATATTAGTTCCTAACCTTTCCCACAATGTTTTCTAAAAGTATCTCATAAAATTTGTCTCTCTATCTGGTACTATGCTGATTGGTAAGCCATGTATTCTAATGTTTTACTTGAAAAAAAAATGAGCTACATGACTGGCATCATGAGCCTCTTTACAAGGAATGAAATGACCCATTTTACTAAACCTATCTACAACAACATAAATATTGTCATAACCAGTCTTTATTTTGGGAAAAATGACTATGAAAACCATACTTATAAATTCCCAAGGCCTATTGGGAATTGGAAATGGTTGATAGAGACTAGGATTAAAGGAGGTAGAGCAACGGGATCTTTGAGGTAGAGGTAGAAATAGGTAATTTTTAGTCTTTTTCAAATGAATGGATTTCAAAATTTGAGGCTATTTGTGAGAGCATGTGCATCTTTGAGGAAGAGAATAGGTACTTGGAGAAGAAATTGAACCAATCCAATGAGACAATGGGGAGAAATCAAATTTCTCTACAAGCGGTGATAGAAAAAGGGGAAATAGAAAATTAGGGGATTGATCTCCTATTCACAAGAAATGATATTGACTCTAGACCAAGAGTTCTGGGAATTAGAAAGTTGAAGTAATGCAAATAGAAGAGGCTTTAGGATGTTTTCCAGTCATATGGAATTTAGAGGTGGTTAAATTTCAGAGGCTTGAAGCGGGAAGTCATAGGATTGGGGGAAAGATAAGTTTTGTTATAAATCAGAATTTTCTTTTGGTCAATGCTTATTTTCACATTTATTGTCGAGAAAAGAATAACCTTTAGCCATACATTGATATGTTTTTGGATTATTATACCCATATGCTTAAAATAATTGAAGGCGAATTTAGTGATATTCTATGTACTCAAGATAAGAGAGGAGGTTTATCGAGAGTACGTCGGTCTCAAAAATATTTTAGAGAATGGGTTAATATAAATAGTGTTCTTGAGATTGACCTTGGAGAGGAAATCTTCACTTGGAACAACAAATGCCTTCCATTCAGTGGTTTTTTTACTGGAAAATATTTAAAAATAGGTGAATTGTGCGGTTTGGTCGTGTTGGGAAATTGGTGAATAGTATTATTATGAGAAGTGGTCGGATCACCTCATTTTCATGTGATATTTATCCCATGTCCAATTTATTCACCACCTTTTGGTTGAAATGGTCATACTATGATTTATTTTTTTGCATCCAAATCATACATAGTTTTTGTTAGTCATAATTTCATTGATAATTTCAAAATGAATGTGATAGGGAGGATCTCCTGAGAACTACTCCTAGTTCTTCACCAAGTATCTTCTGAGACTTCTTAGGGATTCTTCTCTCTTATACCACTTTAGGAGGTCTCAATACTCTATCCTCCAACTCATCTAGATCTTCCACTACCAATTCAAGATGCTTACACTTCCATAAGTTTCCTTTTGAACTCTCCAAGGCCAGTTCATCTATCAATATTCTAGCCCTTTTAGGTTCATCTTGTAGGATTATAGGACTTGTAAATTATTCAATTCATTCACCAAACAGTCATTCTTGTTAAATCAATGAAGTCATTCTCTCATCATTTTCAAGATTCCTAGTTTTTAGGCCTAATAGGTCTCTAGTAGCCCTATGTTTGGGGTTTTTTGGATTTAACACAAAAAAATTACACACAACCCCATGAACCCATTGGTGATCTAGATACCCTTTTCAAAGACCCTAAATATTATTTTGGTCTTAATGTTCAAATTGTCAGTACACTTTCCAAACCCTAACTGGCTCTTTTTGGAAGGAAACAAACCGGTCTTCAATCTTTTGATTCAAAATCCAGCCAAATAGATTAAAAAATCCTCCACCTCATAGCCAAGGCTCTATATTAACCTATCTAGCATCTCCAATCCATTTGATTCATTCATCCAATCTTCTCTTGCAAGTTATAAGCCATTGTTCTCTTGCTTCCTAGTCAGACTATGGAAGAGCACTCTTAGGGAAAGAGTTTAAAATTTACAAACACCAATTACAGAACCCTAGAAAAAAAAGAAAACTATTTAACAAAGACTCCATTTTCATTCCCCCAAGAGCCAAGTGATTTCCACAGTGGGAACTCAAGATGGAGCCATTTTAACTATGTACACCATGTCTAGTCTAGAGACTCCGAACTAAGAACAAGAATTTATTTACCTAGATAAACTAAAAAAAATCAAACCATTGCACACAATAAAATAAAATGATGAATCCTAACTATCATAAAGAAAATATTTTCTAATTCAATCTATCAAACTCGAATGGAAACCAAATTCAAGAACACGGTCAATGAACCTTAAACAGTCAAAATGATTGGTATTGAAAATCATGTCAAAATGGTCCCAAACTTCATAAAATTTTTAGAAGGACCTTAAATATGTCCATCCTCCATGCTTAAACAAATTTCTCCAACCCATAACTACTTTCAAGAAATTTTTCTCCTTTTTCCCAAATATTGTCATGCAACATTGAAAAGTTGCAAAAGTTGCTCTAACAACTTTTTGATCTCTTACATTTTTGTCCATTACAATGAGGTGACCCAATCTATGGGTTCCAAAAGACATAGAAACTTCCTATACATTCCTATAGCCAAATTAAGACATTTGATGCACACTCGATGCCATTCTCCACACTATGCCACGTTTGGCTTACATGGAAACTTTGGGCCAACACATAAATAGCTCTGCCAACTGGGACAAGGTAACATAACCAACTATGAATACTCAGCTATTGGACTCTCAAATAGGCCTTATTCACACCCTAGCCATTATAGGATCAAACAAGCCAAAATTTGAGGGTTCAAGTCACCTAACCCCTAGGTGCCCCAACACCGTTCTCCCCACATGAAAAGATATAAGGTCACATTAGGTGATGAGAGTGAAAGATAAATTCCTAAGTTCTTTAAATCACCTTCAAGTACTCAAGTATCTTCTACTTCATGAATATGTTTCCATTTGATCAAGTGTTGAATGTAATTTCTATGTTTAGTCTTCTTGGCAATCCTTGGATCTAACACCTTCTCTATTGTAGGCTTAGGTGGGGAAGATAATTTCAAGTGAGTGACCATCTCTTCAATGTCATATTCATCTTTACTTCCCTCTATATTGGGACCTTTGTAAGGTATGGGATCTACCACATTGAAAATAGTAGACAAAGATATGTCTTATGGTATGTTTATCTTGTATGCATCATTTCCATATTTGGCCAGTATCTTACATGGACCAATCCTTCTCATTTGAAATATTTAGGTACTCTTTTTTAAAGTCTTTCTTTGTTGAAATGTACTAGTACCAAATCCCTGACTTTAAATTGCACATCTCTCTTCTTATTTATTTTGAAAATATCAATAAGATTGGTGATGCTATTTTATAATTAGCTCTTTAGGCTAAATAATTATTATATATTCTATATATTTTTAATTATTAAATACAAGTGAAAAGTTAAAATATATTTGTTATTTATTTTGAAGATATCAATAAGATTGGTCGATACTATTGTATAATTATCTCTTTAGGCTAAATAATTATTATATATATACTATATATTTTAAATCAAGTTAAAGTTAAAATATATTTTTTATTATTGAAATAAAAGGTGAATGCTTCAATTTCATTAAATTTATGAAATATGACATCTATAATATTTTTGCATCAATCACTGACACTGAATGTGGTCATGGCTAATCTAGGCAAGATGACTAGCTACCAGGTCATGAAGTAGGCGGCGAGCAATGGAGGAAATCGTGGGAGGCAAAAATCCCTTCATTCGCTAGAGGGAAAAACCAAATTCCCTTAGGAAATAGAGGCTTAGTTGGTAAACAAAAGAGATGTGAACATTATGAAAGGAAGTTGATAGGCAGGAAAGAGACCCATAAGTAAAAAGGAAAAATCTATTTCCAAATTCAAATTCAATAAAGAAAATCCAAAGAATAGGTTTGAGAAGAATCAATAAGGTAATGAGGTCAAAGCCACAAGGGTTCGAGAAGAATCAACAGGGGAATCAACAAGGAAATTTAAAATTCAATAAATAAAAATCATCATCATGATTAACTCCAAAATCCTCAATCCGACATTGAATCATGTATAATGGTGCAGTCTATTTGACAAATGATGCAGTGAAAAATATCAAGAGAAGTTGATGGAGTGGTGTTTGACCACCTTTCTAGGGCAAGTGAGTATCAAACCCATAGGATACAACTTCTTCATTATAGATTATATCAATCGATTTATCAAAAGGGAAATTATATTTGCAAAGACTCTTTATTTTTAAGAATTTATTTTTTATTGTGTTGACTAGAAGACAATTAAAATAAAAATTCCTAGATGGATCAAACTTTAAAAATTTCCTTATAAATATTGGGTGATGGAAATTGTAGAAAAGATTGGTAACAAATTTGGACTCTTCATAGGCGCTAGAAGAAAGTATTTTCTGTAAAAAAATAAAATGGGATTTCTAGGATCTATGTCTACACAAACCATAATCTGAAATCTTTGCCAAAATTTGAGATTATTATAAAAAATAAAGTGTAGTGAAATTTTAAAAAAAAATCATTTCATAATAACCTGAGAGGTGGAAACCACATCCTAGGCCCATGCTTCCTTGCCTAGTACTCTAAGTATAAATATCATAATAAAAAATATCTCTCATTTGTAAATGAGAAAATTTTGGTAAGAAATTAGGACAAAGGAAAAGGAATTTTGCATACTATAGTAATGGAAGCCAATAGGAAAATGAGAAATCTTTTTGGCACGAGTTAGAATATAGAGGACCGAACTAATAATTATCAACAAAGGTAGTGGCTAGGGATAAAATAGATGGCTAGTTCTTAGAGGAGGAAATGCACAAAGAAGTTGTAGTAGTTATTAGGGCTAGTGAAGGAATTTTCTCGACTTGAAGAAATAGTAAAGATTCAATTAAATAAAGTGACATGTGTCATCATAACTCTCATTAGGAAGGATAACATAAAATCCCCATATCTTTAAATTCTTAAAGATGCAGAAAATGTTGGCTTGTTACAAATCCAATTTTAGACAATCAAGGTAGCAAGGGGATCTTTGAGCTAGAGGTAGAAACTGATAATTTTTAGTCTTTCTCAAATGAATGGATTTCAAAATTTGAGGCTATTTGTGAGATCATGTGCATCTTTGAGGAAGAGAATAGGTACGTGGAGAAGAAGTAGGACCAATCCAATGAGACAGTGGGGAGAAATCAAATCTCTCTACAAGAGGTGATAGAAAAAGGTGAAATAGAAAATTAGGAGATTAATCTCTTATTCACAAGAAATAATATTGACTCCATACAAATAGAGAAGTTAGGTATCCTCAAGATAGCCTCCAACAAAATCTACCTTTTCTTGGAAAGGATTCAGTCAAAATTTATTTGGAGGTGGTTAACTTTGAGAGGCTTGAAGTTGGAATTGGTATAAATCAGAATTTATTTTGGTGAATTCTTATTGTCATATTTATTGTCTAGAAAAGAAGAACCTTTAGGGAGACGTTGATATTTTTTTGGATTATTATCTCCATATGCTTAAAATAACTGGAGGAGAATTTAGTGATATTCTATGTACTCAAGATAAGAGAGGAGGTTTATCGAGAGTGCGTCGATCTCAAAAATATTTTAGAGAATGGGTTAATAGAAATAGCCTTCTTGAGATTGACCTTGGAGAGGAAATTTTCACTTGGAACAACAAATGCCTTCCATCTAGTTGTTTTTTTATTGGAAAATATTTGAAAATAGGTGAATTATGGGAGGCAGCCATGTTGGGAAATTGGAAAATAGTATTATTATGAGAAGTGGTTGGATCACCCCATTTTCATGCTATATTTATCCCATGGCCACTTTATTCACCACCCTTTGGTTGAAACAATCATACTATGATTTATTTTTTCACTACCAACTCATACATAGTTTGAATATTTATTAGCCATAATTTCACTAATAATTTCTAAATGAATGTGATAGGGAGGCTCTCCTGAGAACTACTCCTAGTTCTTAACCATGTCTCTTCTAAGACTTCTTAGGGATTCTTCTCTTTTAGAATCCTACCACTTTAGGAGGTCTCAATACTCTATCCTCCAACTCATCTAGAGCTTCCACTACCAATTCAAGATGCTTACACTTCCATACTTTCTTTTGAACTCTCCAAGGTGAGTTCATCTAACAATATTCTAGGCCTTTCACGATCACCTTGAAGCATCATAGGGCCTTTAAATTATTCAATTCATTCACCAAAAAACCATTCTTGTTAAATTAATGAAGTCATTCTCTCATCATTTCCAAGATTCCCAGGCTTTAGGCCTATTAGGCCTAATAGGCCTCTAGTAGCCCTATGTTCAGGGTTTTTGGGATTCAACACAAAAATATTAGACACAACCACATGAACTCATTGGTGATCTAGATACCCATTTCGAAGACCCTAAAATTTTTGTTGGTGTTAATGTTCAAACTGTCTGTACACTTTCCAAACCCTAACTAGCTCTTTTTGCAAGGAAACAAAGTAGTCTTCAATCTTTTTATTCAAAATCCACCCAAATGGATTAAAAAATCCTCCAACTTACAACCAAGGCTCTGTATGAACCTATCTAGTATCTCCAAGCCATTTGATTCATTCATCTAATCTTAGCCTACAAGTTATAAGCCATTGTTCTCTTGCTTCCTAGTCGGGCTATGGAAAAGCTCTCTTAGGGAAAGAGTTTAAAATTTACAAACACCAATTAAAAAACCCTAAGAAAAAAGAAAAATATTGTAAAAAGACTCCATTTTGATTCCCCCAAAGGCTAAGTGATTTTCACAATGGGAACTTGAGATGGATCCATTTTAACTATGTACACCTTGTCTAGTCCAAAGACTCGGAACTAGAAACTAGAATTTATTTACCTAAACAAACTTAAAAAACTCAAACCATTGTACACAGAACAATAAAATGATGAATCCTAACTATCATAGAGAAAATATTTTCTAATTCAATCTGTTGAACTCAAATGGAAACCAAATTCAAGAACATAGTCAATAACCTTAAACTGTCAAAATGCTTGGCATTGGAAATCATGCCAAAATGGTGCCAACCTTCATACATTTTCAAAAGGACCTTAAATATGTCCATCCTCCATGTTTAAACCAATTTCGCCAACCCATAACTAGTTTAGGGAAATTTTTCTCCTTTCGCCCAAATATTATTATGTAACATTGAAAAGTTGCAAAAGTTGCTCTACCAACTTTTTGCATCTCTTACATTTTTGTCCATTACAATGAGGTGACCTAATCTATGGGTTCCAAATGACATATAGAAACTACCTAGACATTCCTATAAACAAAGTAAGATATTTGATGAACACTTGGTGCCATTCTCCACAATATGCTTCTTTTGGCTTACATGGAAACTTTGGGCCAACACATAAATAGTTGTGCCAACTTGGACAAGGTAACATAACCAACTATGAATAGTCACCTATTGGACTCTCAACTAGTCCTTATTCACACCCTGGCCCTTATAGGATCAAACAAGCCAAATTTTGAGGGTTGAAATCACCTATCCCCTAGGTGTTGTTGCACCATTCTCCCCACATGAAAAGATATCAAGTCACATTAGGTGACAAGAGTGCAAGATCAACTCCTAACTTCTTTAAATAACCTTAAGGTAACCAAGTATCTTCCAATTTTGGAATATGTTTCCATTAGATCAGGTGTTCCATGTAATTCCTATGTGTAGTCTTCTTGGAAATCCTTGAATCTAACACCTTCTTTGTTGTAGGCTTAGGTGGGGAAGGTAATTTCAATTCAATGACCATCTCTTCAATGTTAGAGCCATCCTTAATTTCCTCTAGAATGGGACCTTTGTAGGGTATTTGATCTACCACATTAAAAAAAGTAGACAAGATATGTCTTCTTCTATGTTTATCTTGTATGCATCATTTCCATATTTGGCCAGTATCTTACATGGACCAATCTTTCTCATTTGTAGTTTTTTAGGCACTCTTTTCTAAAGTTTTTCTTTGCTCAAATGTACTAGTACCAAATCCCCCACTTCAAACTCCACATATCTATTATTTTCATCCATTCTAACCTTTATTTTCTTGGTATTCTCTATTAGATTTTGTTTGACCTTCTCATGGATCCATTTCATAGATTGGTAAAGTCCTCTGTCATGACCAAAAATTAGGGAAAAAGAACACAACAATTTTTTTTTAAAGAACAAAACACCAACTAGGCTACACACTAAGCTACACTCTCAACTCAAAAATGAACGCATTAACTAACACAAGTCAACTTACAAGGGGGTTCATGGCATGTGTTGGCTTTCCAACATCCCTTGTTTGTCAGATTGCACTAGCCAAAGGAAACCCTAGCTAAGTTTAGCATGATAATATAAAAACGTAATTAAACCAAGTCAAAAATCCAATTTAAGAGAATTTAATAAGATCAACATTTAGGTCATCAAAACCTAGGGGTTCAATTGAAGATGAAAAAATCAACAAGTTCAATCATAGTCCTAATGGAACCTAACAGATACCAGGTAACCATTTAGGGTTAAATACAAAATTAAATTTAATGGGTGAAAAGAGATAATGTAATCATGAAAAATTAAACCTAACAAAATACTAGGGTTATCACACTATTAATAATTAAAATATAATCATGTTTGATTAATGGAAATACATAATAATATAACCTTGATTAAAATATAATTTATTTAATGGTCATTAAACATTAATATTATTCCAACTAAGGGATTAAAATATTTTAAAATTATAATTACTAAATCAAAATATTATTATAATTAAGGAGAAATAATTTACCTAGGTCCCTCCTATTATTTATAAATTATTTATTTCTCCAATAATTCAAATATTAAGAGAAAATAGTAAAGGATAATAAATTAAAAATAATTAATTAATTTCCTAAGCTTAAATAAATCATTAATGTAGTTCAATTAACATTAAAATATAATAATTCAAAAATCTGAGATCTCAAATCTCAAAATAATAATAAAATATTAAAAAGGCCCATTAAATAAATATCCAACATTACAAAGTTAAAAAAGAAATCAAAATAACCATTTAATGGCCAAATATTTTAAAAGTCCAATTAAGGAATCTTGAGATTTAAAAATATAAAATAAATAATATTTTAAAAATTAGAATTTCAAAAGAGAAGTGAAAAATTTAATCGTATTAAATACTAATAACCAGTATTAAATTTGGTAATTCAAAATTAAATAAAATTTAAAAATTACTTTGGCTCCATAGGCTAAACCTAACCCTAATTTCAAAATTAGGGTTTGGCCCAAAAATAAAACATGTCCAAAACCCTAAATTCTCCATTTTGAGTTTTGCAAGTTGACCATGAGCACTTGAAGAAAAAGAAAAGGGCAGTATCCACACAAGTATACAAGGGCATATACACACACACAAGTGTGTCTATACTCTCATATATACTTTTGTATATATTCATAGCATGAAACTACAACAATGGAGGATAAAAGAAATTTAGATTTCACATGACATCTACAACATTAACAATAAGTTATAATAGTTATTTAGTTTAATGTTGAATCTTTGTTTAACATTAAAATTAAACTATAGTTTTACAATTTGTTTTTATGGTTTTAGTTTATAAATACTTTGTTATCACAAAGTTAAGTCTATGTTGAAAAACAATAGATTTTTCTTTGTTTATTATTTATTTTACCAATTTGTTAAAATTTCATTTCTTATTCACTAACTTTTTATGCCAGTGAATATATCTCATATAGATTTCACTTACATATTCTTTCATTAAACCTTGTTCATTGGTATATTAGTTTTTTTTTATGTTCTAGACATTTATCATTACTATATGAAGAAAGAAACTACTGGCATTCATTTTACTGTAACAAATGCAATATTTTTTTTTTTAAATATCATTTACTGGTGTTTTATTTTCTTTAAACTGCAGGCTAAATTCCTTTTTTTTGTTGCAAACTATAATTTATTCGATGAATTTTTTATAAAACTTTAGAGTGGGACTACCGGTTGCGCGCGTAGGACAACATCCCATTATTCCCTGCTACCCGCTGAGGAAGGGGCTAAGTCTCCCGCCCCTCCCCCCTCCCACCAATGGTATGCAAGAGGGCTAGACCTCCCACACCCATTGGTGGGAGGCGGGGCTCCCCCGTTCACTACCCCGATGGCGGATAGTGGCTGGGAATGTGCCACCACTGCCATGAATGGTGGTGGTGGGAGGAGTACCCCCTACTAGCACCAAAGGGCTTCGTCCAATATCAAAATAAGTGCGGGTAGAGTTTTATTAAGTTCTTTTTTTCATATAAACTTTGTCTTTATAATTACATAGTTTCAGTATAATAAAGTTTGGTTAAGAAAGAGAAAGCTTTATATCCAATGAAAGCTGTTGACAGAGGTGGTAGAATTAGAAATTTCTACTGTTCGACAGAGAAGATCGATGGATAAGATTGACGTCATTATATAATTATTAATAAGGAATTTTTTTTATTTTTCATTTTCAAGATAATAAGAAAATTTAGTTATTTTCTATTTTGAAAATATCAAAAAAAGATAGATAAAGATTGGTGATACTATTGTATAATTATATTTTTATGCTAAATAATAATTATATATTCTGTACATTTTAAATTATTAAATACAAGTAAAAAGTTAAAATATATTTGTTATTTATTTTGAAGATATCAATAAGGTTGGTGATACTATTATATAATTATCTCTTTAGGCTAAATAATTATTATATAGTCTATATATTTTCAATTATTAAATACAAGTGAAAAGTTAAAATATATTTGTTATTTATTTTGAAGATATCAATAAGATTGGTAGATACTATTGTATGATTATCTCTTTAGGCTAAATAATTTTTATATATACACTATATATTTTAAACCAAGTTAAAAGTTAAAATATATTTTTTATTATTGCAATAAACAATCAAGGCTTCAATTTCATGAACTTTACGAAATATGAAATCTATAATTTTTTTTGCATCAATGGCCGACAATGAATGTGGTCATGGGTAATCTAGGGGCAAGATGAGTGGCTACCAGGTTGTGGAGCAAGCGGTGAGCGATGGAGGAAATAATGGGAGGCACAAATCCCTTCATTCGCCATAGGGGAAAGCAAAATTCCCTTGGGAAATAGAGGCTCAGTTGCTAAATGAAAGAGATGTGAACATTCTCAAAGGAAGTTGATAGGCACGAAAGAGACCCATAAGTGAAAAGAAAAAATCTATTTCCAAATTCAAATTCAATAAATAAAATCCAAAGAATGGGTTTGATAAGAATCAATAAGGGAATGAGGTCAAAGACAAAAGGGTTTGAGAAGAATCAACAAGGGAATCAACAAGAAAATTTTTAATTCAATAAAGAAAATCCATCATCATTAACTCCAAAATCCTCAATCTGACATGGGATCATGTACAATGTTGCAATCTATTTTCCAAATGATGTAGTGAAAACAATGAAGAGAAATTGATGGAGTGGTGGACAAGCACCTTTGTAGGGAAGGTGATTATCAAACCCATAGGATACATCTTCTTCATTATAGATTATATAAATTGAGTTCTCAAAAGGGAAATTCTATATGGAAAGACTTTATTTTTTGAAGGATTTGATTTTTATTGTGTTGACTAGGAGACAATTCAAATAAAAATTCCTAGATCAAGATCAAACTTAAAAAAATTCCTTATAAATATTGGGTGATGGAAGCTATAGAAAATATTGGTAACGAATTGGGATTCTTCATAGGCGTAGAAGAAATTTATCTTATAAAAAATGAAATGGGATTTCTAGGATCTATGTCTACACAAACCATAATGTGAAATCTTTGGCCAATTTTTAGATTATTATAAAAAAAAGTGTAGTGAAATAAAAAAAAATCATTTGGTAATAACCTGAGAGGTGGAAACCACATCCTAGGCCCATGCTTGTATGCCAAGTACTCTAAGTATATAAATCATAATAAAAAATATCTCTCATTTTTAAATGAAACCATTTTGGTAAGCAATTAGGACAAAGGAAAAGGAATTTTGCATAATATAGTAATGGAAGCCAATAGAAAAAAGAGAAATTTTTTTGGCACTAGTTAGATTATAGAGGACCGTACTAATAATTATCAACAAAGCTAGTGGCTAGGGATAAAATAGATGGCTAGTTATTAAAGAAGGAAATGCACAAAAATGTTGTAAAGTAGTTATTAGGGCTAGTGAAGGAAGTTTCTCTACTCAAAGAAATAGTAAAGATCCAATTAAATAAAGTGACATGTGTCACCATAACTCTCATTAGGAAGGATAACATAAAATCCCCCTATCTTAAAATTATTAAAGATGCAGAAAATTTTGGCTTGTTCCAAATCCAATTTTAGACAATGAAGGTAGCAATGGGATCTTTGAGGTAGAGGTAGAAATATGTAATTTTTAGTCTTTTTCAAATCAATGGATTTCAAAATTTGAGGCTATTTGTGAGATCATGTGCATCTTTGAGGAAGAGTATAGGTACTTGGAGAAGAAGTTGGACAAATCCAATGAGAGAATGGGGAGAAATCAAATTTCTCTACAAGAGGTGATAGAAAAAGGGGAAATAGAAAATTAGGGGATTGGTCTCTTGTTCCAAAGAAATGATATTGACTCTAGAGGAAGAATTCTGGGAGTTAGAAAGTCAAAGTAATGCAAATAGAAGAGGCTTTAGGATGTTTTCCAGTCATATGGAATTTAGAGGTGGTTAAATTTCAGAGGCTTGAAGCGGGCAATCATTGGATTGAGGGAAAGATAAGTTTTGTTATAAAT
The DNA here is from genome assembly GCA_027943335.1 of Chamaecyparis obtusa. Classification (NCBI taxonomy): domain Eukaryota; kingdom Viridiplantae; phylum Streptophyta; class Pinopsida; order Cupressales; family Cupressaceae; genus Chamaecyparis; species Chamaecyparis obtusa. Next base: position 46,272 of record BSBK01013116.1, read on the forward strand.
TAGAATTTTCTTTTGGTCAATGCTTATTGTCACATTTATTGTCTAGAAACGAAGAAACTTTAGGCATACATTGATACATTTTTGGATTATTATCCCCATATGCTTAAAATAATTGGAGTAGAATTTAGTGATTTTCTATGTAGTCAAGATAAGAGAGGAGGTTTATCAAGACTGCGTCAGTCTCAAAAATATTTTAGAGAATGGGTTAATAGAAATAGCCTTCTTGAGATTGACCTTGGAGAGGAAATTTTCACTTGGAACAACAAATGCCTTCCATTCAGTGTTTTTTTTACTAGAAAATATTTTAAAATAGGTGAATTGCAGGGGTTGGCCGTGTTGGGAAATTGGCGAATAGTATTATTATGAGAAGTGGTCGATTCACGTCATTTTCATGCTATATTTATCCCATGACCAATTTAGTCACCACCTTTTGGTTGAAACGGTCATACTATGATTATTTTTTTTGCATCCAAATCATACATAGTTTGAATATTTGTTAGTCATAACTTCACTGATAATTTCTAAATGAATGTGATACGGAGGATCTCCTGAGAACTACTCCTAGTTCTTCACCAAGTATCTTCGGAGACTTCTTAGGGATTCTTCTCTCTTACACCACTTTAGGAGGTCTCAATACTCTGTCCTCCAACTCATCTAGATCTTCCACTACCAATTCAAGATGCTTACACTTCCATAAGTTTCCTTTTGAACTCTCCAAGGCCAGTTCAGCTATCAATATTCTAGCCCTTTCAAGTTCACCTTGAAGGATTATAGGACTTGTAAATTATTCAATTCATTCACCAAATAGTCATTCTTGTTAAATCAATGAAGTCATTCTCTCATCATTTCCAAGGTTCATAGTTTTTAGGCTTAATAGGCCTCTAGTAGCCCTATGTTTGGGGTTTTCAGGATTTAACACAAAAAACTTACACACAACCCCATGAACCCATTGGTGATCTAGATACCCTTTTCAAAGACCCTAAAGATTATTTTGGTCTTAATGTTCAAACTATCAGTACACTTTCCAAACCCTAACTGGCTCTTTTTGGAAGGAAACAAACCAGTCTTCAATCTTTTGATTAAAAATCCAGCCAAATAGATTCAAAAATCCTCCACCTCACAACCAAGGCTCTATATGAACCTATCTAGCATCTCCAATCCATTTGATTCATTCATCCAATCTTCTCTTGCAAGTTATAAGCCATTGTTCTCTTGCTTTCTAGTCGGGCTATGGAAGAGCTCTCCTAGGGAAAGAGTTTAAAATTTACAAACACCAATTACAGAACCCTAGAAAAAAATAAAACTATTTTAAAAAGACTCTATTTTCATTCCCCCAAGGACCAAGTGATTTCTAGAGTGGGAACTCAAGATGGAGCCATTTTAACTATGTACACCATGTCCAGTCTAGAGACTCGGAACTAGGAAAAAGAATTTATTTACCTAAATAAACTAAAAAAACTCAAACCATTGCACTCAATAAAATGAAATGATGAATCCTAACTATCATGAAGAAAATATTTTCTAATTCAATCTATCAAACACGAATGGAAACCAAATTCAAGAACACGGTCAATGAACCTTAAACAATCAAAATGATTGGTATTGGAAATCATGTTAAAATGGTGCCAAACTTTGTACAATTTTTATTACCTCAAATATGTCCATCCTCTAGATTTAAACAAATTTCTCCAACCCATAGCTACTTTAGGGAAATTTTTCTCCTTTTTCCCAAATATTGTCATGCAACATTGAAAAGTTGCAAAAGTTGCTCTAGAAACTTTTTGATGTCTTACATTTTTGTCCATTACAATGAGGTGACCCAATCTATGGGTTCCAAAAGACATATAGAAACTGTCTAGACATTCCTATAGCCAAATTAAGACATTTGATGCACTCTTGGTGCCATTCTCCACACTATGCCACTTTTGGCTTACATGGAAACTTTGGGCCAACACATAAATAACTCTTCCTACTTGGACAAGGTAACATAACCAACTATGAATACTCACCTATTGGACTCTCAAATTTGTCTTATACAAAATGAAATGGGATTTCTAGGATCTATGTCTACATAAACCATAATGTGAAATCTTTGCCCAATTTTGAGATTATTATAAAAAATAAAGTGTAGTGAAATTAAAAAAAAAATCATTTCATAATAACCTGAGAGGTGGAAACCACATTCTAGGCCCATGCTTCCTTTCCAAGTACTCTAAGTATAAATATCATAATAAAAAATATCTCTCATTTGTAAATGAGAACATTTTGGTAAGAAATTAGGACAAAGGAAAAGGAATTTTGCATACTATAGTAATGGAAGCCAATAGGAAAATGAGAAATTTTTTTGGCATGAGTTAGAATATAGAGGACCGAACTAATAATTATCAACAAAAGGTAGTGGCTAGGGATAAAATAGATGGCTAGGTCTTAGAGAAGGAAATGCGCAAAAAAGTTGTATTAGTTATTAGGGCTAGTGAAGGAAGTTTCTCCACTTGAAGAAATAGTAAAGATTCGATTAAATAAAGTGACATGTGTCATCATAACTCTCATTAGAAAGGATATCATAAAATCCCCATATCTTTAAATTCTTAAAGATGTAGAAAATGTTGGCCTGTTGCAAATCCAATTTTGGACAACGAAGGTAGCAAGGGGAGCTTTGAGCTAGAGGTAGAAACTGATAATTTTTAGTCTTTCTCAAATGAATGGATTTCAAAATTTGAGGCTATTTGTGAGATCATGTGCATCTTTAAGGAAGAGAATAGGTACTTGGAGAAGAAGTTGGACCAATCCAATGAGATAGTGGGGAGAAATCAAATATCTCTACAAGAGGTCATAGAAAAAGGGGAAATAGAAAATTAGCAGATTAATCTCCTATTCACAAGAAATGATATTGAATCCATACAAATAGAGAAGTTAGGTATCCTCAAGATAGCCTCCAACAAAATCTACCTTTTCTTGGAAAGGATTTAGTCAAAAAGCTAGAAGGAAACCATTATCAAAACTAAGTAACAAAAATGGGGAAGTTGAGGGGTAGCTCAAAATAAGGTCTCTTTTGGAAGCAAGGAAGGACATCCACCTTCCTAAGGAGCCATGAGGCTCCTATTTTGGAATGTTAGGGGACTAAATTACCCTAACTTGAGGCACTTGGTCGATTGAATGATAGGATTTACTAGGGTATAAATAGTTCTAATACAACAATCTAAAATTATTAGAGGATAAATAGAGGCTTGCACCAAGAGTTATAGGAATTAGAAAGTTGAAGTAATGCAAATAGAAGAGGCTTTAGGATTCTTCCCAATCATATGGAATTTGGAGGTGGTTAACTTTGAGAGGCTTAAAGTTGGAATTGGTATAAATCAGAATTTATTTTGGTCAATTCTTATTGTCATATTTATTGTCTAGAAAAGAAGAACCTTTAGGGAGATGTTGATATTTTTTTGGATTATTATCTCCATATGCTTAAAATAATTGGAGGAGAATTTAGTGATATTCTATGTACTCAAGATAAGAGAGGAGGTTTATCAAGAGTGCGTCAATCTCAAAAATATTTTAGAGAATGGGTTAATAGAAATAGCCTTCTTGAGATTGACCCTGGAGAGGAAATTTTCAATAGGAACAACAAATGAGTTCTATCCAGTAGGTTTTTTATTACTAAATACTTGAAAATAGGTGTATTATGAGAGGCAGCCATGTTGGCAAATTGGAAAATAGTATTATTATGAGAAGTGGTTGGATCACCCCATTTTCATGCTATATTTATCTCATGGCCACTTTATTCACCACCCTTTGGTTGAAACAATCATACTATGATTTATTTTTTCTCTACCAACCAATACATAGTTTGAATATTTATTAGTCATAATTTCACTAATAATTTCTAAATGAATGTGATAGGGAGGCTCTCCCGAGAACTACTCCTAGTTCTTAACCAAGTCTCTTATAAGACTTCTTAGGGATTCTTCTCTTTTATAATCCTACCACTTTAGGAGGTCTCAATACTCTATCCTCCAACTTCCACTACCAATTCAAGATGCTTACACTTCCATACTTTCTTTTGAACTCTCCAAGGTGAGTTCATCTAAAAATATTCTAGCCCTTTCACAATCACCTTGAAGGATTATAGGGCCTGTAAATTATTCAATTCATTCACCAAAAAACCATTCTTGTTAAATCAATGAAGTCATTCTCTCATCATTTCCAAGATTCCCAATTTTTAGGCGTATTAAGCCTAATGGGTCTCTAGTAGCCCTATGTTCAGGGTTTTTGGGATTCAACACAAAAATATTACACACAACCCCATGAACTCATTGGTGATCTAGATACCCTTTTTGAAGACCCTAAAAATTTTGTTGGTGTTAATGTTCAAACTGTCTGTACACTTTCCAAACCCTAACTGGCTCTTTTTGCAAGGAAACAAAGTAGTCTTCAATCTTTTTATTCAAAATCCACCCAAATGGATTAAAAAATCCTCCAACTTACAACCAAGGCTCTGTATGAACCTATCTAGTATCTCCAAGAAATTTGATTCATTCATCTAATCTTATCCAGCAAGTAATAAGCCATTGTTCTCTTGCTTCCTAGTCAGGCTATGGAAAAGCTCTCTTAGGGAAAGAGTTTAAAAAATTTTGGCACTCTTTTCTAAAGTTTTTCTTTGCACAAATGTACTAGTACAAAATCCCCTACTTCAAACTCCACATATCTATTCTTTTCATCCATTCTAACCTTTATTTTTTTGGTATTCTCTATTAGAGTTTGTTTGACCTTCTCATGGATCCATTTCATGGATTGGTAAAGTCCTCTGTCATGCCCAAAATTAGGGAAAAAGCACACACAACAACTTTTTTTAAAAGCACAAAACACCAACTAGGATACACACTAAGGTACACTCTCAACTCAAAAATGAATGCATTGACTAACACAAGTCAACTTACAAGGGTGTTCATGGCATGCATTGGCTTGCCAACATCCCTTGTTTGTCAGACTGCACTAGCCAAAGGATACCCTAGCTAAGTTTAGCATAATAGTATAAAAAGGGAATTAACCCAAGTCAAAAATCCAAATTAAGAGAATTTAATAAGGTCAACATTTAGGTCATCAAAACCTAGGGGTTCAATTGAAGATGAACAAATCAACAAGTTCAATCGTAGCCCTAATGGACCCTAAAAGATACCAGGTAACCATTTAGGGTTAAATATAAAATTCAATTTAATGGGTGAAAAGAGATAATGTAATCATGAAAAATTAAACCTAACAAAATACTAGGGATATCACACTATTAATAATTAAAATATAATCATGTTCGATTAATTGAAAAAAATAATAATATAACCTTGATTAAAATATAATTTATTTAATGTTCATTAAACATTAATATTACTCCAACTAAAGGAATAAAATATTTAAAAATTATAATTACTAAATCAAAATCTTATTATAATTAAGGAGAAATTATTTACCTAGGTCCCTCCTAGTATTTATAAATTATTTATTTCTCCAATAATTCAAATATTAAGAGACAATAGTAAAGGATAATAAATTGAAAATAATTAATTAATTTCCTAAGCTTAAATAAATCATTAATGAAGTTCAATAAACATTAAAATACAATAATTCAAAAATCTGAGATCTCAAATCTCAAAATAATAATAAAATATTTAAAAGGCCCATTAAATAAATATCCAACATTAAAAGGTTCAAAAATAAATCAAAATAATCATTTAATGGCCAAATATTTTAAAAGTCCAATTAAGGAATCTTGAGATTTAAAAATATAAAATAAATAATATTTTAAAAATCAAAATTTCAAAATAGAAGTGAAAAAGTTAATCGTATTAAATACTAATAACCAGTATTAAATTTGTTAATACTAACTATTGGCATTCATTTTACTGTAACAAATGTAATAGTTTTTTTTTTAAAATATCATTTACTGGTGTTTTATTATCTTTAAACTGCAAGCTAAATTCCTTTTTTTTGTTGCAGACTATAATTTATTCGATGAATTTTTTATAAAACTTTAGGCTGGGACTACCGGTTGCGCACGCAGGATGACATCCCATTATTCCCTGCTACCCACTGAGGAAGTGGCTGAGTCTCACGCCCCTCGCCCCTCCCACCAATGGTATGTGGGAGGGCTAGACCGCCCACACCCATTGGTGGGAGGTAGGGCTCCCCCGTTCACTACCCCGATGGGGGATAGTGGTTAGGAATGTGCCACCACTCCCATGAATGGTGGTGGTGGGAGGAGTACCACCCACTAGCGCCAAAGGGCTTTGTCCAATACCAAAATAAGCACGGGTAGAGTTTTATTAAGTTTTTTTTTTTAATATAAACTTTTTATTTATAATTACATAGTTTCAATATAATAAAGTTTGCTTAAGAAAGAGAAAGGTTTATATCCAATGAAAGTTGTTGATAGAGGTGGTAGAATTAGAAATTTCTACTGTTCAACACACAAGATCGATGGATAAGATTGATGTCATTATATAATTATTATTAAGGAATTTTATTTTTAGTTTATTTTAAAGATAATAAGAAAATTTAGTTATTTTTTATTTTGAAGATATTAAAAAAAGAAAAAGATAAAGATTGGTGATACTATTGTATAACTATATTAATATTACGCTAAATGATTATTATATATTTTGTACATTTTAAATTATTAAATAAAATTTAAAAGTTCAAATATATTTGTTATTTATTTTGAAGATAGCAATAAGATTGGTGATACTAGTATATAATTATCTCTTTATGCTAAATAATTATTATATATTCTATATATTTTCAATTATTAAATCTAAGTGAAAAATTAAAATATATTTTTTATTTATTTTGAAGATATCAATAAGATTGGTAGATACTATTGTATAATTATCTCTTTAGGCTAAATATTTTTTTTATATATGCAAGTTAAAGTTAAAATATATTTATTATTATTGCAATAAAAAATCAAGGCTTTAATTTCATGAACTTTACGAAATATAACATCTACAATTTTTTTGCATCAATGGCTAACAATGAATGTGGTCATGCCTAATCTAGGGGCAAGATGACTAGCTACCAGGTCATGGAGTAGGTGGCGAGCAATGGAGGAAATATGGGAGGCAAAAATCCCTTCATTCACCATAGAGGAAAACAAAATTCCCTTGGGAAATAGAGGCTCAGTTGCTAAACGAAAGATATGTGAACATTCTCAAAGGAAACTGATAGGCAAGAAAGAGACCCATAAGTGAAAAGGAAAAATCTATTTCTAAAATCAAATTCAATAAAGAAAATCAAAAGAATGGGTTTGAGAAGAATCAATAAGGGAATGAGGTCAAAGCCATTAATGTCTTCTTTACTTTCTCATGTACCTCTTTCATGGATTGAGAAAAGTCATTAGCATGGCCACTGATTCCTTCATATCCCTTCAAGTCTCTAAGCTCAAGAACTCCTCTTGGATATAATCCATACACCACTTCAAATGGACTCCTTCCTATACTCCTATTGGTATTGTCATTGTAAGCAAATTCTTCTTGGGAAATGACTTGTTCCCATCCCTGTCCATACTCTTTGGTCAAACATCAAAACAAGTTAACAAGTACCTTGTTAATGACATCTATCTGTCCATCCATTTGAGGATGATAGGTAGAGCTATGAGACAAATTGGCTCCTAGCCTCCTTCAAAGGGTCTTCTAGAAGTGTCCCATGAAATTCACATCTGTTTCTACAACTATGCTTATTGGCAACCCATGTATCCTTACTATCTCCTTGAATAAAACATGGGCAATATAACTAGCATCATGTGTTCTTTTACAAGGAATAAAGTGGCTCATCTTACTAAATCTATCTACTACCACAAATACATTATCCAAACCAGTTGGTGTCCTAGGCAATCCTACTATAAAATCCATGCTTATGCACTCCTGAGGTCTATTTGGGATGGGAAATGGTTGGTAAAGACCCGCATTTGATGATGTCCCCTTTTCCTTTTGACACACTTCACATTGCTCAACATACCTTCTTATGTCTTTCAGCATTTTACGCCACGAATAGAATCTCTGCATTAAGTCTAGGGTCTTGTTTAACCCAAAGTGTCTATTCAAGCTACCACTTTGCTTCTCTTGGATGAGGTTATCCCTCATCAAACCTCTTGGAAGACATAAATTCTTTCCCTTAAATAGTAAACTATTTTTCAAAGTATAGTTAGCATGTTCACTATGAAAGTGATTATCAAATTCAGTGCATACCTTGTGGATCTCTGAGAAGTCTGCATCTCCTTTATAGAGGTCTTTGAACTCTTCAACTCCAATGCTTTGTAACTGTATCTCTTGGATGGTGAGCAACATCCTACTAAGGGAATATGCAACCTTATTATTAACCCCATTTTTGTGCTTGATTGTAAAGGTATATGACTGTAGGAACTCCATCCATTTGATGTGACTCAAACTAAGTTTTTCCTGAGTATTTATGTAACTTAGTGGTTGGTTATTAGTGAAAACCACAAACAATTTAGGCAATAGGTAGTTCTTTCATTTCTTAAGGGCTTGTACAAAAGAATATAGCTCTAAGTCATAGGATGAATACCTAGACTTTTCCTCATTAAGTCTCTCACTAAAGAATGCCACTAGCCCACCTTCTTGGCTTAGGACTGCCCCCACTTCTATGTTGTTTGCATCACATTCCACTATGAATGGTTTGACAAAACTTGGTAAAACTAGTATTTTTTCGGTAGCTACTTCCTTCTTCAACCTCTCAAACCTCTCATTGGCTTATTTGGTCCATACAAACTTTTTTTGAAGTCCTCCTTTGATGGTGTCAAGGACCGGTACAAAAATTTCATTAAACCTTCTAATAAACTTCCTATAGAATCGGGCTAACCCATGGAAGCTTCTAACTTCAATCCCTATCCTGGGAGTAGGCTAAATGATAATGGCTTCAACCTTACTCTTATCCATATTCAAGTCACCTTGGGACACTACAAATCCTAGGTATAAGAGTTCTTGTTTCATAAACTCACTCTTTTCAAGGTTTATGGTGAGCTTCTCATCTTGAAGTTTCTTCAACACAAGTTCTAGGTGTTTCATATGGTCCTCCTTTGTATTACTAAAGACTAATATGTCATCTAGATACACCACTACAAATACTCCTATATAGTCCTTTAAGACCTCATTCATAACCCTCATGAAGGTGCTAGGTGCATTTGTGAGGCCAAATGGCATTACTAGCCACTCATAGAGACCTTCTATGGTTTTGAATGAAAATTTCCACTCATCCCCCCCTTTCATCCTGATTTGATTGTACCCACTCTTTAGGTCTATCTTGGATTAGAATTTAGCACCCCCTAGACAATCCATTAGGTCTTCTATCCAAGGGATAGGGAACCTATACTTGATCGTGATCCGACTGATTTCTCTTGAGTCAGTGCACATCCTTCATGTGCATCCCTTCTTGGGTGCTAGAACAACTGGTACAACACAAGGGCTTATTCTCTTCCTTATCAAACCTTGATCCAAAATTTGTTGAACTTGCCTTGCTATCTCCTTGTTTTGTTCTAGTGTCACCTTGTGGGCAGCCTTGTTAGGTAGTGATTCCCCTGGTACAAAGTCAATCTGATGACTGATTTCTCTCTATGGTAGTAATCTAGCTAGTGTACCCTCACTAATAATGTCCTTGAATTGGTCTAACAATTTCTTTACTTCTATTGGAAAAGGTGACCGATTAGGTGACTCCTCCTCCTTGAGCTTCAACATGATAGCATAGCCAACTTATTCTCCTTCTTTCATGTCTTGTTGGAACTATTTCCCACTTATTAGGAGTGCATTTGAGTCCACCTTCTCCACTACATCATAATTAAATACTGCATCTTGTAAGTTACTCCATTCTTCTTAAATGAGTAATTGTTCTCCTTGCAATGGTGTATTGTCTCCCTATCATATTGCCATGGTCTACCAAGAAACAGATGGCATGCATTCATATGTAACACATCACAAATTATTATGTCTTGATACTTGCCTACGGTGAGCTCAATCCATACTTATTTGGATTAACCAATATATTTTGCCCCTTATTCAGCCAAGTGACCTTGTAGACACACACATGAGGAATCTTGGTGAGTTTCAACTCTTATACTGCCTCCTCTGAAATGGCATTGTTAGTGTTACCCAAATTTTCCTATGCATCAAATTTGGTAAAACCTACTCCAGGGCCTCTATTTTTACCATGTCTACCATCCTTGAAATTTTCATGAATTTTTACCCTATTCTCTGGCCTCTGCAATTTATTTTATTCCCTGGTCTGTAGTTGAAAAGTTTGAAAAACTAGCCATTACCCAAAAAAACAATAACCCTAAGCCTTGTTATATTTTCATGTTACCTTTTTCAACAACTTAAGTCTTTCCAATTTGCATGTGCACAAAATATCTCCTAAGTCTGACAGTTTAATTTTTCCTAAGTCTCGGCACATAAATATTTTTCCTTGAGGATAAGTGTCAGTTTCATCTAATGGTCTTCGCTATCCTACAAGCCAAAGATGCATGCATCTTACAATTACTGTATAGCGACTAGTGTCAATCTTACTTTTCCTCTAGCACTGTTGTGTGTCAGTGGGACTGGTGCCACCTCATCTTATTTGGTAGTTCCTGATTCATCGACGGTGTCTGATTCGGCAGTCTATTAGTAGGACCGGGCCCTTTCGGTAGTCAGAGGCTCTGACATCTATAGAGGATCTATGACTCACATATGTCTACAAGGCTTTGTGTCAGAGCATGCAATCATATGATAGCCATTGATCTTACTTTATCTCTGGGGTCTATCGGTGGGTCCTTTCTTGGTGACGTGCTCATTCTGTATTAGCTCCCAGGTGATAGTTAAGATTTGTTAGTGGGACCATGTCAGAGGGTCTACAGATGTGTCAAAAAGGCTAGGATCTATAGTGGTCATATGATCTCATAGAATCTTCTATCCCTATGAGATCATGCCCCTGCCGTTAGATCAGAATCTTGGAAGGCAGTGGGTTCGATGTCAGAGCAGTGCCAAGGTGTTTGCTGATCAGGTGGTCAGGGTGAATAGAAAAATGGAACACTGCAGTTGTCAGTGGGCCCATGTGGTTAAGGCTTTCTAAAGTGATTAACTCTCTATAGGATCTCATGGCTTTCGTTGCACCGTGGATCCAAGATGCTCAACTTTTTAGCATGGCGGTATAGCGACAACCGTCCGATGCACTCTTAGGGCCGTGGGTCCAAGGTCTTGTCAGAGATGCTGATTTGCTCACTTCTGATTGGTTGCTGACTTCCAGGTGGTGTTTAACTTGTCAGAAGGGGATTTTAACTTGTTTTCTCCATGCATCATAGCCATTCATCTACCGAGAAGGGTTTCTCATTGATAGTGATGTTTTAAATTTGCTGCTAGCCATTATATTTAAAAAATTCAAATATCTGTGAGGAGTTTGGATTCTTTTGGCCACGCATGATGTCGGGTAGCTCAGGAGTTTAATTCTCAAGACATTTGTGGTTGAGAAGTTGATGGAGATGACTATTGGTTAGCATTGTAGGGTACTATGCCATGTTCCCATGCCGAGAAGTGATGAAAAGAGTTGGCACCACCTTTTGAGTGGTACTGTTACCCTGGGAAATAGGATCATATTTGTGAGCCTTCATGGCTTAGTGGAGTTGCAGGTGGGTAGATGGATCAAGGTTGTTGTGTCTACAGGAGGGCTAAGTACAGGATCAACACGCATAGAGAAGATTTGATCTGATTGCTAGTTTTCTCAGAGATTTAGATAATAAGTGATCAATGTACCTTTAGGGTTTGCTATTGTTGTAAATCTTGTAACCCTAGTTAGGTTAGTTTTGACTCCTACCTACGTGCAGTGAGAGGTATATAGTTCTTTTGTGGTATCATCTCTACCCTCTGGCTTATACAGTTGTATTTCTCCCATTGATGAATTCAAACATTGCAGAGGTATTTCTCCCATTCATTCTTTTTAAGCACTCCTTCTATCCCTTTCCCTCAAAAGTTTTACTTTCATGTCTAAGAGAAAATTAAGGTGATTATCCAAGAGGAACCAACCTAGAACCTAGAGGTCTCATCTCAGTTAGCATAGGTCCTGCTATACACTGAGTTTGTGCCTCTATCTCAATCTCTCTTGGTCTTGATAACTTAGTATAACATGGGAATCATCTCAATGTTGTGGGACCTTTGCTAACCAAGATGAAACCTCTAGGTTCTAGGTTGGTTCCTCTTGGATTATCACCTTAGTTTTCTCTTAATAGGAAAGTAAATCTTTGAAGGGAAAGGGTTAGAAGGAGTGCATGGAAAGGGAAATAATAGGAAAGAAAACTATCCTACCAGGTGATGCACTGAAACTAGGGTTTGGATCTCAGTATAGAGGGATGAAATTAGTGAAAGACCTAGGTCTAGTAGATCAAAACTTACTGAATAGGCTTTCATAACAATTTCATAAGAGGGCTTGAACATTAGACACAACCTATGACCTGCAAGAAGACATTCTCTTCAGCAAAAGGTCACAGGAATGAGACAGAATGACAGGGGGTTGAAGAATACCCACAAAATCACTCAAATTAGATCAAACATAGTAGTACACATATAAGTTGAAAGTAAGAGGGATCAGGAACCCTAAATATCACTGAGAGCATTCATAAACCTTAATCCAATAAGAGATAATGCAAACAAGGGAGGACAAAGACATGAAGGATTATCACAAACTGCCTCTATAATATTTGTATTATCAATAGGAATTTATAGAATGTGAGAAACCAGAGGGCAGGAAGAAATGCCACAAATAGCTTCCCAAGAAAGAGTCTTTCTTCTTTACAAAATGTGAATTTTGAGCTCTACAAGCTCCAAAAAACACTATATACAACACTCACTGCACGCACGTAGGAGTCCAAAAACTAACAAGGGTTACCAGATTTATAATAATATAACAAACCCTAGGGTACTGAGAACCAAAGTCAAATTTGATCATGAATATCTTCCTACAACATCATGGCCGATCAGATAAATGACCCATCCTTGTACCACAATCAACCTATAGATCAACAACCTATATTCATCAAGTTCCCTACAACTCCACCAAGTATGCGCAAACTGGTACCTTGCCAGGACAAGAAATGACCCTTGACAGCTAGCCAGACCTCCCTCATCAACTTCACAACCTGCAACCATTCTCAAAAGTCATAAATTTTTAGCTACCTGCACTTGCAAACATCTCCTTAGAAGAAAGCCCGCAAAACAAAAGTCACTCTACTTTGAAAATAACACTGGTTGCATGATCACATGAGCTCAAAAGCCTTCATGTGATCATGTGACAAGCCTTTGAAATCTGCCTTTGCTACTACGCAAGACACCTAGCCCTATCAAAAATCCACCTTTCAACCACGGACCGGTTATCGCATGGTCGCATGTGATCATGCGACCAACAACAAGATGTTGCATGCAAGATACCTCGAGCTCATTTTGACTGCAACTTTACCCCAAGCTCTCCTGGATTTTGGTCTTTTCCTAGTCACAGAGTCATGTAATCTTCCTTCTAACCTCAGCTATATCAAGTGACCACATGAAAACATTATCCACATAATCGCGCATTCGTGAAAGCTTTTCCAACCTAGGCCCCATCTACAAATTGAGACTCTAATCCAAAAGCGGGCACAAGATCTCATGGGGTCGAAAGATCCCATGAGATCTTGTGACCACCGTAGATCTCCTTTCTACCACCACCAAACTGTAACCTCTGGACCCACGAAAATCTCTTTATTCTGACCAATAAGAACTTGACAAATTGGAGCACATCACCCTGACCTGGCACATTAGACCCACGATAGAAGGATCTCATCAAATGGCTGTCGCATGATCACATGGGGTCAGAAGATCCCATGCAAACATGTGACTACTGTCAAATCTTTATCGCACTTGCATCCCAGGCCCACTATAAAACCTTGTCACTAGTAGACCAATGAAACGCGGGCATGTCACCAAACTGCAGGCTTATAAGTGCGGCTAACAGCTAGTCGCATGTTCACATAGCCTAAAAAGGGGCTATGCGATCATGCAAAAAATTGCTAGCATTCTTCAATAGGACCATCAATGGTTAGTCTCATGGTCACATAAGGGGAAAAGGACTTATGTGATCATGCGACAACCTGCATAACAGCTTGCTGAAAACCAACTAGGCCACACTTGTCAGAGTTGCGCACTTATGAAATGAATTCTGCCAAAGGAAGAAGTGCAAAGCATAGGATTCGGAAACACACTGAGCTTTTAGAGCGAAGGTCAAAAACACACTAAGCTTTCAGACCAAAAGGTAGAAAACACAGAGGGTTTTTGACACTTTGAACAATTTTCTGGAACTCTGCGACACTAGTATTTCTTGCAACCTTTAAAATTTAAAATCTTCCTAAGCTTTGTGAATTAGGCTATACAATTTGGACTAGGGTATGGTGAAACATTGAAGAACATGGGGTTCAGATCACAAAGCATGAAACCCTATGGATCAACTTTGCACGTGAAAAAAAGCTGCAGCAGGGCGGGATAAAAATAGAGACTTGGAAACTTGGCCAAATTTGCAAAATGGAAATTTTGGGAAACATTTTGGTGACTTCTATGGGATGTCAGCCTGATACACATTACACCAGTGGCCTTGATGCAATCCATTGGGCATGGAGTCATCTCTGAACACAAAAATTTGACAGGGAGACAAAAACTGTGCTTGAGCACTTCTTGGAAAATAGGGAAAAACTAACCTAGAAAACTGGAAGAAAGCAGGAAAACTAACCTATCCTAAACTAACCAATGTAGAAACTCAGTTAAAAAAAACCATTCACTGGTGTGTTGAAATAGCTACCCTTCCTCCTTAGGGTACAATAATTTTCATGCAAGAGGATAGCTAACAAGGAGGGAAGTACACACAGTTGTATGAAGAACCGATGCACTACCTCCTGAAGGACATAAAAAAATTGACTCACCTCTACGAAAATTTTTTTATCTCCATTATCCAGGGGTGGATAAGTAAGTTGAGCTTGCCCTTGCCAAATTGCAAGTTCACCCTCAGCTTCAGATTCATCTGAACACTCATGTTTGGACACAAACATGATTGGATCTTCATGGCCGGCCTCTGTTCTTGCTAAGTACCTTAAGGGGAAACCCCTGGAAAGAATGAACTTGGGGCTCCTTTTATTGCTATCAGGATTGTTGGTTGTGGATTATTCCCTTTGATCTTCAACTTGCAGATTTACACTTTGATGGATAATGTAAATAAAAATCTGACTCTATCACCACTCCAAAGTCCACAAGGAAGAGGGCCAACTGACAAGGATCAAAGGATCCTTCTACTCTTTGACCTTCAATGCTTAGGTGGGTGTACCCTTGACTCACTTCTCTAAAGGAGTCTAAAACAATATTCCACTATATCTCATATAGAATTGTTAAAGGTTTATCAAATGATGTTTGTGTTTGTGTGGTTGTTAACCATGACTTCAAAAGAAAAGACCAGTGCCTTACCCTAGGGCTAAGAGTCACCCAACTGTATACCTCTACTAAATACCTTAAATCAAACACAATGGAACCTAGGGTAAGTGCTTTTCCTATTACCCATTTCCCTCAAGCACAAGGACATCAAATTCTACACCTGGCTACAAACTCACTGAGTTCACCTAAAAGGCTTTAATCCTAACTTTGTTAGAAACTCAGAGATGAATTCAAAATACTCTTTATTTACCATACATTAACACACTTTGTGACATTAACATATATGAGCTCAGAGACAAGCAAGAAGACATACACAAGATACAAGATTGGGATTCAAGAATGTTTTCATTAACAAATCTAGAATCAACATACAATTAGCATGACACAAAGCTAAGAAAAGACACCAAATTAGACCTCTATCAGTGTATTACAGTAAAAAACTAGGGACCAAAAGCAACAAGATTTTGGAACCCTTGCAAAATCCAAAATTTTGCAACTTATACCACTAGCTACCTTGGAATTCTCAGAGAGAATGCAACAAGCTATGGATAGCTAGGGCTAGGGTCTCAACCACCTGACATGCCAAAATCTACATCAGAATTTATTACAAGGGTAGGAAACCAAGCAGTCTAGAGAAATAAAATCTCAAACAGATCTACAATCATGAAAATCTACGAGCTAGGATAGAGAACTAGGAGCTGCCATGAAAATCAGTCAAATCAGCCACCTGCAAATAGCTCCTCGAGCACAAAACCATACTCCACCAAGTACAAAATCTACCTCCACAAAAGACCATAGGAGCCCTGGACCACATCACAACAACCTACCACCATCAAACCAGCAAGAAACCCACCCAAAAAGCATTAAAACTAGGTACCTTTGGTCACTGCAAACCCCTCTGCAAATTTGAATTCAAAATCCCAACGGTCACTTTCATGGTGCCAGAAACACATCGGCAGTCCTCATTTAAACCAAGATCAACTTTATATCCCAGTCGTCTGATCAATCTCCCTTCATAGGCTTTAGATCTTCACTTCACCTTAGATAGCATCGACGACTGTCACTAGACTGCCAAGTTAACTTCCTCGCATCTTATCCTGATGATGGTATGATGGCCACAAGATCTGTCTGCCATTTAATCACTTTAGAAACCCAGTGGCCCCACTTAATAACTCTGCAACCACGATACCATTAGTAGTCGCATGATCGCATAGCTCAAAAATTGGGCTATGCGAACATGCCACAAGCCTCCACGTCGGCACCATGTCACCGCCCCCCACCAATGCAAAATGCGCACCTCAACAATAAAAGACAACGGGCCCACTAACAAGCCATAGACCACCATGGACACATGACAAGTGGTGGCATGATCGCATAGCCAAAAAATAAGCTATGTGACTATGCGACAGCCAATCACAAGCTACCACATCATCACCTCCAAGACCACTACCAAAGAAGCCCTACCCTTTTTAAAGGATCAGACGGTTGTCACGAAAGTGCAAGAAATAAACCTCATGCATCTTCACCATGTGAACTTGCGGCAACCATCGATCCTGTCTGAACTTTGACCGTGCAAGAAGCATGAGAAGAGACAAACCACCAAGCATTCAGTGACTACGTGACTGTGGAAAACTTAACCGCCAGCCAAGTCGCTAGATGCTAGGGACTTAACCATTAGGATTCAGTGACAAGGAGAAAACTGCAAGTCACTAGGTCACGAGAAGAAGACTAACCACTAGGTAGCCAAACATAATGAAGAGTTGGGACCACGTGGACAGGTGGCAGGTGGTCGCATGATCACATGTCAGAAAAGCCTAACATGCGGCCATACGACAGCCAATCAGGAAAAAATTTTGAAGGCCCGGGCCCACCTGTCATCACACTTGTGCACTTAAGGAAAGCCGATAGATAGGGAACTAGTGTGAGGTTGAAAACACATAATGTTCTCGGTGAAAGAGGATAAAAAATACACAAAATTTCAGACACATCAATATATAAGTGAACAAAGCTGGAAGACAAAGGGTCAAAACCAACTTAGGTTATCGGTCAAAGATCAAAAACATCATGGATTTTTGAAAACATTGTGGGTTTTCAACATTGTGGTAAATTTTAAAAACATTGCTTCCCACGGACCTTGAAACTCGAATAATTTTCTAGGCCTTATGATTTAGGAGATGCATTCTGGATTGAAGCAAGGTGACAACGCAAGGAACATAGGGTAGGGCATAAACCAAGAAACATCTACAGGGAGGAGGCCATTTTCAAAGGATATTGCCATGATAGAAAAATGGCCTAACAGTGGCTCTGTCTGGGGACGATGGGTAACTTGTGCCCATACAAGAATTTAGGATTTCTGGGAGAGCAGACCACGCCATAGGACAAAAATGCAGAGAGAAAGGCACACACAGGGCAAGACAAGCAATAGGACCAAAAATTGACAAACCAAGGCAAAACAGGGTAGGGGCAAGCAACCTATATACAAGAATTTACAAGATGTACAACCCTAACTATTGTTCATGGAAAACAGAGTACTTCAAATGAAGTACTACTTCAAGAATTGTCCATGAACCGGAAACTTCTAAATACCACCATTAGAATCCTTGATAATGTAAGAATCTTGGCCCCATTTCTCATGAATTAGATATGGCCCTAACCAGATGGGATCAAATTTACCATGTTTCCCCTTATCCTCCAATCTAGCATTCCAAACTAACACCAAATCACCAGGCTCAAAATTTTTGTCAACAGTCTTTTTATCATATAGATTCTTAACCTGTAACTACAATTTGGCATTCCTTGCAACTAATTCTCTTCTAGTTTCATCTAACCTAATGAGGTCCTCAATTCTCAACTGCATCTCATCATCAATGTCATCATCATACAACTGCACAAACTTGTGCATCTCCAACAAATTATTCTGAGGCATCCTAGCATGAATTCCATACACTAAGTCAAATGGTGCACAACCAATTTCCCTCTTCACAGTTACCCTATTAACCCATAGAGCTAATGGCAGCTTTGAATTCCATGCCCTCTTATTCTTCTCCAGAATTCTCTTCAAGATTTTAATCAAGCCCTTATTAGTAGATTCTGCCTGACCATTTCCTTGTGGATGATAAGGTGAGGAATTAGAAATCTGAATTCCCAAACCTTTGCAAAAGCCCTTATATTCGGCAGACCTAAAGCACATAGCATTATCACTCACTATCCTCTTAGGGCACCCAAACCTTGTAACAATATTGTTCATCAGGAAATCAATTACCACCCTGCTAGTTTCATTCCTTGTAGGTACAGCTTCTACCCACTTTGTAAAATAATCAGTGGTAACTAAGATCTATGAGTGTCCTCCACTTGACTTGTTTGGTATCTCCACTATGAAATCAATTCCCCACTGCTGGAAAGGAGCCTGAACTTCTACTGGTTTTAATGGTACATTACCTAAAAATTTAAGCTTACCAGAGAACCTTTGACAAGCATCACATCTCCTTACCAATTGTTCTGCATCCCTGAAGATTGTGGGCCACCAAAATCCTACTCTCAAGATCTTATGAGTAGTTGTTTTACCCATATAATGTCCACCAAAAACTCTCTCATGCATCTCCTTCAACAATAGATTAGCCTGATTCTTATCTACACATTTCAACAGTATGCAATCCAGATTTTTTCTATACAACTTACATTTCATAATTACATACTTGATGGCCTATAACTTCAATGTCCTCTTTTGATTATCATTCATACTATCTGGACACCTCATGTTTCTCAAATAGTAAATAATATCCTAATACCAAATACAATCATCCATATCATATGTCTAATCAATTTCAGAATGATTTACATAGTTTGCATCTAGATTGGATTGGGCCATTAACTTCGCCAATCCCTATCCTCTAACCAATTTAGTGATCTGGATCTCAACATTGAATTCTTGGATCCTATTGATCCATCTGCATCTCCTTCTAGACACCTCCTGCTGTGAGAAAATGTCCTTCATAGCTGCACTTGGCACAAAAGCAATCACAACTGCTCCCATCAAGTAACATCTAAAAGCCTTGATTGCTTTCACAAGTGCATAAGCTTGCTTCTCATTTATGTCATACTTTAATTCTGTAGCCTGCAAAGATTTACTAAAAAATGCAATAGGCTACTCAAAACCATCCTTATTCTTTTGTAACAAAACTATAGCAATTGTATGAAAAGATGCAAAAGAAAAGATATGCATTGGGACACTATAATCAGGTGCCTTTAGCACTGGTGCATCTTTGATAGCCTGCTTGATATTTTTGAAAGCCTCATCATGCTCACCCTCCCAATTGACTACAGATCCCTTCTTCAACATCTTGGAAATAGGTCTAGTAACCTTTGTAAAGTTTGTCACAAACCTCCTTAGAAAATTGACTTGACCAAAGAAGGACTGAATCCCTTTAACATTCTTTGGCCTCTGAATTTTATCAATTGCTACTACCTTGTCTAGGTCAATTCTCACTCCTTGCTTCCCAACTAAGTGGCCAAGCAACTTACCTTCTGTGACACCAAAAGCACATTTTATTGGGTTCAATGAAATGCAAAATTCTAAGGCCCTCATAAATATTTTCTCTAAATGAGCACAATGGTCCTCTTCCTTCTTGGAATAGGTAGTCAAATCATCCTGATACACAACAAGGAAATCATTAATGAAATCTGAAAAGGAAACATCCATTGCCCTCTGAAAAGTAGCACCAGCATTTGTGAGACCAAAAGGCATTCTCACATAAACATATGTTCCCCAAGGTGTTGTAAAGGCTATCTTGAATTGTTCTGATTCCTTAACAATGACCTGATTGTAGCCAGAGAAACCATCCATCATTGATATCAATTCTGATCTGGTTACTCTCTACAACATAGCCTCCATATTGGGCAAACAATAGTTATCTTTCAACGAGTTGATGTTCAAATTTCTGAAGTCCACACAAAGCCTGATGTCACCATTCTTTTTTTTATAGGAACAAGGTTTGACACCCAAGAAGAATACCTTATAGGCTTGATAATGCCAGCATCTCTCAACTTCATTAATTCTTCTTGCATCTTGGGTGCCAAAGTAGGATTAACAGGCCTTTGCTTTTGTCGGAAAGGTTTAGCATCTTCTCTCAATGGAATAACATGCTAAAATAAATCCTCTCTATAAACCTTTAGGTCATCATATGACCATGCAAAAATATGCCTAAATTTCCTCAATAACTCAATCAAAGGTTTCCTTACCTTTTGAGATATATCTCTACCAATGTATACTTTCTTAGGTGCCTCATGTGATCCAAGATTTATCTCCTCAAGATCAGCATGATCTTCTCCTTTGATATTCTTTTGAACTCTATCTTGGTTGTCGAAGACAGTCTCCAAAACAATAAGCCCCTTGGGCATCTTGTTAGTTCTAAGCTGAATGACCTCATTGCCTAAGACAACCTCCCTTCCTTCTACTAACTCAACCAAGGCTGAAAAATCAAGTTCCTGACCATGATACTGATCCTTGCAATCCATAAACTTCAAAATATCATTATCATCATCAAAAACTTGCCAATTCTCAATATTGTCTGGCATACTAGGCCTAGCCTGAATTTCAACTTTAGAAATACTAGAGAATGTAACATCATTAGGATTAATTACAATATTGGCCAACAAGTCAGCCATCTTATTGTTACTCCTATCCTTCCAATCAATATTGAAGGCATCAAAATGCTCAATCAAATCCCACACTGCATTCCTATATTGTTTCAACCTTCTATTCTTGGAAGCATACACTAACCTGACTTGGGACACCACCAACTCAGAGTCACCAATAACACTTATGCATTTTATACCATGCTTTTGTGCCAACCTCAGTCCTAACAACAAGGCCTCATACTCTGGTATATTGTTGGTACAAAAGAAATTCAATGTGAAAGAGAACTTGTAAGTGTTTCCATCAAGAAAAATAAGTAAAATACTTGCTCCTGCACCATCTTTGCAATTTGCACCATCAAAGTACATGACCCACAAATCACCCTTCACAAAGTCAGCACCTACCTCAGTAGAAATAGGTGACAAAACAAGCTCATTTTCAAATATAGGGATCTCTACCATAAAATAATTTACATCAATATCCACAAAACATGTAGTAGTTTCATTATCTATGTTTCTCTCAATCATGTGGCATACTCTTGGCTCTCGTTCAATCTTGACAAATTGATCATCAATCTTGAAAGTTGCATAGGACAAATCACACTGTAAACTTCCACCCATGGTAGCACTCCATCTTCTTGATAACAACATCCCATAATGAGGGGGAATATCCACCACCAAAATACTCATTGTTAGCTCTTTCTCTAGATATGTTGCCAACCTATATGGCATTGCATTGATAGTCCCAATG
Organism: Chamaecyparis obtusa; assembly: GCA_027943335.1. NCBI lineage: Eukaryota > Viridiplantae > Streptophyta > Pinopsida > Cupressales > Cupressaceae > Chamaecyparis > Chamaecyparis obtusa. Next base: position 68,121 of record BSBK01013116.1, read on the forward strand.
ACTAGTACCTCCCTCTGATCCATTGCACAACACCTGCCCTGCATTGTATCAACTTTAAGGCCCAAACTCTCCATGATTTTGAAAGGCATGATAGTATTAGAGGCACCACTATCAATCATACAATTTATTAACTTCATCCCATTCACAAGAACACTTAAGAAGAATGGGGCAATATTTTCAAGGCTGGCATTGACATAACTATCCAAATATATTGGAGGAATTTGAGACACAATTCCCTGAGTAGCAACATCCTTCAAAGCTTTATCCTGAGATCCACTACATGAAGTATCATTTTTGTGAGTATTACCAACCCATGCAATAGATTTATCCTTATGTTCAGGGATCCTAACAATTCTGACAATGGAACCTTAACTATAATTTGTGACAATACAGATAACATGTCAACAGGAGTAGAAGCAGGAATCTCAATCTGCACTGCCTTAACATCCTTTTGCTTGTCTAACATATTAGGTGTATTGACCACCTTCATTTTTTCAAGCTTAGCCATTGTGTTAACTGGCTTCTCAATCTCACTAGAGATCTTTTCAATTTCAACTCCCCTAGGCTCACAATGTTTACTTTTTACATTCTTTAATTTCACCATATGATCAGCCTTTGATTTGTTCTCATTAGGTTCTCTAGAGTTGGTACTCTTTATAAATATTCCTATAGCTTTCTCATTTGTATTCCTTGCCACCATGCCTCTAGTTTGCACCTGGGCAATCATTTCTACAGTAATCCTCTCCATCTCTTCTCTAGAATGTCTTCTCAAATTTACTGGATTGGGAGAAGAGTTCATGTTACATGTTTTCTGATCAATGCACTCACCATCAGAAAAAACCTCTTGATGAAAAAGGGCCTGATTATGTCTCTTCACATTCACATCTACTTCTTCATCAAAATCAGAATCATCTTCATATCCTAGATATGAAGAAGCCATGTTGCAACCAACATCATCTTGTTCTTCTTCTTGTTGTATCTCCTCATCGCTACAATCTTGATTTGCAGCCATAGATTGTGCAACCACACAATGCTCTTCAGAATGAGGGGACTGGCATGCAACACACCAAGGTACATTCTCCATGACATTTATTGAAGCTTTATGTAGAGGGTCAGGGACACCTCTGTCATTATTTCCTCTTGCAGTAGGGACAATAGGCTTGTCATCCTTCCATTGGGTGTTGTAGGGGTAATTCTACAGTCTATTCTGCTTACTGAAATTGTTGTTGAACTGAGGCCTCTCATTGGTAGGAGCACTGATGTTCCTATTTGTAGGTGTCTTCAAATCCTTCAATGCATTAAGCACCTTATCCAACTTATCTTCTTCTTGCCTCCTAGATCCAACATTCTTATCATTTTCTTTTTTATATTTCCTGTCCCCAAACAACTTTGGGTCATCTCTCTTTCCACCCAACTTTCCTGATATTTTCATGTTCTTCTCAATATTGACAGTAATCCCAAAAGCATCCCTAAGAGTTCTTGGTTCTTTATCTCTCAATAAATATCCCATCTTCCTATCAAATGCATTGAAGTATGTAGTTAGACAGACATTGTCATCCAACTGCATGACTTGGAACAACTTGTGCATACCCTTCTGAAATCTCATGTTGAATTCAGCTGCAAACTCATTCTGATTTTTCCTTGTGGTATTGAATTCATTGAACATGAAGCTAGCATTAGGCCTATCACCATACTGCTCCTTGAAACATTTCTCAAAAGAGTCCCAAGTATCAATACACTTATCAGGAAGCCTCTTAAACCAATCTCTAGCATCCTCCATTAGAGATTGAACAAATAATTTCATGACAACATCCTCATGCTCTACCTCATAATCATTAAGCATATCAACAAATAACCTAAGATAATCCTCACAGCTTATAGCATTATTTCCAGCAAATTTAGGTACCTTATCTCTAATATCACTTGGAAAAGCATTTGGATAGCCAGGAATTCCATCAAAACTTATTTTCCTATAGCCTTCTAATTGCATAGGTCTTCTTTGAAAGCTCGAACTAGTGTTAACCCTAGGATCAACATTAGCATCTACATTTATCTGTGCATTTGACTGCTTCCTAGGATCTGCACCTATCCTTGCAGATGAAGAAGGAAAAGAGCTAGTAGCATTACTAAGTAGAAAAGTAGTAGTCATAGATGGTATACCTAGTTCAATAGCAGATGGGCCAAGAGCATTAACTGAAGAAGCCCACAAAAATTGGATCTTCCTTTTCTTTTCTGCAATGGTAGCATCAACCTCAACTCTCTCTAGTTCTCTTGCAAGGTCCTCATCTTCTTTTCTCCTTCTCTCCATTTCAATGTCCTTATTTGAGTCAGGTGGTGGGATCCCTAGTATTGTCACTAGTTTTCTTGCTTGGTTACCCACCATCTTCTGCTTTCCTTTCTCATTTATAATAACAACAGGTCTGGTAATCCTATGCCCATCCTTATCTTTAGGCAAAGGGACATAGCTTTGCACTTGTCTAACCATAGGGCCCTCATTTTCAAATTCATGATCCTACAGTAAGCATTCCTGCTCACTCCTCAAGGCATCAAGATCACCAAACACATCATGCTACAATGTTTTAAGAGAAGAAGCAAGTATCTTGTTTCTCTCCTTCATTTCATTTATTTTTCTCAAAAGAGACTGCCTCTCTATCAAAGCATTTACCTTTTCAGCCTCTCTCTCCTCCTGTAATCTTTTATGTATGGCATCCTACTTTGCCAACTACAACCTCAGTGCATTCAAGTCATCAAGATCTACCATAATGTCATCAGAACCAGATGAAACATCCATATCAGGAAGATTTTGATATGGGAAGTGAACTTGCCTATGTCTCATGGGCTCTCTTCTGAATTGATCTTCATCAAGATCCAAGTCAACCTCCAAACCCATATCTCTATTTTATTCATTTTGACCTATAGGCAAAGGACCTTTGTCCTAAAATGCAGCCTCAGGGGTATCATAAAATCTTTCTTCAGAGTGACCACCCTCTAATCTAGAAACTCTATTCTATGAACCATCATCACTTGAGGATACATGTGGTCTTCTGGCTCTTGCATTTCTCTATTCTCTCATGGGAGCAGTGGTAGACTCACCATTCTTTTTAATCCAGCTCTTGTTTCCCTGTCTAGGTAATTGCTCCAGAGTGACCTCCGGATTCTTTCTAACATATGACCTAGTATTTCTTCTTTTTTCCATGCTTCTTCAATATGTTACACTGGTTCAAACCTTTGAGTCGCCACCTACCTAGATGGGAAATCTTCAAAACAATAGGAAAAAAAGAACACACTTATACTTTTCTCTTTAGATTCTCCCTAGTAGAATCACCGACTCTTAACAAATGCATATCTTCATAATTGTCCCCAGCAAAGTTGTCATTTTGTTGGTTGTGGATTATTCCCTTTGATCTTCAACTTGTAGATTTACACTTTGATGGATAATGTAAATGAAAATTTGACTCTATCACAACTCCAAAGTCCACAAGGAAGAGGGCCAACTGACAAGGATCAAAGGATCCTTCTACTCTTTGAGCTTTAATGCTCAGGTGGGTGTACCTTTGACTCACTTCTCTAAAGGAGTCTAAAATAATATTCCACTATATCTCATATAGAATTGTTAAAGATTTATCAAATGATGTTTGTGTTTGTGTGGTTGTTAACCATGACTTCAAAAGAAAAGACCAGTGCCTTACCCCAGGGCTAAGAGTCACCCAACTATATACCTCTACTAAATACCTTAAATCAAACACAATGGAACCCAAGGTAAGTGCTTTGCCTATTACCCCTTTCCCTCAAGCACAAGGACATCTAATTCTACACCTGGCTGCAAACTCACTAAATTCACCTAAAAGGAATTAATCCTAACTTTGTTAGAAACTCAGAGATGAATTCAAAATACTCTTTGTTTACCATACATTAACACACTTTGTGACATTAACATATATGAGCTCAGAGACAAGCAAAAAGACATACACAAGATACAAGATTGGGGTTCAAGAATGTTTTCATTAACAAATCCAAAATCAGCATATAATTACCATGACACAAAGATGAGAAAAGACACCAAATCAGACCTCTATCAGTGTATTACAGTAAAAAGCCAAGGGCCAAAAGCAACAAGATTTTGGAACCCTTGCAAAATCCAAAATTTTGCAACTTATACCACTAGCTACCTTGGAATTCTCAAAGAGAATGCAACAAGCTATGGATAGATAGGGCTAAGGTCTCAACCACCTGACATGCCAAAATTTACATCAAAATTTATTACAAGGGAAGGAAACCAAGCAGTCTAGAGAAAGAAAATCTCAAATAGATCTGCAATGATGAAAATCTGCGAGCTAGGATAGAGAACTAGGAGCTGCCATGAAAATCAGTCAAATCAGGCACCTGCAAATAGCTCCTCGAGCACAAAACCATACTCCACCAAGTACAAAATCTACCTCCGCAAATGACCATAGGAGCCCTGGACCACATCACAACAACCTACCGCCATCAAACCAACAAGAAACCCACCCAAAAAGTATTAAAACTAGGTACCTTTGGTCGCTGCAAAACCCTCTGCAGATTTGAATTTGAAATCCAAATGGTCACTTTCATGGTGCCAGAAACACATCGGTGGTCCTGGTTTAAACTAAGATCAACTTTATATCCCAGCCATCCGATCAATCTCCCTTCGCGGGCTTTAGATCTTCACTTCACCTTAGACAGCATCGACGACTGTCACTAGACCGCCAAGTTAACTTCCTCACATCTTACCCCGATGATGATATGATGGCCACAAGATCGGTCGACCCTTTAATCATTTTAGAAACCCAGCGGCCCCACTTAATAACTGGGCAACCATGATACCATTAGTGGTCGCATGATCGCATAGCCCAAAAAATGGGCTATGCGAACATGCGACAAGCCTCCACATTGGCACCATGTCATGGCCCCCCACCAATGCAAAATATGCACCTCAACAACAAAAGACAATGGGCCCACTAACAAGCCACAGACCACCATAGACACTTGGCAAGCGGTCGCATGATCGCATAGCCAAAAAATGGGCTATGCGACCATGCAACAACCAATCACAAGCTACCACATCATCACCTCTGGGACCACTACCAAAGAAGCCCTACCCTTTTTAAAGGATTAGACGGTTGTCGTGAAAGCACAAGAAATAAACCTCGTGCATCTTCACCATGCGAAATTGGGGCAACCATCAATCCTATCCAAAATTTAACCATGCAAGAAGCATGAGAAGAGACAAACTGCTAAGCATTCAGCGACTACATGACTGTGGAAAACTTAACTGCCAGCCAAGTCGCCAGATGCTAGGTACTTAACCATCAGGATTCAGTGACAAGAAGAAAACTGCAAGTCGCCAGGTCACCAGAAGAAGACTAACCACCAAGCAGCTAAACACAATGAAGAGCTTGGACCATGCAGATAGGTGGCAGGCGGTTTCATGATTGCATGTCAAAAAAGTTTAACATGTGGCCATGCGACAGCCAATCAGGAAAAGCTTTTAAAGGCCCAGGCCCACCTATCATCACACTTGCGCACTTAAGGAAAGCTGGCAGACAACGAACTAGTGCGAGGTCGAAAACACATAATGTTCTCAGTGAAAGAGGATCGAAAACACACAAAATTTCTGACATGTCAACAAATAAGTGCACAAAGCTAGAAGAAAAAGGATCAAAAACAACGTAGGTTATCGGTCAAAGATCAAAAACATCATGGATTTTTGAAAACACTGTGGGTTTTCGACACTGTGTTAAATTTTGAAAATATTGCTTCTCGCAGACCTTGAAACTTGAATAAATTTTTGGGCCTTATGATTTAGGAGATGCAGTCTGGATTGAAGCAAGGTGACAACACAAGGAACACAGGGCAGGGCACAAACCAAGAAACATCTACTGGGAGGAGGCCATTTTCTAAGGATATTGCCATGATAGAAAAATGGCCTAACAAGGATCTTCAACTACCAATTCATGTAGAGGAGCCTCTACTTCCACATCATTTTTCTTGTCAACACTCTTAGCAGTAGGCTTCTTTTCAGGAGAACACTCCTTTCTTTGCCCTTTACCAGCTAAGATGAGTGGCACATTAGAAGCCATCTTCAACAAAACAAGGCATCTCTTCAAATAAATCAACCTCCAATTTGATGGTCTACATGGAAACATTATGAGATTCAGTAGATAACCCTGATATTGCCTCCTTTTCTTTACAAAGGGCTTCCTCAAGTTGTATCTGATGAGTCTATTTATCATTTGAACCCTTTAGAATCAAGAGCCCTATTATTTCTTTTTGCTTTTGTATTTCTTTATCATGAAACTCCCTATGGGCTGCCAACTCTTTTTCTTTCTCCATTTGAAATTCAATGCCCCTGTCAAACATGGCTTCCATTAAAATTTTCTAGTCTTGAACCAGCCATTCATAGTTATTCTTATGAACCTCCAATTCTTCATAAGCATCCCTCTGAGCCACTAGTGTTCCTCAAAAATCTTCTCCTTTTGCAGCTATAGCAGCATTGACTGCCACTAAATTTTCCTCGTAAACCTCCTTTAGTGTTGTGAGAATGCTTGTAAGGGTTGCCTAACCTTGTTTCAGTTCTATAAAGGCATCGAACTACTCCTTTGCCTGTGTTTGCATATGCCTTTTTTGTGTTTCCAACACCTCTTCATAATATCTCCTCTATTCTTCAAGCTCCCCTTGATGAACCTTCTTCTGGGCCTCCAACCCTTCAGCAAGCTTGGTCTCATTTCTCTTGTATTGCTCTGCTAGATAACTCCTATAACCTTGATCCTACTGAGCCGAAGCTTGTTGTTGTTGGATCTGGGCATGATAAGCATACTCTTTTATGCAAGGCATTTCCTCTTGAGGCTGCTGGTATGTGTATTGGTGTTGCCATGATACTAGAAGTTGGGTGGGTGGGGGGCAAGCATTTGGTGTATGTTGGTTCATTGCTGCAACTGGGTAGTCTTGCATTAAATCAGAAGTACCACTATTCTGATAAAGCTGACCTACATGAAATGAAGGGTTGTCCTCATGAAAAGAAGGATGGTAATCCATCTTAGGTATTGAATCCACTTGAAACCAGTGAATGTGAACTTGGAGTCGCTAGATATGCAAAATAATGACCTCTCAAAGGTCTGCAACCTATTGGAAGCATATCAAAACTAGTAAGAATTCTAAAAACTATGACCTCTTGGTCCCACTGGGCATGCAATAATTGTTATACATTGAGTTTGTGCCTCTGTCTCAAGCTCTCTTGGTCTTGATAACTTAGTATAACATGGGAATCATCTCAAGGTTGTGGGGCCTTTCCTAACCGAGATGAAACCTCTAGGTTCTAGGCTAGTTCCTCTTGGATTATCACCTTAGTTTTCTCTTAACAAGAAAGTAAATCTTTGAAGGGAAAGGCTTAGAAGGAGTGCATGGAAAGGGAAATAACAAGAAAGCAAACTATCCTACCAGGTGATGCATTGAAATTAGGATTTGGATCTCAGTATAGAGGGATGAAATCAGTGAAAGACCTAGGTCTAGTAGATCACAACTTACTGAATAGGCTTGCATAAGTAGTTCATAAGAAGGCATGAACATTAGATACAACCTATGACCTACAAGCAGACATTCTCTTTAGCAAAAGGGCACATGAATGAGAGAGAATGATAGGGGGATAAAGAATACCCACAAACTCACTAGAATCAGATCAAACATAGTAGTACACATATAAGCTGAAAGTAAGAGGGATCAAGAACCCTAAATATCACTAAGAGCATTCATAAACCTTAATCCAATAAGAGATAATGCAAGCAAGGAAGCACAGGGACATGAAGGATTGTCACAAACTACCTTTGCAATATTTGTATTATCAATGGGAATTTACAGAATGTGAGAAACCAAAGGGTAGGAAGAAACACCATAGATAGCTTCCCAAGAAAGAGTCTTTCTTCTTTACAAAATGTGAATTCTGAGCTCTTCAAGCTCTAAAAAACACTATATACAACACTCACTGCATGCAAGTAGGAGTCCAAAAACTAACCAGGGTTACCAGATTTACAATAATATAACAAACCCTAGGGTACTGAGAACCAAAGTCAAATTTGATCATGAATATCTTCCTACAACATCATGGCTGATCAAATAAATGACCCATCCCTGTACAGCAATCAACAACCTGGATTCATCAACTTCCCTATAACTCCACCAAGCATGCACAAACTGGTACCTTGATAGGACAAGAAATGACCCTTGACGGCTAGCTAGACCTCCCTCATCAACTTTGCAACCTACAACCATCCTCAAAAGTCATAAATTTTTAGCTAGCCGCACGTGCAAACATCTCCTTAGAAGAAAGCCCGCAAAAAAAAAGTCACACTGCTTTGAAAATAACACTGGTCGCATGATCGCACGAGCTCAAAAACCTTCATGCAATCATGTGACAAGCCTTTGAAATCTACCTCTACTGCCGCACAAGACACCTGGCGACCAACTGTAAGATGCCGCACGCAAGATACCTTAGGCTCATTTTGACTGCAACTTTACCCCAAGCTCACCTCGAGTTTGGTCTTTTCCTAGTTGCAAAGTCGTGTAATCTTCCTTCTAACCCCAACTATATCAAGGGACCACGTGAAAACATTATCTGCGCAATCACGCATTCGGTGAAAGCTTTTCCAACCTCGGCCCCATCTACAAACTGAGACTCTAATCCAACAGTGGGCACAAGATCTCATGGGGTCAAAAGATCCCATGAGATCTTGTGACCACCATAGATCTCCTTTCTACCGCCACCAAACTATAACCTCTGGACCCATGAAAATCTCTTTATTTTGACCAATAAGAACTTGGCAAACTAGAGCACGTCACCCTGACCTGGCACATCAAACCCACGACAAAAGGATCTCATCGAATGGTTGTCACATGATTGCATAGGGTCGAAAGATCCCATGCAAACATGCAACCACCATCAGATCTTTACTGCACTTGCATCCCGTGCCCACTGTAAAACCTTGTCACCAGCCGACCAATGAAATGGGTGCACGTCACCAAACTGTAGGCTTATAAGTGTGGCTAACAGCTAGTTGCATGTTTGGATAGCCTAAAAAGGGGCTATGTGATCATGTGACAAACTGCTAGCATTCTTCAATAGGACCATCAACGGTTAGTCGCATGGTCGCATAAGGGGAAAAGGACTTATGTGATCATGCGACAACCCGCATAGTAGCTTGTCAAAAACCAACTGGGCCACACTTGTCAGAGTTGCACACTTATGAAATGAATGCCACCAGAGGAAGAAGTGCAAAGCATAGGAGTCAAAAAAACACTGAGCTTTCAGACCGTAGGTCAAAAACACACTGAGCTTTCGGACCAAAAGGTAGAAAACACAGAGGGTTTTTGACACTTTGAACAATTTTCTGGATCTCTGTGACACCAGTATTTCCTGCAACCTTTAAAATTGAAAATCTTCTTGAGCTTTGTGAATTAGGCTATGCGATCTAGACTGGGGCATGGTGAAACATTGAAGAACATGGGGTTCAAATATTAAAGCATGAAACCTTGTGGATCAACTTTGCACGTGAAAAAAAGTTGTTGCAGGGCGGGATAAAAATAGAGACCTGAAAACTTGGCCAAATTTGCAAAATGGAAATTTTGGGCAACAGGTCCCACAACCTGGAGATGATTCCCATGTTATACTAGGTTATCATGACTACAAGAGCTTGAGACAAAGGTGCAAACTTTGTGTATAATAGTTAGTAGACACTGAATCAATTATAACCCTACATACATTACCTAGTATCTTGCACTTGACCCTAAAAAGAGCCCTCATCTATTTATGTTCATCCTTTGTAGGTTCTTTGATCAAAATCCTTCTCAGCATGAGATTCTCTCCTTTCTCTAAATCTAAACTCACATTTGATTGTTTAATAATGTCCTCCTCTTCTGCATATGAAATCTTTTTCTCACCTTGTGAAGATGATGGCTTATTAGGACACCTATATGTAGTGTGAACCAACTACCCACAATTATAAAACTTCATGGAAAAAAAATGATACCTTCCCCAAATCCACCTGATCTACCTCTTCCACCATTGTAGGAACTCCTACCTTAGTATCTTCCTCTGCTATTTGACTCATGGGATTTTTCACCAAAATTAGAATCACCTTGGCCTCTGGTCTCATTGCTCCTTCCACTAGGACCTCCTCTATGTCCACCTCTAGAGTCTCTACCTCTTTCTCTACCTCTACTATTTGTATCTTGTTTTTTTCAACTTTTCCTCCTCTTTAATAGCCATCTGATAACAAATATGGAGAGTAGTTAGTGTAAAGAGACTCAACTCTTCTTGTATATTTCATCTAAGGTCATTTAGATACCTAGAAACCTTAATGCTTTCCATTTCTTGCACTCTAGACCTAAGGCTTAGTTTTTGGAATTCTTCAATATAGGTAGCCACATATAGATCTCTTTGTTTGATATTTTGCATTTTCTTTTGCAATTGGATGTCATAATCTTCTGATAGATAGTTTTCCTTTACCTTAGCCACCATAGTCTTCCAATTGGTTATTGGCTTCTTCCTTCCTTCTCTCTTTCTTCTTCCAAGAACTTCCACCATGTTAGTGCTTGTACTCTTAGCCTTGATTTGCTTGTCTTCACCTTTTAGGCCTCTGTAACCCCATCACATTCAAACTAATTCTCCATTCCCTCAATCCACTCCATAACCAATTCTACATCGATTATTCCAGTTAAAACCATAATGCCTTCTAGTGCCTTGCAACTGAGTATCTCCAAGGATTTTAGGAAATGTTCCTCTATTAATGGAGGGTCTTGTTCAGGTTCTATTTCTTGTTCTAGTTGACTCTTACCTTTGTATTTGTCCACTTCTAACCATTCTTTCATCTTTCCTGCAATCTCTGCAACCTCTTCTAGCTTGTGCTTTATTTCTTCTACAACTTCTTCAAGAAGTCTATTCCTTTCTTGTTTCTCTGTCAAATCTCTAGCAAGTTCTGCATTATTCACCATGGTGCTTTCGCCTATGGGTTCACTTCCCTCTATCATACACTTCTCAATTCCCAAGCCTTTTATTGGCTATGATACCAATTTGGTGAGGAGCACTACCTCTCAAGAGCACTCTTTCTCTACCTAAGACCTATTCTTTGGTTTTACTAGGGTATTCCTCTCTAGCCTATGTATAGATCACCCCTATGATCCCTATATCCTTGTAGAGCTCTCCACCAACTTCAAACTCTCCACTATGCTTCACTATCCAACTATGCACTTATGGACTTAATGTAGCCACCCTACCTCCCAACTCCTCTTGGGACTTGGAATAGGTATTTTGGCTATCCCTTGCTTGTTTTCAAACCATTTTTATCCACTTGAATGGATTCTCCCTTGGGTCTTCCATCTCTTTCTTTCTTTCCAAGTTTGTAGGCCTTGTAGCCTTTTTAGCCCCAATTAGGCCTCCTCAAATCAGAGTTCTTGGAATAACTCTTAACTTCTCCAAATAGACCCCCAAGTTGTTTAGGGATTCTCTTTATGAACTTCCTAGGCTTAAATATCTCCTAGGTTTTAAACCCCAAAAGTGTTCGTACTTATGTTTGTCACCAAACCCCTACTTTTAAGGGTTTCTAGGGTATGCGACTGTGTTTGGCTTCTTGAGTCTCAACATGTGCTTTAATGGTCTTCTCTACACTTCTCCATGCATCCACATTACTATAAAATATGCCTCTATAGTTATACACCCTTTATTTGTTCACTCCAATCCATTGAGCAAGCTCTCTTGCTACTGATCTTTTCAAACACCTATCTAGAATGCATCTGCACTCACCTAGGGCTTGAGGGAAAAATTAACTCTCCTACAAAAAAGACTCCACAGACCATATTTACAACATATACAAGTTCCCCTACTTGATTCCAAGAGGCCATGGAAGTTCAACCATGGGAAGTCAAGTGGGGGGCATATTTACAAGACTGGCACTGAACTAGGTAGTGAACCAGTGAAACACAAAGAGTTTACAAAATTCTAACCACTCATATGAAATAACTAAAATAATGGCATACAATGTAATTAAATAACATAAATTTTTCCTAAAATGATTAGTTCATTCCTTTCAATCTATTAAATGATTGGATGAAGGCTCTGTTACCAAAAACATGATCAAGTCGTGTGATAACAAGAACACAATCTGTACAATAACTCTCCTCTCCATTACATTAGGGTTTTTTTGACCTTATATATTGTCTTCCCACATGTTTGGACCCTTAGGTCGGGCTTAGAACACCATTACAACCTTTTCCCAATTTTTAGGAAATGTTGTCATGACAACTTTGCAAAATTGCAAAGTTGTTATGAGCAACTTCACATCTTTTTTACATCTTTTTGAAAACTTGACTTTCCACTCTCCTACCTATCCTAGCTCAAACCTAAATCATTCTAATATTTCTTAAAATACTTAAAATCATCAAAATATCCATGCTACTCCATTTTGGAGTCATAGTCAAACCTTGACCCAAGTTGACTTTTCTAAGACTTAGCACTAGACCTATTGAAACTAGACCACTTTCAAGACTCAAAGAACACCTAACTAAAAACAAAAATCAAACCACACTTGGGACTTTATCAATAGTCCTTATTGCCTTGGTGGTTGGCTACAACCACCTACAAGCCAAAATGAACTGGGATCTAAATAAGACCCTAAGGTGATCCTCCACTGGCTCTCATAGGGAAAGAGTTGAAAATTTACAAACACCAATTACAAAACCCTAAAAAAAATAAAACTAATATACATAGACTCCATTTTCATTCCCCCAAGGGGCCAAGTGATTTCCATGGTGGTTATTCAAGATGGAGGCATTTTAACTATGTACACCTTGTCCAGTCTAGAGACTCAAAACTAGGAACAAGAATTTATTTACCTAAACAAACTAAAAAATAAATCAAACCATTGCACACACAAAAATAAAATGATGAATCTTAACTATCATACAGAAAATATTTCCTAATTCAATCTATTGAACTCAAATGGAAATGAAATTCAAGAACACAGTCAATGAACCTTAAACAATCAAAATGCTTGGTATTGGAAATCATGCCAAAATGGTGCCAAACTTCATACAATTTTCAGAAGGACATTAAATATGTCCATCCTCCATGTTTAAACAAATTTATCCAACCCATAACTACTTTAGGGAAATTTTTCTCCTTTTGTACAAATATTGTCACGCTACATTGAAAAGTTGTAAAAGTTGCTCTAGAAAATTTATGTTTGCATCTCTTACATTTTTGTCCATTACAATGAGGTGACCCAATATATGGGTTCCAAAAGACATATAGAAACTACCTAGACATTCCTATAACCAAAATAAGATATTTGATGCACTCTTTTCTACCATTCTCCACACTATGCCACTTTTGGCTTACATGGAAACTTTGGGCCAACACATAAATAACTCTGACAACTTGGACAAAGGAACATAACTAATTATGAATACTCACCTAATAGACTCTCAATTGGTCCTTATTCACATCGTGGCCCTTATAGGATCAAACAAGCCAAAATTTGAGGGTTGAAGTTACCTAACCCCTAGGTGCTCCTGCACCATTCTCCCCACATGAAAAGATATCAGCTCACATTAGGTGACAAGACCACAAGATAAATTCTTAACTTATTTAAATCACCTTAGGTACCCAAGTATCTTCTACTTCATAAATATGTTTCCATTTGATCAGGTGTTCCATGTAATTCCTATGTCTAGTCTTCTTGGAAATCCGTGAATCTAACACCTTCTTTGTTGCAGGCTTAGGTGGAGAAGGCAATTTCAAGTCAATGACCATCTCTTCACTATCAGATTCATCCTTACTTTCCTCTGGAATGGGACCTTTTTAAGGTATGGGATCTACCACATTAAAAATAGTAGACAAAGATATGTCTTCTGGTATGTTTATCTTGTATGCATCATTTCTATATTTGGCCAGTATCTTACATGGACCAATCCTTCTCATTTTCAATTTTTAGGAACTCTTTTTTAAAGTGTTTCTTTGTTCAAATGCACTAGTACTAAATCCCCCACTTCAAACTGCACTCTTCTTTTCATCCATTCTAACATTTATTTTCTTGGTATTCTCCGTTAGAGTTTGTTTGATCTTCTCATAGATCCTTTTCATGGATTGGTAACTCCTCATCATGTCCACTTCTCCTCTCCACACTCCCAATGTCTCTAAGATCTAGCACACCTCTCGAATGTAGGCCATATACTACCTCAAAAGGGCTCTCACTAGTTGTCTTGTTTATAGTATCATTGTAAGTGAATTCAGCTTGGGGGATGATTTGATCCCAAGCTTGACCATATTCCTTAGTTAATCATTTCAAGAGTTTTCCAAGGGTCCTATTGACCACATTTTTCTACCAATATATTTTGGGATGGTAAGAAAACCCAAAAGACATATTAGTTCCTAACGTTTTCCACAAGGTTTTCCAAAAGTATGTCATAAAATTTGTATCTATATATTGTACTATGATGATTGGTAAGCCATGTATTCTAATGGTTTACTTGAAAAAAAAATGAGCTACATGACTGGCATCATGAGTCTCTTTACAAGGAATGAAATGACCCATTTTACTAAACCTATCTACAACAACATAAATATTGTCATAACCAATCTTTATTTTGGGAAAAATGACTATGAAAACCATACATAAAAATTCCCAAGGCCTATCGGGAATTGGAAATGGTTGATAAAGACTAGGATTAGAGGAGGTCCCTTTATCTCTTTGACAAATTGTGCACTTCTCAACATACCTCCTTTATGTCTTTATGCATTTTGGGTCAATAATAGAACCCTTGTACCAACTCCAAAGTATTGTTTGATCCAAAGTGTCCAATTAAGCTACCATTGTATTTTTTCAAAACCAAATTCTCTATCATGGATGCCCTTGGAAGCCACAGTCGTCTCCCCTTAAATAGGAGTCCATCTTACCAAGTGTAGTCTTCATATTCACTGTGAATGTGATTGTTATAGTCTTAGCATACCCTATAGGTGTCAACAAATTCCTCATTCAAATATACTAATGAAAACTGCTTCTTTCCTAGAGGTTACCTATTCCAATTCAAATATACTAATAAAAACTACTTCTTTCCTAAATCTAATTACTATTGGATGTGGCATACAAGATTTTTTCATGTTGATTTTGATAATCTTGTAAAGGTCAATAAGAAAAGATGTTTTAGAGGTTTGCATACTTTAGCTAAGCCCAATAATTCTGTGTGTAAGGAGTTTCAATTGGGAAAGTTGACTAGATCTAGATTTACTAGTAAATTCAATTCATCATACAATATTCTTGACCTTGTATACATTGATTTGTGTGGACTGATCAGAACACAAAGCTACTATGGAGATAAGTACTCTATCTTGTTTGTTGATGATTACTCAAGATTGATGAACATGTTATGTTTTTGAAGGATAAACATGATGCATTCTACATGTTTAAGGTGTATAAAGAAAGAGTTGAAAAAGAAATACGTAAAGCAATTAAGTGTTCCAGATCTGAAAGAGGAGGCGAGTTTACTTCATAAGAGTTCACAACAGTTTGTGAAGAACATGGAATCAAGAGACAAATGTCAGCACCAAGGACACCTTAACAAAATGGAATTGAAGAGAGAAGCAACATATTCATAATTGACTGTGCAAGAATAATTTTTATACAAAAGAGGGGGGTTCAAATTTTTTAGAGAGAAGATGTAAGTAATGATGTCTATACTTTGAACTGGGTATAACTTAAGAAAGGTACAAACAAAACACCTTATAAGTTGTGGTATGGTCATACACCTAGTGTTAGTTCTTTGAAAAAAATTGGAAGTAAATTTTAAATTAAAGAAGGATGAACAAAATGGTAAATTTGATTCTAAGAGTGATGAAGGGATATTTCTAGGATATTCTACTAGTAGTAAAGCTTATAAGTGTTTGAACAAGATGGTTGAAAGTGAAAATGTAAGAAGGAAGATAGTAAGAATGAACTAGAAGACTATGATAGGTTTTTTTTTATGTTCAGGTGGTAGAGCCAGATATAGTACCACTGATAAATGAAGTGGTGAATGATCACCAATCGATGAACAATCAACAACTGGTGAGTGATGATGAAAGTAACCAAAGAACATATAACTAGTAATCCCAAGGTATGTGAAACTTAATCACTCTCAAGATTAGATTATTGGAGATAAAAATGTTGGAGTGATGTAAAGGAGGAAGGTACAGGAAGGAGCTTGTTTACTATCTAAATTAGAACCTAAAACTATTAAAGATATTTGGAAGATAATGATTGGGTTAAGCCTATGAAAGAGGAATTAGATCAAATAGAGAAAAATTAATACATGGACTTTAGTACCCACGCCTATTGACAAGAATTTTATAGGTACTAATTGGATCTTTAGGAATAAGCTGATTGAGAAAGGAGAAGTGATCAGAAACAAGCCAATGCTAGTTTGCAAAGGGTATGCAAAAGAAGAAGGAATGGACTATGTTGAGAACTTTTCACATGTTTCTTGACTTGAAGGTGTAAGTATAATTTTGACATATGCTTCTTATAAAGGTTTTAAGGTATATCAAATGGATGTAAATTTTTCTATTCTGAATTGTGTGTTAGAAGAAGAAGTATACATTGAACAACCTGAAGGTTTCGGTATTGAAAAAGGTAAAGAAATGGTATATAAATTGGATAAAGAATTTTATGGACTCAAACAAGATCCAATAGGATGGTATGAAAGGCTACATGCTTATCTTATTCATATTGGTTTCAAAACAACTAGTGTCAATAATAATGTATATCTAAAATCTAAAATTGAAGATATGATATGGATTGCTGATATTTTTGTTGATGACATAATATTTTGTGTAAATAAAGCATTAAGAAGGTCATTTGTAGATGCAATGAGGAAGGAATTTGAAATTTCAATGATAGGATAAATCAAATTATTTATTGGTCCTCACGTGTAAAAGATGAAGAAAGGGATATACATCAGTCAATCCAAGTATGTGAAGGGGATTCTGAGTACTTTTGGCATGGATGACTAAAAAATAGAGGGAATACCTATGGTCATAGGTTGGAAAATAATGGGAACTCTCTATAGATCCATGATCCGTAAGTTGCAGTATGGTGTTCATAGTAGACCAGATATTATACATGTTATCAATATGTTGTAAGATTTTCCTCAAATCTAAAGGACTCACATATGGTTGCAATGAAGAGGACCTTTAGATATCTCAAGGGGATTGAAGATTATGGACTATGGTATAGTAAGGATGGATAATTTTCTTTGAATGTGTTTATTGATGCAGATTGGGAAAGTAATATTGATGATAGGCATAACACAAGTGGTGGAGCATTATTTCTTGGTGAGATATTAGTCTCTTGGAATAGTAAAAAGTAGAATTTTATTTCTCAATCTACTACAGAGGCAGAGTATGTTGATGTTTCTATTTTTTTTAGAAAATGATATAGATAAAACATATCCTTGTGGGAATTCATGAGATGTTCACAAAATTGGTTGGTATCTATTGCAATAACACTAGTGAAATAAAAATTTCCAATAATCTATTGATGCACTAAAAAAAAGCATATTGCAATAAAATATCATTTTCCAAGAGAATGGGTATAGGAGAAGGAGGTAAGACTTGACTATGTGCCTACTAAAGAATTTTTTTTTGACATATTCACCAAGCCATTACCAAAGGATACCTTTGAGTATCTCAAAGGTAGATTACGCTTATTCCCCTATCTGAAGTTAATTAGAGGATGATGTTGATTGCATCAGTTCATATGTGTTTATCAAAATATCATGTGTATGGATTGATGTAGAGGTGGATTAATCCATAGTGAGACAAGAATTAATATGATGTTATGATACAGTGAAGAGGAAATAACAAGAAAAGAATAGTCAAGTATAGTCAAAGATGACTGAATGATTATATAAATTTGGCATTTTGGTCAAAGAGGGAGAATATACATTATAAAGGGAGACTATGTATGAAGATAAGAAAAGAACATATAGGATGAGATGAAAGGAAGAGTATATGTAGGTGATGAATCATTATGATAGAGTGAGGAGACATATGATCAGAGGTACAAATAGAAGTGGAAACATTTATTAATAGTTAGTAAGAGGATTTTCATGAGGGAGACATATTGTTTCCAAGAAGAGCTCAAAAGTTAAGAGGAGTTAAGATTATTTCCATCAATGCCAAATGGGAAGATTGTAGGAATAATAGATGCACTGATGCTAAGTATTATGTTGATGATGATTAGTAGAGTTTTAATGACAGGTGGATCAGTTATTAGGTTATCATTAATGTCAACTAATCGACTTAGTATTTTCAATATGTTACCATATATTGTGCAATTGAGTCATGAGTTAAGTATGTTTTTGAAGTTACTATTCTAATAAAAGAATATGTTATGTGTTAGTAAAGTAGTAAGTCATTTTTATAATTATTTGAAATTATTGACATCACATTGCCTAAGGTATGCGTTTGAGGTGGATTCTTCAAGAAGTTTATTTGGGTCAAATAATTTTTTGAAGATGGTTCAATTTCCAATGTGAAATTCATATGGAAGTAGAAGCGATCAGAGAAAAATAGTTTATAAATTGTTAGATATGTTGTATCTTACCTAATATGATATGGATCATTCGTATCTTGGATCTAGGGTTTATTTTAAGTCAGTGGAAGAAAATCTATATATTGGAAAGTTGAAAAATAAATTATTTGTTGATTGTGAATTACAAAAGGATGTGGTAACAAAGAAAGTGAAGGAATCAAGTGCGATCAAGCTAGGGAAGGTTATAGTGCATGGAGAAGAATTTAACAACTTAATAGGATCTGATCATGCATAGGTAGTGTAATTCCACAAATTATTTTATCTCTTTTTTTCTAATAATTGTAATAGTGAAATCCCTTAATGAGGTGGATCCTAAAAGTTTTTTTTTATAAATCCTCTAACAAGGTGGGATTCATATTGAATGTTAAAATTCCCCTAACAGGGCTTCTCCTAATAGGGAAAATATCTTGATATCTCTAATGGAAAATTTCTTAACCAAGTAGCACCTAACAATGCTTTTGTAAACTTTTAACAAGGTAAGCTCCTCACAGGGTATATTCTAAAAGAATAAAAATTTAGTGGGTACCGCCTCCCACCAGGGTTTTTCCCTTTTGGGTTTCTACAAGAAAAATATGGTATCTTCATTATATGATTGATTATTTGTGGATGCATGCTTTGAAAGTTTATATTTATATTAGTTTTTGTTGAATGTTTGGTGCATAAAGTTTAAGAGTTTGAAAGTAGTGAATTTTTTTATTACTGATTCACCCCTCCCCTCTCATTTATAATCAGGCTTGTATAAACAATATTATCACCTTTACTTGATTACAATAGATAATACATACAAAGGCTTTAATATCATGATAAGATAAGAATCATATACAATATAAGACTATATTCCAAGAAGTCATAATTAGCATAATCGCAACAAGAACCCTATAACTAAAAGAACTCAACTACAATCAATGAGGAAACCCTAGAAACTCCTGACCAAGCATGAACCTCCTAAAAGCCATAAAGAAAAAGGTCAAACATGAACATCTAGAAAATAGTAGCCTTGATTTGAGATAAAATGCCCACCTTTACCCTTAAGTCACCCATGTGTCAAAAATCCCTTCAATAGAGATAGAGTGTTCCATGAATGTTGTAAAGCATATTTAAGTGTTAATCATGTCATCTTTTAGTCACAAACTACTACATCGACATAAGTACAAGAGAGTTATACCATTTGAGAAAATAGAGAGAACAAAAACACAAAAAAATATGTCAACATAACATAGAGTAGGCTACCTTGATAGAGTTGGAAAAATATTCATCAGAGGAAAGAAGACTACTAGAGAAAGAATTTAAATCAAAACTAATAAATTAACCTACACCAATGAACATTATTGGTGAAAGGATATGTTCACTCCAACGATAAAGGATCTCCATAGAAAGAATTGTTGATCGATGTGTCGAAGGAATATATACCGATGAAAATGGAACAAAAGGAAACAAAGGTTTCCACCATGAGTTATACCAATGAGTTTGATCGGAGAAATAAAAAAATATAGGACTAATGAAAAATTAATTCTTTGCTATTGCACATTACACCAATGATATTTTTTCAAAGAAACATACTACAAGTTGCACAGATGAGAAAATTGATTAAATTGAAGGAGCTTGTGCAAAGGGCATCAAAGGAGGTTATTGCACTGATATAATACACAAAGGTGAGACACCATTGGTAAAAATTTTGACGATGAGTTATTCAGTGGAAGTAACTCTATCTAAAGAGAAAATAATCCTATATTTGATAAAGTATTGTCTATAATAAAAATCAAGAAAATATTATCTATTACACCAATGAATAAATTGAAGTAAGGAAAACACTTATTAGAGGAAGTTGTAGTAAAAAGTCAATTTACCAAACTTTCACTATCACAATTGAAATTAAAATGCTTCAATGATGATGTAAGTTACCCTGATGATATTTTCATTAGAGTGACATGTCTTATGTTTCTCCAACAATCAAATGTAAAAGGGATAAAAAACATGAGAGTAACTAACAAGGTTGGAATAAGTTTTTAAGGGGTTATCGACGAGTGAGCTCTGTTGATAGGAATTGTAAACAAATTGATCGATAGAGGTTCTGATGATATAATCCAAGTGAAAGTTTATGTTCAAATGTTTATTCGGAGACATAACCAAGATGAGATAGGTGAAGTGAAAGATTCTAAAATTGATCAAAGGAGGTTATACCAATGCTACTAAGAGACATGAAACATATTAAAGAGACATGTGGAAGGACTCATCGATCAAACAAAAGAGCTTATAAATAGCATGAGATAGAATTACATCAATGTATCACATAAGAAGAAACAATAATAACAGTTTTTGTGTAAAACATTTTAAATTTCAAATTACAATGATACTTGGAAATCTATTTTGATTGTGCTCCTTCTATACACAAATAAATAACTTACATTTCATAGACAAAATATACCACAACTGCATTTACATTGTACTATCACTACATAAAAAATGTGCTAGCTATTATAGTATTGTCATTGATGTCAAAGGTGGTAAGTTTTTTGTCATTGATTTTAAAGGGCCACTATACAAAATATATCACAATTGCTTTTATTGTACAATCAGTACTTCAAAAATTTGTTAGTTCTTCGAATATTGTCATTGGTCTCAAAGGTTGCATGTTTCTTGCCATTAATGTCAAAGGGTGAATCATTCAACGAAAAATAATATTTCATTTTAGGCAACGTCTTCTTGTATTTTTTGGTTTGCCTACTTTTGTGTGATCTATTTTTTGTTATTCTACTTTTTCATGGGTTGTTATTTGGATGCCCTATTTTTTCACAATTTTTCTTTTGGATGCCCTACTATTTTGTGGATTATTTTTTGGCTAACCTAAAAGAAGTATTTCAAACAAATAAAAATTGTTGACAAACCTAATTAGGGTTATTTTTTAGGGTATTTAAGTACAGGACACTTGAAGTTCATTTAATCATCAATGATATGACCATATTTATAAGAATATATCAGCTATACTTGAGAGTGGATATATAAGAAAAGTCCTAAAGAAGATTTTGTTGATTTTGTGAGTAGATTATGAATAATAAATAATAAATAAATAGATGTTGTTAAGATAATTAAATAAATAATAAGTATTTATTTAATTATTTGAAATGAAAATGTTACTGAATAAAAGATATATTTATTTATTTAATCAAGGGTTAAAAAAACTAAAGAATTAGTTAAATAAATTATTCAATAATTTTTTAACTAATAGAGGATTCGTGGATATATAATTAAATAAATAGAAAAAATTATTCAATCAAGTAAGCACATTTTTAGGTGTTTATAGTAATTAAGAAGTACATGAGAATATATAGGAATTCAACAAGGTCGGGAAGGTAACCATTATGAGCATTGATAAGGTTGATTAATATTGTCACTAATCAGAAAGATAGTCACACAACTTATTATCTGATTTTGTATAGTTGTCCTGCATCATTATGATTGTGATACAACATAGCTATTTGTATACATAGGATGTTGACATCTCATTGCATACTATTGATATTTGTATTGAATTATTTGGCTAGGTACTTAGATGTGTAAGGAAACTAAGATAACAAAACAACTTTCTACGCTAGCCTTTGAGAGGACGGTAAAGCAAAAAATGTAAATCTTTATGAAAATTAAGTAAACTAAATAATTTAAACAAAATTAAATACCATGAACAACACAACACAATGATTTCTGAGGTAAAACAATTTCAAAAAAATAAAACCCACTCTAAAAGTTGGACAGTCAATAATTATCTTAACAATGTAAAATGAAAGGCACTAGAATGACTAAATCATCATAAAAGAATCATATGGCAAACATGGTGACCATCAAATTCAAGGCTTCTATGGAAAAGACTATTCAGGGATCAAAATGCATTGTTAAATAAAATATTAATTAATTAAAAATTAAAAACAATAGCATTTTTATTATTTTAAAATAATCAATAATTTTAACCTTTCACAAACAAAAGTGTTAATTTTTATTTTAAATAATTATTTGTTAATTTCTAATTAATTTAAAACAACCACTTCTAGACAAAATATACCCCAAGTTCATTTACATTGTATAGTCATTAATAAAAAAAAATGTGCCAACTATTTTTTTATTGGAAAAAAGGAAAAAAAAAAGTTACATAAACAAATAGTTATAGGTGTAAAAAGGTGGGAAATTTGTTGTCACTTAATGTATTGTTTTTTAATCAATATTTTATGTATTTTTTGGTGGGCCCAATTTTTAGTCATCTTTTTGCGCCCTACTAATGCGTGGGTTGCTTTTTGGCCGAACTAAAAGAACTATTTTAAATAAATAAAAAATATCATTGGTTTCAAAGGTGGTAAGTTTGTTGGCATTAATGTCAAAGGGTCAATGATTTAATGTAAAAATAATATTTTATTTTAGACATTTTATGTATTTTTTGGTGGGCCCAATTTTTGGTTGTCTTTTTGCACCCTACTAATGTGTGGGTTGCTTTTTGGTCGACCTAAAAGAACTATTTTAAATAAATAAAAAATATCATTGGTTTCAACGGTGGTAAGTTTGTTGGCATTAATGTCAAAAGGTCAATGATTTAATGTAG
Organism: Chamaecyparis obtusa; assembly: GCA_027943335.1. Taxonomy (NCBI): domain Eukaryota; kingdom Viridiplantae; phylum Streptophyta; class Pinopsida; order Cupressales; family Cupressaceae; genus Chamaecyparis; species Chamaecyparis obtusa. The sequence goes on from BSBK01013116.1 coordinate 91,341, forward strand.
AAATAATATTTTATTTTAGACACTATCTTCATGCGTTTTTTTGGTTGCTTTTTGGGTGCTTTATGTTTCAACAGGTTGTCTTTTGGATGCCCTATTTTTGCAGGTTGCTTTTGGGCCGACCTGAAAGAAACATTTTAAATAAATAAAAAGAAGGTATATAAATAGAGGTCACTGGAAGTCTATTTGAACATCAATGAGAAGAGCAGATTTATGAGAATAAATCAGCTACATTTGAGAACAGATATATGAGCTTAGTCTTGAAGAAGATTTTGTTGATGTTGTGAGCAAATTTTAAAGATCTACGAAAGAGTTGTACACGAAATAAGCAGAGGGAGGGCTACTGAGAGAGGGCTATAGGTAAGTATTTTCAACTAAACTTATTTTACTTTTATCATTCCATAGTCCTTCAAATTCAGATTTGATTTAGATTCTTATGAATAGTTTTCAATAGAAACTTCTCTTATTTATTGATTTGTTACTTTTATCATTCTTTAGTACTTCAGATCCAGATTTGATTTAGGTTCTTCTCAATAGTTTTCAATACAAACTTCTCCTAGTTTGTTAGTTGGGTGTTTGTAAGAAGGTTTAGTGCACCGAATAGGGGGAAATTTATTCTGTCCGTATCTTCCCATATGGCCTAATTTCTGGCTTGTTTGCTTGCCTTGATTATTCGACTGGTGTCGAGAGCTAGTTACTCTGTAGTTTTGTGCATTAAAGAACAAAACCGCTTGATTATTCATTCGACTGGTGTCGAGAGCTAACTCTGTAGTTTTCTGCATTAAAATCGCTTACTTATTCCAGTGGTATCCAATTTCATAGCTTGTTGTCTGTGTCCATGTCCATATAATAATTTGAGAAGCATATAGGGCACAGTTTATTACTTTACAAAGTTTAATCAAATCCTGCTATATTTTTTCCTTTCCAGTTTTCTGGTTTCGACCAGTTGAAGCAAGGTTTATTGAAAGTAATTCCCAAAATTTGTTTTGTTTGTCTGGAAGTCATTGTAGGAAGCAAATTGTTGAGATCAAGGTAGAAATGGATTTTGAAGGCGGTCCTCGGGGATCCCAAATGCCACAGCCAGCGAATGAAGAAGCGGCGAAGAAGATCTCAACTGAAATGGCAGCCCAGTGTAGATCACATTTCTTTGGCGTGCGCCGGAAATACGAACACAAGGCCGGAAGATTCACAGATTTCTTTGCCGAAATGCGTAAGCCTGATTAAGTTAAGTCGGTTTCCGGCCGAAAGAAAATTGGGAATATCAACATAAAGAGCTTCAAAACGGATGTTGAGGCCGCTGTTAGGAGGTATATTTCTGAGGCAGTGCAGGGTTCTGAAATGTACCCGCCTCACATGATTCCTGCTCAGAAACAGAGGATGCCGTCTGTTCTGAAAAGGAAGTTTCATAAGCTAGCCTAGTCCTACTTCACCATGAACAGCAAATAACAGGACCATTTTACATATGCGGCAAATCTATGTGTACGGCACACAAACTAAGATTAGGTTTTTGGATGTGATCGTATTCCAAGATCAAACAAAACTCATGCTTGTTTAATTTTGCTCTCTCTAATGATTATGATTATTTTCTCCTGCCTGTGGTTGATTATTAGTACAGCAATGATAATAACTTGTGATGCCATGCTTTTTCCTCTTTTTTCTGATACATTTCAGATCATTCTTGTCTTACAATACACAAATATGGCAATTCGACTGTGGTACATGGATTTTCCTATTGTTTTACAATACACAAATATGACTTTTTCAGTCCAATGCATTCTTATATGAATTGAATGAAGCGACTCTGTTATCCTTATGCAAGACCCTCATGCGACTAAGAGTAAGCGGCCAATAGCAATGAGAGACATAAAAGACCCTATAAAACTTGGCCAACCGAAACACGAAAGCAATCACAAATGTGAATTGTGAAAATATCATATGAAATGTATTGCACGTAGTCATATGAAATATGTATTGCATGTACATCTGAAACATGTTCAAGTTACTGTTATAAGATTTTTTACATGTACGAGTTATTAAAAGACCCATCTTTTTAAACATATCTACAAATATCTTATAATATACTTACATTAAATCTGAATCTAAATACTTGTTCGGAAACAATAAATTGCAAAGAAAACAGTAATATTTAGCCTATGCGATATTTTAGATCATTCTGTGCAGAATACATACATCTTGTAAGGTTTTTTCCACCAGATGAAGCAATACAGCACAATTCCATTCAATCGATTTACCTATACCAACATCATTCCTTACAAATTTAATAATATATTTACATTGAGTTTAAACTTAAATACTTATTCGAAATAAATTAAAAATAAAACAGTAAATTAAGAACTATAATCACAGTCAAACCAATTTTTTTCCCTATGATTTTAAATAATATTTAGCCTATCCAATGCGTTTTCCATCATTCTATGCATGGAGAGTAAATACATCTATTTGGGTGAAATTAAATCCCATAAAATAAACTGCAACTTTGCAGCAGATGAAGCAATACAGCAATACAGGACAATCTTATTCAAGCCGATCACCTAATAATGAAAATATAAAACAAATTGATATTGAATAACCATTGATTTGCAAAAGTCAGGGAGCCAGCTACGCTCACACAGAATGATGACTGTTAAGAATGCATAAAATAGAATTGCAAAGGAGAATAATCTACAATATTGTAAACCACAGTGACAAAATGGAGAGAAAAATATTGAGTGAGATGTGAAGAGGGAGAGCAGCAACATTAGTATTTGTCTTGGCCCTGCAGTTTAAATGCAGTTTCATTTAAAGTAGCGTTTAGAAACAACCAACGCATTTAGAAACAGCCAATGCATTTAGAAACAGCATCTTCAAATGAATTTTTGGGAAAGAGAAAGGTTTATATCCAATGAAAGCTGTTGACAGAGGTGGTAGAATTAGAAATTTCTACTGTTCAACAGAGAAGATCGATGGATAAGAGTGATGTCATTATATAATTATTAATAAGGAATTTTATTTTTATTTTATTTTGAAGATAATAAGAAAATTTAGTTATTTTCTATTTTGAAGATATCAAAAAAAGATAGATAAAGATTGGTGATACTATTGTATAATTATATTTTTATGCTAAATGATAATTATATATTCTGTACATTTTAACTTATTAAATACAAGTAAAAAGTTAAAATATATTTGTTATTTATTTTGAAGATATCAATAAGGTTGTTGATACTATTATATAATTATCTCTTTAGGCTAAATAATTATTATATATTCTATATATTTTCAATTATTAAATACAAGTGAAAAGTTAAAATATATTTGTTATTTATTTTGAAGATATCAATAAGATTGGTAGATACTATTGTATAATTATCTCTTTAGGTTAAATAATATATATATATATATATATATATATATATATATATATATATATATATATATATATATATATATATATATATATATATATATATATATATATATATATATATATATATATATATATATATATATATATATATATATATATATATATATATATATATATATATATATATATATATATATATATATATATATACACTATATATTTTAAACCAAGTTAAAAGTTAAAATATATTTGTTATTATTGCAATAAACAATCAAGGTTTCAATTTCATGAACTTTACGAAATATGACATGTACATTTTTTTGCATCAATGGCCGACAATGAATGTGGTCATGGCTAATCTAGGGGCAAGATGAGTGGCTACCAGGTCGTGGAGCAAACGGTGAGGGATGGAGGAAATAATGGGAGGCACAAATCCCTTCATTCGCCACAGGGGACAGCAAAATTCCCTTGGGAAATAGAGGCTCGGTTGCTAAATGAAAGAGATGTGAACATTCTCAAAGGAAGTTGATAGGCAGGAAAGAGACGCATAAGTGAGAAGAAAAAATCTATTTCCAAATTCAAATTCAATAAATAAAATCCAAAGAATGGGTTTGAGAAGAATCAACAAGGGAATCAACAAGAAAAATTTTAATTCAATAAAGAAAATCCATCATCATTAACTCCAAAATCCTCAATCTGACATGGGATCATGTACAATGTTGCACTCTATTTGCCAAATGATGTAGTGAAAACAATCAAGAGAAATTGATGGAGTGGTGGACAAGCACCTTTGTAGGGAAGGTGGTTATCAAACCCATAGAATACGTCTTCTTCATTATAGATTATATAAATTGATTTCTCAAAAGGGAAATTCTATATGGAAAGACTTTATTTTTTGATGGATTTGATTTTTATTGTGTTGACTAGGAGACAATTCAAATAAAAATTCCTAGATCAAGATCAAACTTAAAAAATTTCCTTATAAATATTGGGTGATGGAAGCTATAGAAAATATTGGTAACGAATTGGGATTCTTCGTAGGCATAGAAGAAATTTATCTTATACAAAATGAAATGGGATTTCTAGGATCTATGTCTACACAAACCATAATGTGAAATCTTTGCCAAATTTTGAGATTATTATAAAAAATAAAGTGTAGTGAAATAAAATAAAAATCATTTGGTAATAACCAGAGAGGTGGAAACCACATCCTAGGCCCATGCTTCTTTGCCAAGTACTCTAAGTATACAAATCATAATAAAAAATATCTCTCATTTTTAAATGAAACCATTTTGGTAAGCAATTAGGACAAAGGAAAAGGAATTTTGCATACTATAGTAATGGAAGCCAATAGAAAAAAGAGAAAACATTTTGGCACTAGTTAGATTATAGAGGACCGTACTAATAATTATCAACAAAGGTAGTGGCTAGGGATAAAATAGATGGCTAGTTATTAAAGAAGGAAATGCGCAAAAAAGTTGTAAAGTAGTTATTAGGGCTAGTGAAGGAAGCTTCTCTACTCAAAGAAATAGTAAAGATCCAATTAAATAAAGTGACATCTGTCACCATAACTCTCATTAGGAAGGATAACATAAAATCCCCCTATCTTAAAGTTATTAAAGATGTAGAAAATGTTGGCTTGCTCCAAATCCAATTTTTGACAATGAAGGTAGCAAGGGGATCTTTGAGGTAGAGGTAGAAATAGGTAACATTTTAGTCTTTTTCAAATGAATGGATTTCAAAATTTGAGGCTATTTGTGAGATCATGTGCATCTTTGAGGAAGAGTATAGGTACTTGGAGAAGAAGTTGGACCAATCCAATGAAACTATGGGGAGAAACCAAATTTCTCTACAAGAGGTGATAGAAAAAGGGGATATAGAAAATTAGGGGATTGATCTATCTCAGAGTATATACTTAGCTAAGGTTTCCTTTAGCTAATGCAGTCTAACAAACAAGGGATGTTGGGAAGCCAATGCATGCCATGACCCCCCTTGTAAGTTGACTTGTGTTATTCAATGCATTCATTTTCGAGTTGAGAGTGTACCATAGTGTGTAGCCTAGTTGGTGTTTTGTGCTTTTAAAAAAAAAATTATGTGTGCTTTTTCCCTAATTTTTGGGCATGACAGAGGACTTTACCAATCCATGAAATGGATCCATGAGAAGGTCAAACAAACTCTAATAGAGAATACCAAGAAAATAAAGGTTAGAATGGATGAAAAGAAGAGATATGTGGAGTTTGAAGTGGGGGATTTGGTACTAGTACATTTGAGAAAAGAAAAACTTTAGAAAACAGTGCCTAAAAAACTACAAATGACAAAGATTGGTCCATGTAAGATACTGGCCAAATATGGAAATGATACATACAAGATAAACATAGAAGAAGACATATCTTGTCTACTTTTTTTAATGTGGTAGATCCCATACCTTACAAAGGTCCCATTCTAGAGGAAAGTAAGGATGACTCTAACATTGAAGAGATGGTCACTGAATTGAAATTACCTTCCCCACCTAAGCCTACAACAAAGAAGGTGTTAGATTCAAGGATTGCCATGAAGACTAGACATAGGAATTACATGGAACACCTGATCAAATGGAAACATATTCATGAAGTAGAAGATGGGTACCTGAAGGTTATTTAAAGAAGTTAGGAATTGATGTACTCCTATTATTTCCCTTTCCATGCACTCCTTCTAACACTTTCAAAGGTTCAAAGATTTACTTTCCTATTAAGAGAAAACTAAGGTGATAATCCAAGAGGAACCAACCTAGAACCTGGTTGTTTCATCTCGGTTAGCAAAGGTCCCACAACCTTGAGATGATTCCCATGTTATACTGAGTTATCAAGACCAAGAGAGCTTGAGACAGAGGCACAAACTCAGTGTATAACAATTATGGCATGCCCGGTGGGACCAAGAGGTCATAGTTTTTATAATTCTTACTGGTTTTGATATGCTTCCAGTAGGTTGCAGACCTTTGATAGGTCATTATTTTGCATATCTGGTGACTCCAAGCTCACATTCACTGGTTTCAAGCAGATTCAATACCTAAGATGGATTACCATCCTTCTTTTCATGAGGACAACCCTTCATTTCATGGAGGTCAGCTTTATCAGAATAGTGGTACTTTTGATTTCATGCAAGACTACCCAGTTGTAGCAATGAACCAACATACACCTCATGCTTGCCTCCCACCCACCCAACTTCCAGTATCATGGCAACACCAATACACATACCAGCAGCCTCAAGAGGAAATGCCTTGCATAGAAGAGTATGCTTATCATGCCCAGATTCAACAACAACAAGCTTTGGCTCATCAAGATCAAGGTTATAGGAGGTATTTGGCAGAGCAATACAAGAGAAATGAAACCAAGCTTGCTGAAGGGTTGGAGGCCCAGAAGAAGGTTCATCAAGGGGAGCTTGAAGAATAGAGGAGATATTATGAAGAGGTGTTGGAAACACAAAAAAGGCATATGCAAACACAGGCAAAGGAGCAGTTCGATGCCTTTATAGAACTGAAACAAGGTCAGGCAACCCTTACAAGCATTCTCACAGCACTAAAGGAGGTTTACGAGGAAATGTTAGTGGTGGTCAGTGCTGCTATAGCTGCAAAAGAAGAAGATTTTTGAGGAACATTAGCGGCTCAGAGGGATGCTTATGAAGAATTGGAGGTTCATAAGAATAACTATGAAAGGGTGGTTCAAGACTAGAAAATTTTAATGGAAGCCATGTTTGATAGGGGCATTGAATTTCAAATGGAGAAAGAAAAAGAGTTGGCAGCCCATAGGGAGTTTCATGATAAAGAAATACAAAAGCACAAAGCAATAATAGGGCTCTTGATTCTAAAGGGTGAAAATGATAAAGAGACTCATCGGATACAACTTGAGGAAGCCCTTTGTAAAGAAAAGGAGACAATATCAAGGTTATCTACTGAATCTCACAATGTTTCCAAGCATACCATCAAATTGGAGGCTGATTTATTTGAAGAGCTCCCTTGTTTTGTTGAAGATGACAATGCTTCTAATGTGCCACTCATATCAGCTGTTGAAGGGAAAAGAAAGGAGTGTTCTCCTGAAAAGAAGCCTGCTGCTAAGAGTGTTGACAAGAAAATTGATGTGGAAGAAGAGGATCCTCTACATGAATTGGTAGTTGAAGATCCTAATAGCAGTAAAAGGAGCCCCAAGTTCATTCTTTCCAGGGGTTTCCCCTTAAGGAACCTAGCAAGAACAGAGGCTGGCCACGAAGATCCAGTCATGTTTGTGTCCGAACATGAGTGTTTAGATGAAGCTGAAGCTAAGGGTGAACCTACAGTTCACAAGGGCAAGCTCAACTCACTTATCCACCCCTAGATAATGGAGATAAAAAAAATTTAGTGGAGGTGAGTCAATTTGTTTATGTCCTTCAGGAGGTAGTGCATCGGTTCTTCATACAACTGTGTGTACTTCCCTCCTTGTTAGCTATCCTCCAGCATGAAAAGTATTGTACCCTAAGGAGGAAGGGTAGCTATTTCAACACACCAGTGAATGGTTTTGTTTAACCAAGTTTTTGCACTAGTTAGTTTAGGATAGGTTAGTTTTCCTACTTTCTTCCAGTTTTCTAGGTTAGTTATTCCCTGTTTTCCAAGAAGTGCTCAAGCATAGTTTTTGTCTCCCTGTCAAATTTTTGTGTTCAGAGATGACTCCATGCCCAATTGATTGCGTCAAGGCCACTGGTCTAATGTCTAGTAGGCTGACATCCCGCAGAAGTCGCCAAAATGTTGCCCAAAATTTCCATTTTGCAAATTTGGCCAAGTTTCCAAGTCTTTGTTTTTATCCCGCCCTCTTGTAGCTTTTTTTCATGTGCGAAGTTGATCCATAGGGTGTCATCCTTTGTGATCTGAACCCCATGTTCTTCAATGTTTCACCATGTCCTAGTCCAGATTGCATAGCCTAATTCACAAAGCTTAGGAAGATTTTCAATTTTAAAGGTTGCAGGAAATACTGGTGTCGCAGAGTTCTAGAAAATTGTTTAAATTGTCAAAAACCCTCTGTGTTTTTTGCCTTTTGGTCTGAAAGCTTAGTGTGTTTTTGACTCCTGCGCTTCACACTTCTTCCTCTAGTAGAATTCATTTCATAAGTGCGCAACTCTGACAAGTGGGGCCCAATTGATTTTCGGCAAGCTGTTATGCAAGTTGTCGCATGATCGCATAAGTCCTTTTCCCCTTGTGCGACCATGCGACTAACCATTGACGGTCCTGTTGAAGAATGCTAGTGGTTTGTCACATGACCACATAGCCCCTTTTTAGGCTATGTGAACATGTGACTAGCCATTAGCTGCACTTATAAGCCTATAGTTTGGTGATGTGCCCACGTTTCATTGGCCGACTGGTGACAAGGTTTTATAGTGGGCCCGGGATGCAAGTGCAGTAAAGATCTGATGGTGGTCACATGTTTGCATGGGATCTTCTGACACCATGTGATCATGTGACAATCATTCGATGAGATCCTTATATCGTGGGTTTGATGTGCCAGGTCAAGGTGATGTGCTCCAGTTTGCTAAGTTTTTATTGGTCACAATAAAGAGATTTTTGTGGGTCCAGAGGTTATAGTTTGGTGGCGGTAGAAAGGAGATCTATGGTGATCGCAAGATCTCATGGGATCTTTTGACCCCATGAGATCTTGCGCTCGCTATTGGATTAGAGTCTCAGTTTGCAGATGGGGCCCGAGTTGGAAAAGCTTTTAGCGAATGCCCAATTGCGCGGATAATGTTTTCGCATGGTCACTTGATATAGCCGCGGTTAGAAGGAAGATTACACGACTCTGTGACTAGGAAAAGACCAAACCCCAGGTGAGCCTGGGGTAAAGTTGCAGTCAAAATGAGCCTGAGGTATCTTGTGTGTGGCATCTTGTAGTTGGTCGCATGATCGCATGTGGTCTCTTGACCGCACGCAACCTTGTGACAAGCGGTCCGTGGTTGAAAGGTGGATTTTTGATGGGGCCAAGTGTCTTGCGTGGTAGTAGAGTCTTATTTCAAAGGCTTGTCACATGATCACCTAAAGGCTTTTGAGCTCATGTGATCATGCGACCAGTGTTATTTTCAAAGCAGCGTGACTTTTTTTTTGTAGGCTTTCTTCTAAGAAGCTGTTTGCAAGTGCGGGTAGCTGAAAATTTATGACTTTTGAGGACGTTTGCAAGTTGTGAAGTTGATGAGGGAGGTTTGGCTAGCCGTCAAGGGTCGTTTCTTGACCTGGCAAGGTACCAGTTTGCACATACTTGGTGGAGTTATAGGGAAGTTGATCAATCCGGGTTGTTGATCTGCAGGTTGATTGCGGTACAGGGATGGGTCATTTATCTGATCGACCATGATGTTGCAGGAAGATATTCATGATTAGATTTGACTTTGGTTCTTAGTACCCTAGGGTTTGTTATATTATTGTAAATCTGGTAACCCTGGTTAGCTTTTGGACTCCGGCCTGCGTGCAGTGAGTGTTGTATATAGTGGTTTTTGGAGCTTGTAGAGCTCAGAATTCACATTTTGTAAAGAAGAAAGACTTTTTCTTGGGAAGCTATTTTTGGAATTTCTTCCTACCCTCTGGTTTCTCACATTCTATAAATTCCCATTGATAATACAAATATTGTAGAGGTAGTTTGTGACAATCCTTCATGTCTCTGTGCTTCCTTATTTGCATTATCTCTTATTGGATTAAGGTTTATGAATGCTCTCAGTGATATTTAGGGTTTCTGATCCCTCTTACTTTCAGCTTATATTTGTACTACTATGTTTGATCTGATTTGAGTGAGTTTGTGGGTATTCTTCAGCCCCCTGTCATTTTGTCTCATTCCTGTGCCCTTTTGCTGAAGAGAATGTCTACTTGCAGGTCATAGGTTGTGTCTAATGTTCAGGCCCTCTTATGAAATACTTATGCAAGCCTATTCAGTAAGTTGTGATCTACTAGACCTAGGTCTTTCACTGATTTCATCCCTCTATACTGAGATCCAAACCCTAGATTCGGTTCATCACCTGGTAGGATAATTTGCTTTCCTATTATTTCCCTTTCCATGCACTCCTTCTAACCCTTTCCCTTCAAAGATTTACTTTCTTGTTAAGAGACAACTAAGGTGATAATCCAAGAGGAACCAACCTAGAACCTGGAGGTTTCATCTCGGTTAGCAAAGGTCCCACAACATTGAGATGATTCCCCTATTATATTGAGTTATCAGGACCAAGAGAGCTTGAGACAGAGGTGCAAACTCTGTGTATAACAGGACCTATGCTAACTGAGATGAGACCTCTAGGTTCTAGGCTAGTTCCTCTTGGATAATCACCTTAATTTTCTCTTAGACATGAAAGTAAAACTTTTGAGGGAAAGGGATAGAAGGAGTGCTTAAAAGGAAATGACTGGAAAGCAAACTACCTACTAGGTGATGTACCAAAATTAGGGTTTGGATCTTACTATAAAGGAGTGAAATCAATAAGAGGCTTAGGTCTAGTAGGTCACAACTTTTTGAATAGGCTTGCATAAGTGTTTCATAGGAGGGTCTGAACATAAGACACAATCTATGACCTGCAAGCAGACATTCACTTATGCAACTCAGTGTAGGAATGAGACAAGACTGTTAGGGGGCTGAAGTATACCCACAAAAGCATCTAAATTAGATCAAACACAATAACACACATAGTTAAAGAAAGTAAGATGGATCAAGAACCCTAAGATACCATTGAAAACATCATATACTTCAATTCAATAAGAGATAGACTTAGACAGGGAAGCATAGGGACATGAAGAATTGTCACAAAATACATCTGCAATGTTTGAATTCATCAATGGGAGAAATACAATTGTATAAGCCAGAGAGTAGAGATGATACCACAGATGACCCTTAAGGAGAATGAAATTATTTTTACAATTGTCCAACTCTGAGCACTAAGGCTCCCAAAAAAAACTATATACCTCTCACTACACGCAGGTAGGAGTCAAAACTAACCTAACTAGGGTTACAAGATTTACAACAATAGCAAACCCTAAAGGTACACTAATCACTTATTATCAAAATCTCTGAGAAAACTAGTGATCAAATCAAATCTTCTCTATGCGTGCTGACCCTCCTGTAGACACAACAACCTCGATCCATCTACCCACCTGCAACTCCACTAAGCCATGAAGGCTCACAAATCTGATCCTATTTCCCAGGGTAACAATACCACTCAAAAGGTGGTGCCAACTCTTTTCATCACTTCTCAGTGTGGAAAGATGGCACAGTACCTTGCAAAACTGACCAACCATCATCTCCATCAAATTCTCAACCACAAATGTCCTAAGAATTAAACTCCTGAGCTACCCGACATCGTGCATGGCCAAAAGAATGCAAAACCCTCGTAGAGATATTTGAATTTTTTAAATATAACGGCTAGCGGCAAATTTAAAACATCACCATTGATGAGAAACCCTTCTCGGTAGATGAACGGCTACGATGCACAGAGAAAACAACTTAAAATCCCCTTTTGACAAGTCAAACACCACCTGGAAGTCAGCAACCAATCAGAAGTGAGCAAATCAGCATCTTTGAGAAGACCTTAGACACACGGCCCTAAGAGTGCATCGGATGGTTCTTGCTATACCGCCATGCTAAAAAGTCAAGCATCTTGGATCCACAGTGCAACGACAGCTGCGAGATCCTATAGAGAGTTAATCTCTTTAGAAAGCCTTGACCCCATGGGCCCACTGACAACCACCGTGTTGCATTTTTCTATTCACCCTGACCACCTCATTAGCAAACACCTTGGCACTGCTCTAACATCGTGTTGGTTCTTCTCCTTCCAGGACCAAACTTGAATCAAATGGTTGGGCTTAGATCTCAGTTAGACACTCAAGTTTGACAAGGAAACAGTCCAATTGATGAGGATAGAGAACATCCTCCTTCTTTGAGCTCCACATCACTCGGGTGGGTATTGCCTCATCTGCACACTCATACAATTTGTGTCACACTACAGGCCTGCAGGTAACTGATTGTGGAATGATTTTCAAATCCTTATAGGTATCTTGTACCTCAAATGAAACCAATATCTCATGCAATAGCCCAACTTGCATGGAGTGAGTATGAAATCTAGAGACCTAACCTATCAACAAGAAAGGGAAAGGGTGGAACTGAATGGAAATGATTTTAAATGGATAGAAGGGACCCCTGAGATACCCTAAGTCTCTAATAGACCAATGCCTTATCCAATGGGCCACAAAGTCAAATAAAATATTGCAAGGGACAGTTATGAAACAAGAAAATAAAATGCTCAATGTGTTGATGCCTAACATCAATCACACACCATGATCAAACCTCAACTTAGCACCCACCTCTGTATTTAAGTATGTTATTATCCACTCGAAGGATTTTAACCCTCCCTTTAGAAGAGACCTATGAATCAGACAATACATTAACCAGCATCCACTGGAAGAAAAGCATGAAATATCCTTGACACCTCAGCTCATACATACATAAACACTAACCCTGAACCAGTTATCCCTACAAAGACAACTCACTTGCAAGCACATAGGTAGTGCAAATAGAAAAATCAGACACCCTTGATGTATGATTAATGAATCCAGAATTCAAATGGAGATAGCTTGGTAACAGTAAGAGTATATTAAATTCTCATCATAAAAAAAGTCTGTTACAATATGTATTGTGTTCTCAAAACCAGCAAGGAAAGAAGAACACCCTATATGCAAAGAGAAGGAGAAATTTGTAGAATAGAACCTTTCACTAGAACCAGAAAGGAATTCTAAGCTGGAACCCTTACAAAGTCAAAATTTCAATAATTTATACCACTAGCCACCTTGGAATCCTAAATCAGTAGGATGCAACAAGCTATGGGTAGCTAGGGCTAAATTTTCACCCACCAGAACAATCAAATCAGAGTTCAAAACAATTTATCACAATTCAGAGGGAAAAACACTGAACCCTGCCAGCAATTAACACTTGATCTTCAATCATGAAAGAATCTCTGAAAGGCACCGAAGATCAATCAAAATTTGCAAAATTCAAACTAGAAGTGACCCTGCAACTACTTTTGGTACATTTCATTTACTCCCCCACGGCAAGACACTCCTCTTCTGTAATCATCTCACACCTTGGAGCACACTGGAAACAGCAAACCAATCGCTTCTCACCAAACAGGGTCTTTTCTACATTGAATTCCATAAAAATGGTACCCCTCTATAGTTGGAAACTCTCAAAAATATCAAATTCAAACTACAACAGCCACCATGCAATTCACAGGCTTATGCTCTTTAACTGTTTGCCCCTTAGAAGTGCAATTGCATGGTCAACAACTTAACCACCATAAGAATTCAAGCTTCATCCTATGCTTGGTTGCATGATCGCAAGGCACCAAACTAACCTTTGTGATCATGCAAAGATGGTCTTCTAGCCACGGTCAACGGTCACAAACCCTGCTGAAAAGTCCTCGGCCACCTCATAAATCCCTCAGTGAATGAAAAATGGGCACGTCAATAGCACGGCACCATGGATCCACACAACTCCGCAACCGCAATACCATATAGTGGTCGCATGATCGCATAGCCAAAAACTGAGCTATGCGAACATGCGACAAGCCTCCATGTCATTACCATGTCATGGAAAACACCAGCCCCACTTTATCTGGTGAACTGGCGACCGAAGAACTTTCGCCAGTTCACAAAATACTATCCACCATCGCTAAAATACTTAGCGATCATGCGACCATTGTTCACCAAGTTGCCAAACAAACTAGCAAATCACCTTTTTATTGCATGAATGTGCAAACACAAAGACAATTTTTTGGGCTGCCACATCTTTATCCACTCCACCAAACCTCAGACCCCCACCTGGGTCTGCCCGATGCCACATGTCACACCACCATTCGCTATAACCACCAAGTCACCTAACACAGGACCCACCACTGAGAAAAGCCTTACCTTTTGGGAAGATCGAATGGCAGTCACATGATCGCAAGGGGGAGGAATATTCCTCATGATCATGTGGCAACCATAGATCTCATCTGCATTATTACTCTGCTTAAGAAATATCAGGCCCACCAAAAAACTACTGAGCATTGAGTGACCACACGACTAGCCATCCACCAGGTCGTTGAATGTTAGCTAATAACTGCCAAACACTCAGAGATTACGTGACTAGCAGTCACCGAGTCACTGAAGGTTAGGCACCTAACTGCCAGAAACAAGAGATTGTGCGATAACATAGTCACCAAGTCACTGAATAAAAGATGTAACCGCCAGAGAATTTGGAGAATTAGTGACATATCTGAGCCAAGATCGGGCCCCACCATCCATCGCACCTGCACAGTTAGGACCAAGGTAAAAAACACACAAAGTTTTCAACACAGAGAAAGACCGAAAACACACAAGGTTTTCGATGCCAGAAGACAAGTGCACAAAACAAGAAGCACAAGGTCGAAAACAATGCACAGGCCGAAAACATCATGGATTTTCAAAAATATTGTGGGTTTTTGACACTGAGGTAGATTTTTTGAAATTATTTCCTGAAAACCTTAGAACTCAAATATCTTTCTAGATTTTGCAATTCAGCACGTGTGTTTTAGACTGGAGCAAGGTGAATCATGAACTACTAGGGGCTAAGGGCACCTCAAGAAAATTTGCAAGAAAATAGGCCATTTCCATAAGATTTTGCTATGACTGGAAAATGGGCTAACACATCAGACCCACTACCTTCCAAGATTTTGATCTAACGGCGGGGGCATGATCTCATAGGGTTGGAAGATTCTATGAGATCATATGACCACTGTAGATCCTAGCCTTTCTGATACATCCCCAGACCCTCTGACATGGTCCCACTAACAAATCTTAACTATCACCTGGGAGCTAATAGAGAATGAGCATGTCACCAGGAAAGGACCCACCAATAGATCTTGGAGATAAAGTAAGATCAATGGCTGTCATATGATCACATGCTCTGACACAAAGCCTTGCAAACATATGCCAATCGTCAATCCTCTGCAGATGTCAGAGCCTTTGAATGCCAAAAGGGTCCCGTCCTACTGATAGACTGTCGAATCAGACACTGTCGATGAATCAGGAACTACCAAATAAGATGAGGTGGCACTGGTCCCATTGACACATAGCAGCACTGGAGAAAAAGTAAGATCGATGGTAGTCACTATACCGTTATCATAATATGCGTGCATCTTTGGCTTGCGGGATAGCGAAGACCATTAGATGAAACTGACACTTATCCTCAAGGAAAAATATTTATGCGCTGAGACCTAGGAAAAATTAAACCATTGGACTTAGGAGATATTTTGTGCACATGCAAATTGGAAAGACTTAAGTTGCCAAAAAAGGTAACATGAAAATATAACAAGGCTTAGGGTTTTTTTTTGGGGGGTAATGGCTAGTTTTTCAAACTTTTCAACTATAGACTAGGGAATAAAATAAATTGCAGAGGCCAGAGAATAGAGTAAAAATTCATGAAAATTTCAAGGATGGTAGACACGGTAAAAAAAGAGGCCCTGGAGTAGGTTTTAGCCAAATTTGATGCATAGGAAAATTTGGGTAACACTAACAATGCCATTTTAGAGGAGGTGGTATAAGAGTTGAAACTCATCAAGATTCCTCATGTGTGTGTCTACAAGGTCACTTGGTTGAATAAGGGGAAAACTATATTGGTTAATTCAAATAAGTATGGATTGAGTTCACCATAGGCAAGTATCAAGACATAATAATTTGTGATGTGTTACCTATGAATGCATGCCATCTATTTCTTGGCAGACCATGGCAATATGATCGGGAGACAGTACACCATTGCAAGGAGAACAAGTACTAATTTAAGAAGAATGGAGTAACTTACAAGATGTAGTATTTAATTATGATGTAGTGGAGAAGGTGGACTCAAATGCACTCCTAATAAGTGGGAAATAGTTCCAACAAGACATGAAAGAAGGAGAATAAGTTGGCTATGTTATCATGTTGAAGCTCAAGGAGGAGGAGTCACCTAATCGGTCACTTTTTCCAATAGAAGTAAAGCAACTGTTAGACCAATTCAAGGACATTATTAGTGAGGGTACACTAGCTAGATTACTACCATAGAGAGAAATTAGTCATCAGATTGACTTTGTACCAGGGGAATCACTACCTAACAAGGCTACCTACAAGGTGACACCAGAACAAAACAAGGAGATAGCAAGGCAAGTTTAATAAATTTTGGATCAAGGTTTGATAAGGAAGAGAATAAGCCCTTGTGTTGTACCAGTTGTTCTAGCACCCAAGAAGGGATGCACATGAAGGATGTGCACTGACTCAAGAGAAATCAGCCGGATCACCATCAGGTATAGATTCCCTATCCCTAGGATAGAAGACCTAATGGATTGTCTAGGGGGTGCTAAATTCTAATCCAAGATAGACCTAAAGAGTGGGTACTATCAAATAAGGATGAAAGGGGGGGATGAGTGAAAATTTTCATTCAAAACCATAGAAGGTCTCTATGAGTGGCTAGTAATGCCATTTGGCCTCACAAATGCACCTAGCACCTTCATGAGGGTTATGAATGAGATCTTAAAGGACTATATAGGAGTATTTGTAGTGGTGTATCTAGATGACATATTAGTCTTTATTAATACAAAGGAGGACCATATGAAACACCTAGAACTTGTGTTGAAGAAACTTCAAGATGAGAAGCTCACCATAAACCTTGAAAAGAGTGAGTTTATGAAATAAGAACTCGTATACCTAGGATTTGTAGTGTCCCAAGGTGACTTGAATATGGATAAGAGTAAGGTTGAAGCCATTATCATTTGGCCTACTCCTAGGATAGGGATTGAAGTTAGAAGCTTCCATGGGTTAGCCTGATTCTATAGGAAGTTTATTAGAAGGTTTAATGAAATTTTTGTACTAGTCCTTAACACCATCAAAGGAGGACTTCAGAAAAAGTTTGTATGGACCAAATAAGCCAATGAGAGGTTTGAGAGGTTGAAGAAGGAAGTAGCTACCCAAAAAATACTAGTTTTACCAAGTTTTGTCAAACCATTCATAGTGGAATGTGATGCAAACAACATAGAAGTGGGGGCAGTCCTAAGCCAAGAAGGCGGGCTAGTGGCATTATTTAGTGAGAGACTTAATGAGGCAAAGTCTAGGTATTCATCCTATGACTTAGAGCTATATTCTTTTGTACAAGCCCTTAAGAAGTGCAAGAACTACCTATTGCCTAAATCATTTGTGGTTTTCACTAATAACCAACCACTAAGTTGAATAAATACTTAGGAGAAACTTAGTTTGAGTCACATCAAATGGATGGAGTTCCTACAGTCATATACCTTTACAATCAAGCACAAAAAGGGGGTTAATAATAAGGTTGCATATGCCCTTAGTAGGATGTTACTCACTATCCAAGAGATATAGTTACAAAGCATTGGAGTTGAAGAGTTCAAAGACCTCTATAAAGGAGATATAGACTTCTCAGAGATCCACAAGGTATGCACTAAATTTGATAATCACTTTCATAGTGAACATGCTAACTATACTTTGCAAAATAATTTACTATTTAAGGGCAGGAATTTATGTCTTCCAATAGGTTCGATGAGGGATAACCTCATCCAAGAGAAGCAAAGTGGTAGCTTGAATAGACACTTTGGGTTAAAACAAGACCCTAGACTTACTGGAGAGATTCTATTGGTGGCGTAAAATGTTGAAAGACATAAGAAGGTATGTTGAGCAATGTGGAGTGTGTCAAAAGGAAAAGGGGACATCATCAAATGCGGGTCTTTATCAACCATTTCCCATCCCAAATAGACCTTGGGAGTGCATAAACATGGATTTTATAGTAGGATTGCCTAGGACACCAACTAGTTTGGATAGTGTATTTGTGGTAGTAGGCAGATTCGGTAAGATGAGCCACTTTATTCCTTGTAAAAGAACACATGATGCTAGTTATATTGCCCATGTTTTACTCAAGGAGATAGTAAGGATACATGGTTTTCCAATAAGCATAGTTGTAGAAACAAATGTGAATTTCATGGGACACTTCTAGAAGACCCTTTGAAGGAGGCTAGGAGCCAATTTGTCTCATAGCTCTACCTATCATCCTCAAATGGATGGATAGATAGATGTCATTAACAAGGTACTTGTTAACTTGTTGAGATGTTTGACCAAATAGTATGGACAGGGATGGGAACAAGTCATTTCCCAAGAAGAATTTGCTTACAATGACAGTACCAATAGGACTATAGGAAGGAGTCCATTTGAAGTGGTGTATGGATTATATCCAAGACGAGTTCTTGAGCTTAGAGACTTGAAGGGATATGAAGGAATCTAATGGCCATGCTAATGAATTTTCTCAATCCATGAAAGAGGTACATGAAAAAGTAAAGAAGACATTAAGGCTTTGACCTCATTCCCTTATTGATTCTTCTCAAACCCATTCTTTGGATTTTCTTTATTGAATTTGATTTTAGAAATAGATTTTTCCTTTTCACTTATGGGTCTCTTTCTTCCCTATCAATTTCCTTTGAGAATGTTCACATATCTTTCGTTTAGCAACTGAGCCTCTATTTCCCAAGGGAATTTTGTTTCCCTCTATGGTGAATGAAGGGATTTTGCCTCCCATATTTCCTCCATTGCTCGCCACCTACTCCATGACCTAGTAGCTAGTCATCTTGCCCCTAGATTAGCCATGACCACATTCATTGTTAGCCATTGATGCAAAAAAATTGTAGATGTTATATTTCATAAAGTTCATGAAATTAAAGCCTTGATTTTTATTGCAATAATAACAAATATATTTTAACTTTAACTTTGGTTTAAAATATATAGTATATATTAAAAAAAATATTTAGCCTAAAGAGATAATTATACAATAGTATCTACCAATCTTATCGATATCTTCAAAATAAATAACAAATATATTTTAATTTTTCACTTATATTTAATATTGAAAATATATAGAATATATAATAATTATTTAGCCTAAAGAGATAATTATATACTAGTATCACAACTCTTATTGCTATCTTCAAAATAAATAACAAATATATTTTAACTTTTACTTTTATTTAATAATTTAAAATGTACAAAATATATAATAATCATTTAGCATAATATTAATATAGTTATACAATAGTATCACCAATCTTTATCTTTCTTTTTTTTTTTATATATCTTCAAAATAAAAAATAACTAAATTTTCTTATTATCTTCAAAATAAACTAAAAATAAAATTCCTTATTAATAATTATATAATGACATCAATCTTATCCATCAATCTTCTGTGTTGAATAGTAGAAATTTCTAATTCTACCACTCTCTATCAACAAACTTTCATTGGATATAAACCTTTCTATTTCTTAACCAAACTTTATTATACTGAAACTATGTAATTATAAATAATAAGTTTATATTTAGAAAAAAAAACACTAATAAAACTCTACCCATGCTTATTTTGGTATTGGATGAAGCCCTTTGGTGCTAGTGGGTGGTACTCCTCCCACCACCACCAATCATGGGAGTGGTGGCACATTCCCAGCCACTATCCCCCATCGGGGTAGTGAACGGGGGAGCCCACGCCTCCCACCAATGGGTGTGGGGGGTCTAGCCCTCCACACATACCATTGGTGGGAGGGGCGAGGGGCATGAGACTCAGCCCCTTCCTTAGTGGGTAGCAGGGAATAATGGGATGTCATCTTGTGCACAGCAACCAATAGTCCCACCCTAAAGTTTATAAAAAAATCATCGAATAAATTATAGTCTGCAACAAAAAAAAGGAATTTAGCTTGCAATTTAAAGAAAATAAAACACCAGTAAATGAAATTTAAAAAAAAAAACTATTGCATTTGTTACATTAAAATGAATGCCAGTAGTTTCTTTCTTCATATAGTAATGATAAATGTCTATAACATAAAAAAACACTAATATACCAATGAACAAGGTTTAATGAAAGAATATGTAAGTGAAATGTACAATGAGAATATATTCACTTGGCATAAAAAGCTAGTGAATAAGAAATGAAATTTTAACAAATGTTAAATAAAATAATAAACAAGAAAGTCTATTCGTTTTTCAACATAGACTTAACTTTGTGATAACAAAGTATTTATACATTGAAACCATAAAAACAAATTGTAAAATTGTAGTTTAGTTTTTATGTTAAACAAAGATTCAACATTTAAACTAAATAACTATTATAACTTATTGTTAATGTTGTAGATGTCATGCGAAATTTGAATTTCTTTTATCCTCTCATTGTTGTAGTTTCATGCTATGAATATATACACAAGTATATATGAGAGTATAGACACACTTGTGTGTGTCTATACGCCCTTGTATACTTGTGGTGGATACTGCCCTTTTCTTTTTCTTCAAGTGCTCATGGCCAACTTGCAAAACCCAAAATGGAGAATTTAGGGTTTTGGACATGTTTTATTTTTGGGCCAAACCCTAATTTTGAAATTAGGGTTAGGTTTAGCCTATGGAGCCAAAGTAATTTTAAATTTATTTAATTTTGAATTACCAAATTTAATACTAGTTATTTGTATTTAATACAATTAACTTTTTCACTTCTATTTTAAAATTTTGATTTTTAAAATATTATTTATTTTATATTTTTAAAATCTCAGATTCCTTAATTGGACTTTTAAATTATTTGGCCATTAAATGGTTATTTTGATTTATTTTTGAACTTTTTAATGTTGCATATTTATTTAATGGGCTTTCAAATATTTTATAATTATTTTGAGATTTGAGATCTCAGATTTTTGAATTATTATATTTTAATGTTAATTGAACTTTATTAATGATTTATTTAAGCTTAGGAAATTAATTAATTATTTTTAATTTATTATGCTTTACTATTGTCTCTTAATATTTGAATTATTGGAGAAATAAATAATTTATATAAATACTAGGAGGGACCTAGGTAAATAATTTCTACTTAATTATAATAATATTTTGATTTAGTAATTATAATTTTTAAATATTTTAATCCTTTAGTTGGAATAATATTAATGTTTAATGAACATTATATAAATTATATTTTAATCAAGGTTATATTATTATTTTTTTCAATTAATCAAACATGATTATATTTTAATTATTAATAGTGTGATATCCCTAGTATTTGTTATGTTTAATTTTTCATGATTACATTATCTCTTTTCACCCATTAAATTGAATTTTGTATTTAACCCTAAATGGTTACCTGGTATCTTTTAGGGTCCATTAGGGCTACGATTGAGCTTGTTGATTTGTTCGTCTTCATTGAACCCCTAGGTTTTGATGACCTAAATGTTGACATTATTAAATTCTCTTAATTGGATTTTTGACTTGGGTTAATCCCTTTTTAGATTATTATGCTAAACTTACCTAGGGTTTCCTTTGGCTAGTGCCAATCTGACAAACAAGGGATGTTGGCAAGCCAATGCATGCCATGAACCCCCTTGTAAGTTGACTTGTGTTGGTCATTGCGTTGATTTTCGAGTTGAGAGTCTACCTTAGTGTGTAGCCTAGTTAGTGTTTTGTGCTTTTAAAAAAAATTGTTGTGTGTGCTTTTTCCCTAATTTTGGGCATGACAGAGGACATTACCAATCCATGAAATGGATCCATGAGAAGGTCAAACGAACTCTAATAGAGAATACCAAGAAAATAAAGGTTAGAATGGATGAGAAGAATAGACATGTGGATTTTGAAGTGGGGGATTTGTACTAGTACATTTGTGCAAAGAAAAACTTTAGAAAAGAGTGCCAAAATTTTTTAAACTCTTTCCCTAAGAGAGCTTTTCCATAGCCCGACTACGAAGCAAGAGAACAATGCTTATTACTTGCTGGATAAGATTAGATGAATGAATCAAATGGCTTGGAGATGCTAGATAGGTTCATACAGAGCCTTGGTTGTAAGTTGGAGGATTTTTTAATCCATTTGGGTGGATTTTGAATAAAAAAGATTGAAGACTACTTTGTTTCCTTGCAAAAAGAGCCAGTTAGGGTTTGGAAAGTGTACAGACAGTTTGAACATTAACACCAACAAATTTTTTTGGGTCTTTGAAAAGGGTATCTAGATCACCAATGAGTTCATGGGGTTGTGTTTAATATTTTTGTGTTTGAATCCCAAAAACCATGAACATAGGGTCTTACTAGAGACCTATTAGGCCCTAATAGGCCTAAAAACTGGAATCTTGGAAATGATGAGAGAATGACTTCATTGATTTAACAAGAATGGTTTTTTGGTGAACTGAATTGAATAATTTACAGGCCCTATAATCCTTCAAGCTGATCGTCAAAGCGGCTAGAATAATTTTAGATGAACTCACCTTGGAGAGGTCAAAAGGAAGTATGGAAGTGTAAGCATCTTGAATTGGTAGTGGAAGTTGGAGGATAGAGTATTGAGACCTCCTAAAGTGTAGATTATAAAAGAGAAGAATCCCTAAGAAGTCTTAGAAGAGACTTGGTTAAGAACTAGGAGTAGTTCTCAGGAGAGACTCCCTATCACATTCATTTAGAAATTATTAGTGAAATTATGACTAATAAATATTCAAACTATGTATGAGTTGGTAGCTGAAAAAATAAATCATAGTATGATTGTTTCAACCAAAGGGTGGTGAACAAAGTGGCCATGCGATAAATATAGCATGAAAATGGGGTGATCCAACCACTTCTCATAATAATACTATTTTCCAATTTCCCCAACACGGCTACCTCTGTAATTCACCTATTTTCAAGTATTTTCCAATAAAAAAACCACTGGATAGAAGTAATTTGTTGTTGCATTTGAAAATTTCCACTCCAAGGTCAATCTCAAGAAGGCTATTTCTATTAACCATTCTCTAAAATATTTTTGAGATCGACGCACTCTTGATAAACCTCCTCTCTTATCTTGAGTACATAGAATATCACTAAATTCTCCTCCAATTATTTTAAGCATATGGAGATAATAATCCAAAAAAATATCAATGTCTCCCTAAAGGTTCTTCTTTTCTAGACAATAAATACGACAATAAGAATTGACCAAAATAAATTATGATTTATACCAATTCCAACTTCAAGCCTCTCAAAGTTAACCACCTCCAAATTCCATATGATTGGAAAGAATCCTAAAGCTCTTCTATTTTCATACTTCAACTTTCTAATTCCTATAACTCTTGGTGGAAGCCTCTATTTATCCTCTAATAATTTTAGATTGTTGTATTAGAACTATTTATAACCTAGTCAATCCTATCATTCAATTGACCAAGTGCCTCAAGTTAGGGGAATTTAGGCCCCTAACATTCCAAATAGGAGCCTCATGGCTCCTTAGGAAGGTGGATGTCCTTCCTTGCTTCCAAAAGAGACCTTATTTTGAGCTACCCCCTCAACTTCCCCATTTTTGTTACTTAGTTTTGATAATGGTTTCCTTCTAGCTTTTTGACTGAATCCTTTCCAAGAAAAGGTAGATTTGTTGGAGGCTATCTTGAGGATACCTAACTTCTCTAATTGTATGGAGTCAATAATCATTTCTTGTGAATAAGAGATTAATCTCCTAATTTTCTATTTTGCCTTTTTCTATCACCTCTTGTAGAGAGATTTGATTTCTCCCCACTATCTCATTGGATTGGTCCTACTTCTTCTCCAAGTACCTATTCTCTTCCTCAAAGATGCACATGATCTCACAAATAGCCTCAAATTAGAAATCCATTCATTTGAGAAAGACAAAAAATTATTAGTTTGTACCTCTAGCTCAAAGATCCCCTTGCTACCTCCAACATTTTTCTGCATCTTTAAGAATTTAAAGATATGGGGTTTTTATGTTATCCTTCCTAATGAGAGTTATGATGACACATGTCACTTTATTTAATTGAATCTTTACTATTTCTTCGAGTAGAGAAACTTCCTTCACTAGCCCTAATAACTACTACAACTTTTTTACACATTTCCTTCTCTAAGAACTAGCCATCTATTTTATCCCTAGCACTACCTTTTGTTGATAATTATTAGTTCGGGTCCTCTATATTCTAACTCATGCCAACAAAATTTCTCATTTTCCTATTGGCTTCCATTACTATAGTATGCAAAATTCCTTTTCCTTCGTCCTAATTTCTTACCAAAATGTTCTCATTTACAAATGAGAGATATTTTTTATTATGATATTTATACTTAGAGTACTTGTCAAGGAAGCATGGGCCTAGGATGTGGTTTCCACCTCTCAGGTTATAATACTCCAAATTTGTTACCAATCTTTTCTACAACTTCCATCACCCAATATTTATAAAGGAAAGTTTGAAAGTTTGATCCATCTAGGAATTTTTATTTTAATTTTCTTCTAGTCAACACAATAAAAATAAATCCTTAAAAAAAAAGAGTCTTTGCATACATAATTTCCCTTTTTAATAAATCGATTGATATAATCTATAATGAAGAAGTTGTATCCTATGGTTTGATACTCACTTGCCCTAGAAAGGTGGTCAACCACCACTCCATCAATCCTCTCTTGATATTTTTCCACTACATCATTTTTCAATAGACCGAACCAATGTACATGATCCCATGTCAGATTGAGGATTTTGGAGTTAATGATGATGATGGTTTTTATTTATTGAATTTGAAATTTCCTTGTTGATTCCCCTATTGATTCTTCTCAAACCCTTGTGGCTTTAATCTCATTACCTTAATGATTCTTCTCAAACCTATTGTTTGGATTTTCTTTATTGAATTTGAATTTGAAATAGATTTTGTCCTTTTACTTTATGGGTTTCTTTCTTGCCTATCAAATTTCTTTATAATGTTCACATCTCTTTTGTTTAGCAACAAGCCTCTTTTCCTAAGGGAATTTTTTTTTCCCCTGTGGTGAATGAAGGGATTTTTGCCTCCCATGATTTCCTCCATCGCTCGTCGCCTGCTTCATGACCTGGCAGCTAGTCATCTTGCCTAGATTAGCCATGACCACATTAGTGTCGATCATTGATGCAAAAAAATTATAGATGTCATATTTCATATATTTAATGAAATTGAAGCATTGACCTTTTATTTCAATAATAACAAATATATTTTAACTTTAACTTGATTTAAAATATATATATATATAATAACAATAATATATATATATTTTCAATAATAAAAAATATATATATATAATAATAAAAATATATATTTCAATAATAACAAATATATCTATACATACATAAATATATCATATATGTATATATATACTATATGTATTATATATATATATATGTATATGTATATATATATATATATATATATATAGTATATATATATATGTAATATATATATATTAGTATTATATATATGTATATATATATATATATGTATAATATATATATAATATATACTATATATATATATCTTATATATATATATATATACAATAATATATATATATATTTTATGTATATTATATGATCGACACTAAATCGT
>BSBK01013117.1:0-85000 GCA_027943335.1 Chamaecyparis obtusa
GAACATTTGTGTAGGTGAGAGAGAGAGTGGGGGGGTGAAAGAAGGTAATAAGGGAAAATATAGAGGGGTGGGAAGGTGGGAGAGAGAAAATGTTTGTAAGAGAGAGAGAGAGAGAACATTTGTGTAGGTGAGAGAGAGAGTGGGGGGGGGTGAAAGAAGGTAATAAGGGAAAATATAGAGGGTGGGAAGGTGGGAGAGAGAAAATGTTTGTAAGAGAGAGAGAGAGAGAACATTTGTGTAGGTGAGAGAGAGAGTGGGGGGGTGAAAGAAGGTAATAAGGGAAAATATAGAGGGTGGGAAGGTGGGAGAGAGAAAATGTTTGTAAGAGAGAGAGAGAGAGAGAGGAGAGAGAGAGAGAGAGAGAGAGAGAGAGAGGGAGTGAAAGAGGGAAATAAGGGAAAATATAGAGGGTAGGAAGGTGGAGAGAGAGAGAGAGAGAATATAGATTGTAGGAAGGTGGGAGAGAGCATGTGCTTGTGTGTGAGAGAGGAGGTGAAAGATGGTAAGAAGGGAAAATATAGAGGATAGGAAGGTGTAGAGAGAGAGTATGGCGGAGGGAGAGAGAGAAAGAGAGAGAGTTCTCTCTCTCTCTCTTACTCTCTCTCTGACTATTTCTTATCACTATTTAAATCAATGTCTTAAATAGGGTGCACGCCCTATAGGGCGAGCACACTATTGAAATCTATGACTTTCATAGGGTGCACGCCCTATGAAAGTCATAGATTTCAATAGTGCGCTCACCCTATAGGGCATGAGCCCTTGTAAGTAATTGGAATTTACCAATCCTAAGGCTTGGATTTTCCTTGGAGATCCAACCCAAAGGCTTCAACGATTGAAATAGGCCCAAGATGTGTTTTCCAGTAGACATACAAAAAAATGACATCTTGTTTTGTGTGCTCCTCATCAAGTTTACTCGTGGCTCAAGAACGTAAAAATCAGACGATGTGATATTGTAGATCTCTCTGTTAGCTATCTAAGCATATAATTTATTTTGAATTCTAATTATGTTAAGTTTATCAACTCTAATTTCTTTTGTGTGTATGTCCATTTTTTGTAAAAATCTAACATGTAGTATTTTGGGCATAGATTTTGGCTCGTTAATCGAATTTTACAAGAAGTTACATTTTTAGAAACTAGACTCCATTCTACATACTTTAAAAAAAAAAAAATTTGATTTTCAATTAGTTTTAAATGATTTCTAGGGGGGAGCACACAGAAATTTCAAATTTTCAGGATATGTGCACTTCGTAATTCATAAAAAATTATACATTCTTCAAAAAATTACCAAAAAATTCTAGGATAAACTATGTGGTGTTAGCTAACTTCTCACTGGGGTGATTAAAAAAATTCAAAAAAAAAGTTAACATTTTAGGGGGAGCACACCAGATGCTATGTTATGTTTTTTGACAAAAAATAGGACTACTTTTTGTGCTCCCCCTTTTTGAGGGCTTTAATCTGCACCATTTTCAAAATCAGTTAGTAGTTTAGGAACTAGATTCAGAGTATTACAACTCTTGTTTTTGTCGCATCTTAAAATTTTGAGTCTAACTATCTTCAATTTCTTGTTGAAGTTCAGAGTTTGTTGATTTCAGGAAAAAAGTGGCATCTTATACCCCCTTTTTGGTCCCCCATCTTTGTGCACTTACCCCAAGTAATATTGACTTTGATTAACTATAAAAGAACCATCTATCTAGCAATGAGATCTATTAATTTGAACAATGAATATGGATGCACAAATAACTCTATCATAATATATTAACTTGTTCACATAAGACCAATGTAAATAATTAATATTTAGAACAAAATTAGGCGAATAAAACTATGAATTTAACTTATATTTAAAACAAAATTAGATGAATAAAAGTGAGCTCAGAAACTGTTTACAAAACCAAAATTGGACAAATACAAGTGTGCATTGAACTACATAAATAGTCGATGTCTATATTCTTCCAGACATCCTACATCATACAAATAAATGTTGAAATGTTAGCAAATACACATGTTTAAATGTAAATTTCATTTAAAGTCAATTTTAATTTATTTCAAATTTATCTCTAAATTATAGTTTATATGACACTTGAAAGAAGACATCTAAATATAGAAAATCATATTTAAAAATAAGATAAATTGAACAAAAACTTACATGTATAAATTTGATTCAATCTAACGTGCCATCAACATCCTCTCTTTTCTGTAATGCATTTATGATTGCCTCATGCTCTTCCATTGAAAGTGTCCATAATATTTTATTAGAAGGTCTACATTTGTATCTTTCCAAATTGATATTTATTGCCACTACTAAATGGGAATAGTGCATAATCTTCTTTTCTGATTGTGAGTCTTCAAATTTTGGTAAAGCATTCCTTCTTGTTAGGTATTTGTGTAGCAATGTACCAACTACCACAACAGACCCAATTGGATACTGAAAACCATCATCATTTACTTGATGGCATATCAACTTTTTCTTAGGTTCTACACATTGAGCTAACCAATACTCCATCTACTCTTCATTATCGTCAGGTGCAACAACAAAATACACGTCCTGCAAAAAGAATTAAGTATATGCACAAATAAATCTTGTTTAAAGATTTATAATTTAAATATAATCCTAAATTATATGACATACATGTAACTAATATAATTTAAAGTTTTACAATAAATTAAATTAAATTACCAGGTTGTATGAGATCTGAAACACGATCATAATCTTTTGATGCAAATACATGATCTAGGTCTTCACTTATTATATCATCTTGATCTTGTGTCTCACTAGGTGTTAAGGATTTTTGTTTCCATTCTTCAACCCATTCTGTATTCTTGTATTCTTCCTGGATTCACCCACAACACAAAATTGACAAAAATATGCAAGGTCCCTAGTCCATCTAGAGTTCAAGTGTTAGAATTAGAACTCCTAAATGAATGCCATTTAGCTAATCTGTTGATTGTATCACAATCATATCTTGAAAGGATAATCTTCTTTTCAACTAGTGAGAAAAAATGTCTGATTGTAGAGTTTTGACTTGGTCTTTTAGACAAACTTGTTTACCACCATTCAACAATTGTACATGCATTTTTAAATTTTGATTTTTCCTCTAATTTGAGTTTCTCTCTACAAAGGGCTCTCTTAACACATGCACTAACACCTCTCCCTTCCTGTGTCCAACCCCCACAAAACTCCATATATGTTGGATATGTATTTTCTTATGTGTCTTACTCAACTAATTAAAAAAACTTGCATTCTTGAATTGCCCTGTTCAATTATCTAGCCATATTAGATGTTGTGTTATATGAATTTATCTCTTCCTTAAATTTTCATAAAAGGTCTTAAAGAAATAGTGGACAAACTCTGATGAGTGTGATTTATTATCAATCATATAGAAATGGTACTCTCTCAAAAAATTTGATCCTCTTCTGTACTATCAGGTGCCTGTAGACAATATGAACAAAAATTATTACTTGCAATGAATTATAATATTGTGGTTTGGATCTCATCTTGTGGTGCAAGCATGTAGTTCTTTACAAAGTCAATGACTGAAAGTATACTACCAATTGGAAATGTATTCTTGCATATGTGAAATTGTCTATCAAGCCATCTAGAATTTTGAGAGAGTTTCACATATTTAAGTATGACCTTACTCTTGAATTCATTCATAAAAGCATGAACACTAAATTTTTCAGTTATTAGATCATGCACCATTTTCCAATCTTTCCATCCTTCAATGGATAGTCAATAGTTTTAAATATTTGTACATCAACTAATTGTTGTCCAAAAATCAATTAAAATATTTTCATGGAAATATTCATCTAATAATGTAAGATTTCCACATACATCACATACACCAGAAACACATGCATTCAAAAGATAAAATTGTTGATTAGATGGGTATGTGCAGGATCATGGTATACCAAACTATGGCCTTAAGTGGCAATGAAAAATTAGAAAATCAGGGTTAGTCAACTTGACGTAAAAGTTGAACATCTTATGAACCTTATGTGAAAATTTTTGAAGAATAGAATCTATAGGAAATTGAATGTAGTTTCTAAACTACTAGCCCTTGTCTAAATTTTTTTTTTTATCTAATTGTTCAAAATTTTAGATTTCAATGCAGTAGTACAAAAATTTTAGGGAAAAGATAAAAAAATACGTGTATGTCTAACCACCTTAATCACAATCAAATGATGATATATTTTCCCAAGATTCTAGATATAAACTCATTCACAGATCGTTGTGACACATATTTTTTTGTAATTTTTTGCCTAATAAATAATTAATTATGAATTTTCTACTACAAATTTTTCAGAATAAAAACACTCTCGTGTTTGACCACCTTAACTAATTCTAAACTTTACAAAATTTAAATTAATTTTTTTTCCTTATAGTAGTTGAAGCATAGAATGTGGCACATATTTCAGATTTCAAAAAGGTTAAACAGTTTGAAAGTTATAACTATTTTTCAATCAGTATGTCGATTACAACTTTAAAGATAACTCAATTGAAAAATAAGTAATAATTACTTACCAAACTCAAAATTTGACAACAATTATATTGATGGAAAGCTGATAATGTCTTTAAGAAACCCTTTTCATTTCATCAATTTTGGGTGAAAAAATAGTCGATAGCTACATGGTCGAAGTCTCGATATCAAAAAATATATCCTAAACATGCCTAAAGGGTTGACCACCCACGTTTGGTATTGCCAAAGCAAATACGAAGCCTAATTGGATATTCGATAAAATCGGGTATCTGAAAATTTTAGATATCCGATAATACCAAATATCCAAAATTTCCCGCCTAGTTCAAAATTTCATTTTGACTAGATTTTCCAATTTCAAGTTACATATTAAATTATATTTTTTTTATGTTAATATTAATTCAATTGAGTTATTTTTCAATTTTAAGTTATATATTACAAATTATTATTTTTAAATTTAATATTAAATAACAATAGCATAGCATTTAGAAATGAGAACTCAAAACTAGAATATTTACCTGTCTTAACGACCTCCTTAAAAGATTTTGAATGAAGCTTGACAAATGGAAACTGCCAGACAAATCCTTCTTCACACTTCCGCCAATGTCAGCTTTAGGGTTTCATTGCAAAGCATTAGTGTTATAATATAAATTTTTATAATAGCATGTATTATATTATTATTATTTATTTCTCTGTTGTATAATAGTATAATATTAACTTATTAAATATTTATATTATATGTTCAATATTATACCTAAGGGAGAGAGAGAGAGAGAGAGAGAGAGAGAGAGAGAGAGATCAGATATTTGATAATATTGAATATTCAATATTATCAGATTTGTGATTCTTTTTACTGGTGAAAAGTAAAAACAATATTCTTTGGGTCCCTCTAGAGAGGCACATGTTTTTGCTAAATTACGGGTTTCGGGTTGCAGTGGATCATGTTTTGTCTCTAGAGAAGATGAAAGTCCACTTTTTGGTTGGATTTTCTCTGTAACCAAAGGTATTTGCATCACCTTTTTGGTCTAACTATGGGGAGTAGTAGTCGTCAAAAGGATAAATGGAAGAGGAGACTCACAAATGAAGATGTTGAAGTGTATAGATAAATGGATAGGGTTTGCCCATTGGAACAAGAGCCAAAGTATGTGAAATATTAATAAAGATTTCGGCATAGACCCACCTTTGAATGTCGTTTCAAGTGAAGAACATGAATTTGAAGATGAAAATGTAGGTTTTGAAAATTAACATGTAGATGTGGACAATGGAAGTATGGACATTGTCAGTGACAATCCATCGATTGAATATGAAGGAATTGACAATGATAATAGTACACAAGAACCAAATCAACATAACACATCTCCAAATTATATGAGAAATGAGGTCCCTTCGGAGGAAGAAAGACAAACTTCAAAACTGAGACCTTCAAGAACAACTAAATGGTTACTTGAAATAGATGAGAACATAATGAGCAATTTTGATGGCAAGAGATCAGAAAGAACCATTCAGTTGTGGGTTTCAAAAAAATTTGATCAATTTTTTAGGCAGAACATGTTGGTTGAGCAATGTCAAATGTTTGTGCAATTGTTAAAGATGCAGAAGATGATACTTATACTAGTCAAAATGAAGATTAGTGTGAACAAGAAAAAGGAGAGGAATGCTATTATTGTGATAAATCTTTTAAGTGTTCTCAATTCCATTGGGAAGACTACAAAGGAAAAAGATAAGAGATCCACTAGGAGGGTTATTACAACCTCCTTAGTAAGTCATCATTTGAGAAAGGCTTGTTTGATGAGACAAACTTGTGTTGTCTTGAATCTAAATTGTAAAACTTTGGATAGAGCACTTGCAAGAAGAGAAAGACTTGATGATCCTATTCAAAATGATAAATGGGCTTATGGTGGGAGACTTTCATGTTGTGATAAGAAGAATACTGATGCTGTGAAGGATCAAATTCAACTATTTTGGCAATCTAACTCAAGAGTGTCACCAAATGTGAAGGATGTCTTGAAATTGAGAATTGGCATTCAAGACTGCACCCCACATCCCAAACATTATTTGGAGGTGATTCAAACAATGTTGTTCAAAAAATTTTGTGAGACACATCCAACATTGAAAATATCACAAAGAGCTTTTGAAGCCTTGAAGACTTTTTTTGTGTGCCTCTTAAGATTCAAAATACTTGTTGTTGCAAATATCATGTGGAGCTTTCAATGCACCATGAATTGTTACGATCCATTCATTCTACTTTGCATACTAGTGAAATGTTGGAGGAGTGTGGTGCAAGTGCTCTTCCAAAATCATCAAGAGACTTGCTAGATCATTTTTTATGTCCTAAAGATGATGGATGTTTCTTTTATAGAAAAGATTGCTTAAATGAAAAGTGCTCAGAGTGTGGTGGGCTAGTGAAGTTTGTTAAATGTTTTCATGAGGGCTATGAACATGACTTTGGAAAGACAATTGTCCACAAAAGGGTATATGAAACTATTAAATATACATTAAAAAGTGGAGGTGAAGGCTCTAGATGTGAGTTGGTTACTAAAGAATGCAATGTAGCTGATTTTATTTCAGATTTTAGGAAGAATCTTTTTTACAAGTATGCAAGGAATAGTCACAGGTCTTAGTGGTTGGATCATCAATTTAGGATGTGTAAGGACACTTTCCTGATTGGCACTATTATATCAGTTGTTGACTTTGCAGAGAACTATACATTGTAGCCCCAAAACAAGTTGCAAGCTCACTATTACAATTCTATTCAGGTTTCTATTTTTGTGCACATAACATATAGACATTTCCCTGATAGTATAGAAGATGAATGGAAGATAATCAGAGAGTACCATTTTTATATGAGTGATGATAGGTTGCACTCATCCGAGTTTGTCCAAAATTTCTTTGAGAATTATTTTGAGTGGGTGTGGGAAAATAATATTGCTATGGATAGACATCTCATTTGGTCAGATAACTGCATAGGTCAATTAAAAAATGCTCGTATGTTTTATTGGTTATGTAGAATGCATGTAGAGAGAGGTGTACCTCATATTTGGAGTTTTTTTGAGGCCAATCATGGAAAATGGAAGCATGATGGAGCATGTGCATGCATAAAGAGAGCTCTAGTTAAGGAGCAACTGAGGATTTTAGGTGTAGAAATCATTGATGCTCATTCTATTGTTGATTGGTGTACTTCAGCATTGTCATAGGGGGGACTCTTGATTCATTAGTGCATAGATTATTTTGGTTGGTTGAGTTGGGAACAATAGGAGATAGGTTGGATTGTCAAACTATGACAGATTCTTCAAAAATGCATTCATTTTGAAGCTCAGATGCTAGTATGTGGACCATTTGAACATGAGAGTTGGCTTGTTATTGTCCAATTTGTCTTCAATGTGATTGGGATCAGTGTGAGTGAGTGGGTTGATATATGGGTTCCATATTATCTTACTCCTTTATATCTCATAGTCTCTGTAATAAATGATGACATAGATTGTTCACTTGACTATGACCTATATCATCTTAAAATGGAAGCACTTCCATGATAAGAGCATTTAGCCCTTTGAGTAAGTGGTTTGGGGTCATGGTGAATGCCTTGAATGGATACTCAACTTGGATCTAGCTTTTTCCCCTATTCTACCCCATTTTCCACTTCTTCCTGGCATTTTCCTAGCATTCTGGACTGTGCAGATGAGATTCTTGACCTCAGGGTCAAGGTCGACCTTTTTGGGTTAAGGTCGACCTCGACCCTAACTTGGTCAGGACCAACCTCAATCTTGACCTAGTCAAGATCAACCTCGTCCTTGACCCTAGGGTCTGGGATCCTCGAGGTTAGCTTCCAATTTCAGGATTTCATCAAAATCTTGCATTTTCCCTTTTTGGGGCCACTATTTCTCAGATTAAGTATCGAATTCTCAAATTGATATTTGAGGTGGACCTTTCTTGATATTTGTATAGGATTCCTAATTTATTATTGGAGATTATCCTTTCTCAAGTTTTGTGCCTAATACTCAAATTAACTTTGGGGTTAGCCTTACCTCGAATTTTGTGACAAGGCTCTTAAGTAATTATTTTATTTCTATATTAATGGTGGTCCCCTCCTAGAGTTTTGTGTCAAGACTTTAATTTAATTTCCTCTCCATGTGTACCTCTCTAGATTTTTGTGCCATGGGCCCTTAATTATTGTTTTCTACGAGGCCCCTCTTGTGCCCTAGATCACTATAAAAGGGAGCCTTCCTCTCTCATTTTCTCCATCCACTTTCATGATCAAGCTCTCAAGTGCAAGAAAGTAAGAAGATCAAGCATTCAAGCCTTCAAGCATTCAATTCATCAATGAGATCCATTAGTAGCCATTGAAGGATTCAAGCTCTATGGAGCTCTCTTGTTGAAGATTCCTCTATTTCCATTCAAGCCTCTTCCAAATTCAAGATCCATTCAAGATTGGTGTTGAAGATCTAAAGACAATTGATTGGAGACATCCTATATTTGATTCTACATTCATCCATTCTTGTGGATTCAAGGATTTGAATCCTCCACAAGGGTTTCAACTCAAGCAAGGTGAACTATTTCATTTACTTTGTTTATTCCAGCAATTTCAAGGTTAATTCCTAAATTGGGGTTTGACTGAGGCAAACCCCTTCCCCCCCCCCCCAAAAAAAAAAAAAACAATTTTTCTTGTAGGTACAGGTGCAAGATGAAGAATTAAAGTACAGATCTGGATACCCTTTTCGCCGAACTTCCAAGATCCGTGAACAAAGTCAAAATCGACCTTCAAAATCTCTAGGTCGTCATTAACCTTTTATGAGGGTCAAAGTCGACCTGATCTCGTCTCAAATTTTTTTTTTTGGGTTTTGTAGATCTCACAGTTTCGATTTAAGTTCACAAGAATCAATAGTTTTTGAGATCATTTGATAGGGTTTTCAACCGATTCTTTTTTAGAGGTAAGTACCTTTATTTCTTAATTTCAATATTAATCATCTACTTTTACTTTTCATATCAATACAATTTCATGTAAGTATAAAATATTGGTCTTGGGGTCTCTTTTATGTGAAAACCATTGTTCTAGGACCCCATCCACATTTTATCCCTTACACGACCATATTTCAAATCTTCTATAGCTAGGACATGTTTTTGCATTGGTTGCACCACAAGGGAATGATGAGAGATCAGATTAATAGTTAGCACATTGTGTACGAGGAAAACATAAACTTCCACAACCGACGACAAATGATGATATGTTCACATATCCAACAGGATCACATGTTGTTGCGGGAACATGGTTGCACACATATATCATTAGAAATAATGCCATTCCTATGTTTGAAGACTATTAGAAGCACAAAACCATTCTCATTTATTCACACCTTGTTATAGCAGCCAATGTTAAGTTGTTGAAACATCAAGAAAAACCAAAGACAAAGGAACTTTGGACTATTAGTACTGTTGATCATGAAGCAATATTGAATACCCTCAAGTAGAGAGATGACCCTTTAGACACACTTTAGTAGGTAAGTTCAACTCAAGTTGCAAGGTTTTCAATGTTTATTACAATTACGTTCAATAAATTAATTGTAGTTTTTTTCTTTATTTGTTTGAGCCAATAAAATTGGTTTTGTATGCGGATTGTAAATGTAGTTGGATACATATATGATAGTGAATAGGTTAAAAATGGAACCTTAACAATGCACGTAACATTAAACACTATTCATTTGTATGTATCTTGAATTGGAATAGCATAAGTAAAGTAAATCTAGAAATAATTAAAAATTAGCTAGGTTAAGATACATACCTCATCATGAAATAGATTTAGAAATACTTATTTTCTGAAGCATGTGTGGAGTTTTGGAAGATTCTGCAACTAGATCTAGGACTAGGAAACAGTAACGGAGAAAACCCAAAAAACTTTCATCTTTCCAAGAGTGGGTAGTCTTTGACCCCGATAAAAGGTCAAAGGCTACATTAATATTTTGAAGGTTGACTTTGACTTTGTTCATAGATCTCAGAAGTTTTCCAAAAAGGGTACTCAGATCCATCATCCAATTCTCAAAACATCGACTATAGATATCTGAAAAATGGTGTTTTTGGGGTGGCTATATAGGGTTTTGCCTTAGTTAAACCACGTTTTGGTGATCTCCACCTCCATGAATAGTCGATTGAAATAGAATGTGTGTGTGTATATGTATTGAAAGTGTAATGCCAAGATCTAATCCTCTAGATTAAAACCCTAGCATGAATATGTATGAAACAATAATGCATAGATTTGAATGAGATCGGAAAGCATACCAAGCCCCCAAGGCTAAAGTACTCCTACCAAACTCACAATTTGTAATTGCTACCCCATGATTGTATCTTTGAATGCTTGAATGTTGGTAATGGTGGGTCAAGGAAGAAAGGATCTCTCTTGCTCCAAGAAGGTGTTCACAATGGTGTGCTCACAAAGATGCTTGATGTCAACAATGGCTTGATCTTCTATATCCTCCTCTTGCAATCTTGCATCTTCACTTCACCATTCCTTCCTTTCTTGAATCTCCTTGCAATATGATTTCTTGTGAGAAATCACTTGATGTTGTTGTGTTGTGAAAATGAAGGAAAATGAGAGTCTTTATATAGAGGTTTCAAGGTGAGGCTCCTAGAGAAATGTGAGGACCCCTAATTAAAATTTCACCTTGAATTATGGTCCAATCACAGTAACCAACTAAGGAGGGAAAATAATTAAATGAATTTTGAATTAAAACCTTTCCGCACTCAGATCCAAGAGCCAGACATTGATTTCTGGGCTCACCGAGACCAAATCTGAAAAGGGGAACAAACTCCAGAGGAGGTCAAAGACAACCTTATCTTTGACCTAGGTCAAGAATGACCTCAACCCTGACCTAGGTTAGGGATGATCTCATCCTTGACCCTGTGGGCCCAGATCCTGCAAGAATCAAGACAGGGGGTCTCAGGGATGCCCAGAGACCTAGAAATGATGCCAGAGTAGGATAGAATGTTAGGGAAAGGCACCAAATCCTATGATGATTATGATGAAGTCTAGGAGGACCTATTTCTAAATCCTACCTAGAAAATAGAGCCATGGAAGAGGGAAATTAAGGAGAATCCTTGGGATCCTAACCCTAATTTCACCTAAAATGAAGAAATCAAGAGCAGAATGCATCTTAGATGCAAGTCTATCATGATAAATGTACTAAAAGATGGTGCTAAACCTATCAAGATGGAAGTGCTTCCATTTTAATATGATACATTTAGCCCCCAGTTTAGCTTAGATATGACACTACATGAATATGCAAGCTAAAGTAAGAAAACATCATAGTAAATAAAAAGGATATAGCCAAGTCCTCGATGTAAAGATCCTGTAGAAAAATGTTAGAACCTGCAACACACAAGGTTAATGAAAATCCATAAATCACCTAGGGCTTACTATATGAAAATTTGAGAAGTTCATAGAGCCCCTTATGCCCCCCCTATTTTGGCTTTCTACTTTGGAAGGGTGAAACAAAGTGATAAGAAAAACTCTATATATTGGATATGTAGTGTGTTGAAAAGTCTTTTCCTAAACTAATTATAAGGATTTTTAACCTTCCTAAACTAGTTTAGGGAGTTACGTATTTGAATCATGATTCCCATGCCACTAATGACACTGAAAATGAAGTTACCGAACTCAAGTTATGATGAAAAGAGTGGATGTTTGTCTAAATGCATAAGAAAGGAAATTTGAGTTTACCTTTAGGAAACCCTAATAAAACCCTAATTTCAACTTATAAATAAGGAAAAGAGAAAGATACTCATTCTTACCATTTTTAGATTTGAAATGAGGAAGCAAGATGCCAAGGAGAGAGGAACTTTGAGCGACATGCCTGGAGCTTCTGAGACACAGCCTAGCTACCGGATGGTCACTACCTGAGGTGAGTTTGTTGTTGTCTACTTTTGTACTTTCCAAATTCCCTTTTTTTATAGGAAAGATTGACTCTACCCCTCTTAGGTCAACCCTGACCCATCTAGGTCAACATTGACCCATCTAGGTTGACTTTGACCCATGAAAGTCAACATTGACCAAAGGGTTTTTGCCTGTTTCTAAGATGAGGTCAACCTTGACCTAAAAAGGTCAAACCTGATCCAAAAAAGTTGACATTGACCCAGTAAGGTTTTTCTTGACCTAACTGAGGTCAAATTTGGCCTAGTTCAGTTAGATATGCAGATTTGATGATGTAGATGACTGATATGATGTTTGTTTGTGCTTGCAAGACTTGGTCTATTTTCGAGAGGATCCCTTGAGAGTTGCTAGTCAAGGTCAGAGAGAGACTGTTTGAGCTTAATGATGAGGAGATGTAGTTATTGAGGGATGTGGGACTATATGGGGTATCGGTCCTTCCATAGATCAGACTACACCAAGCTATGCTATCAACTCTGATAGAGAGGTGGGATGAGGATACATGTTCCTTCCATCTTCCCTCTAGTGAGATCATAGTGGCATTAGAGGATGTCTACTAGATCATGTGGCTTCCAGTCTGAGGTGAGACCGTCAGGGCTAGAGCACAATGTGCTTGTGATGAGATTCATGTAGATGTAGATTATTGTACAGGATAGCTTCCACAGATGCGGACCCGATCAGATCAGGTCCTATTATCATTAATACTATCAAGCCCTACTCATTTAGTACAAAGGGTGATGCTTTGCACAGTATCCTTGGTTGTGTTATCCAACTCAAAGGGTACTATATTTTTTCACCTCTTACACATCTCATACAAAGAATAGAGAGAGATAGGATCGTATTCTCATGGGGTCGCAACATGTTAGCTTAGCTATACCATGACCTAGGTCAGCTAGTGAGGTATCAGAGGGAGAGTCTATCGATATGCATGCTCTTGCAGATTTGGATGTTTGAGGATTTTGCATGTACATGTCCATAGGGAGTTCCAATGATGGTAGATGCAAGTACACTGAGTGTCTTTGTGTATCCCTTGAGAGATGTTTGGCAGTTTGGAGATATGCTCTACTGGAGAGTACATCTAGACCACATTACAAGCATTGATGTGATATGGAGACCCCACTACCAGATGAAAGAGTGGCCTAATACACAATTCTAGATGAGACATTCACAACAACGTAAGTTTCTAGAGGGTCATCAGAGTCATATAGTGATGCCCTACTATTATGATTAGGTGATGATGCAGTTCAACTTGTTATAGGGAGTCCCTAGAGCAGTACCTCATTATGTACATCTGATAAGGTACTATCAGAGACCCGGTGCCATGTGTGGACCATCAATAGTAGACATAGAGGATAGTGATGCTAATGAGATAGAGGACATAGAGGTACCATCAGATGTGACCTATTTAGGCATGATTTAGGATTACATCAAGTACTAGAGTCTGCATGGGATTCTTCCTATCTTTCCTGAGGATTATCCCATAGGTGATCCAGGTTCTATAGAGAGGACACATAGGGATATTGGTAGCACAGAGGAGGATGAGGATATCAGAGATGAGGAGGATCATATCTCTGAGGGATATCCCATTGAGGAGGAGGGAGTAGAGAGAGTAGAGGAGAGATTGGAGGAGAGAGCTGAGGACATGCTGCCAGCTGGTGATACTGGTGTAGATATACCTATTACACACACATCACCACTGAGATCATGACAGCCTCCACGGCCCCACATAGAGACACCACTACTGAGACCTAGATATAGCAAGCATGGAGAGAGTAGTCACTCCATGCCCCCACCATCTAGACACTTTAGTGACATCCAAGAGGGAGACCTAGGTATGAAATATGAAATTTGATTGAATATGTGATTTGATTTGAGATAAAAAGAAAGACGCTAGACTGATAAATGTTTTCATTCTACAACTAGCATAGTAGAGTGGAGGAGCTTTGTATCTAAGATTCCCAAGGATACAATTATATCCTACTAACTACCAGTCAATGAGCGAGATTCTTCCATTAGTCGTAGAGATCCCAACAGGCATGCTGATATCTTTGCATGCATCCAGCAAGAGCTGAGATTGTGTAGAGAAAGGGAGGAGAAGCTGATAGTTGAGCTACAGAGTGCCCAAGAGCATCCATAGGGTATGAGCATATTGAGGAGCCACACATGGGCACACAAATATTCATCTTCCTATCATAGGGGAGAGAGATCTGGAAGCCATAGGCCATCAAAGCATAGTGATAGACATAGTGATAGATAGGGCCATTAGCCATATATGTATTAGAATTTGAAAATTCTTTTTGATAAATGAAAAACTTTCTCTACTGATTACTTCTATGTTTGATTACTATGTTTTCATCAATATAAAACTTAATAGAAAGAAAGAAATTAAGAAAGTGCATAAATATATTCAATATGTAATTTTGCTAAAACTACATAACCTATAAAATAAACTTTAGAAGGAATACATAAATGCACAAGGAAAGAAATGAAATTAAGGATAATAACGTTTGAGATGCATGATATCAATGGGTTCCTTAAAAGAAACACCATCCATATCAGCAAGTTTATAAGAACCTGAACCAAAGTCCTCAAAAACAACAAAAGGTCCAAGCCAATTAGGGCTAAATTTTCCTTTTTCGCTCAGTAAAGTGTTCACATTGTGTTGATTCTCATAAAGGACTAAATCACCAACTGCAAATGTTCGTTCAATTACCTTATGATTGTATTTTTTTTGAAGAGATTTATGATAAGATTTTATATGTTCTAATGCATGTATTCATTGTTCATCCATCATTTCTAGCTCTTGTAAGTGTTGTTCACGAAAAGTATCTTTATCAATTATCCCATGAAATGAAACACATAGCGAGGGTATTTCCAGTTCCAAAGGCATAATAGCATTAGTACCATAGACAAGGTTATAAGGAGAAGTACCCGTGGTAGTACGAACACTAGTCCTATAGGCCCATAAAGTATAAGTCAATTGAGTGTGCCAATCTTTCGCATGCTTACTAACTATTTTTCTCAAAATTTGTTCAATGATTTTATTTGATGCTTCAGCTTGTCCATTAGATTGAGGATAGTAAGGAGTTGAAAATCTATGTTGAATCCTATATTTCTCCAAGAATTTCATGACTTCTTTGTTTTTAAAAGATGTTCCATTATCTGAAATTATCATCAAAGGAATACCAAATCTTGTTATGATATTATTAAGGATGAAATCACAAATAACATCCACTATTTTTGAACAAAGAGGGATAGCTTTGACCCACTTTGTGAAGTAATCTGTACTGGTGAGAATGTAAGTATGTCCTTGAGAAGAAGCCGGTGAGATTTTTCCAATAAGGTCAAAACCCAAAACACTAAAAGGCCATGGAGAAACCTAATTACGAAGCTCACGAGCAGGAGCATGAATCAAATTACTATGTTGTTGACATTGAGGACATTTCTTAACAAACATGAAAGAATCTTGTTCCATTGTTTGCCAATAATATCCCATTCGAAGTAATTTATTAACCAGGGATTTTCTAGAAAAATATCCCCCACAAGAACCAGAATGACCTTCTGCCAAAGCTACAGGGATTTCAATTCTATTGAGACATCTTAAAAATAATCCTTCATAAGAGTGTTTATAAAGTGTATCTCCTAAAATTATGTAACATGCTGCAAGCTTCCTAATATGATTACACATGTTCCTTGTTGCTGATTCAGGAAAAGTACCATCCTTCAAAAAATGAAAAATATGTGAATACCATTCATCTAAATGAAAATTCAAACAATCAGAGGTAATCTTGTTAGAAATTGCAGGGCTTTAAAGAGTTTGTATAGTAAATTGAAAATTTTCAGCATTATTCTCGAGACAAACCAAAGAAGTTTTTCTTGCCATGTTGTTTGCATGTTGATTATCATTTCCTAGGTAAAGTCTGAATCATATAAGAGGAGAATTGTGAAAGCACATCAAGAGCTAAATCTCTGTATTGTGTCATTTTAGCATTCTTAGTCTGATATCCTCCTTTAATTTGTTCAACAATTAATTGTGAATCTCCATATATTTGTAAATGTTTGATATTGAGGGATGAAGGTGCTCGTAGTCCAGCTATAAGATCCTCATACTCCGCAATGTTATTGGTACAAGGAAAGGTTAATTTATATGATAAAGGGATGGGTTTTTTCATAGGCAGAATCAAGATGATACCCACACCAGAACCTATCTTACACTTAGACCCATCAAAATATAATTCCCAAATATCATCATGTTGAATAGCTAGAATATTATCATCAGTGAATTATACTGAAGTAGAACATGTATCTAAGTGGGGACAAGGAGCTTCAACTAAATAATCTATTAACGATTGTCCCTTAATAGACTTTAGAGAAATAAAATTAAAATCAAACTCTGTAAGCAACTCACCCATTTTTCCAACTAGCCAGAGAGATCAATTTGTGAGACAAGATGTTTCAAAGGATCAAATTTGACAATCACATTAACTTCAGCATTTATAAGATAATACCTGAGTTTCTGACATGCATAAACTATAGCTAGACATTATCTTTCTAAATCTGTGTATCTTGTTTCGTAATCAAGTAAAGTCTTACTAATGTAATACACAAGTCTTTTCTTACCATCATCATCAATTTGAGATAACAATGCACTCACGGCCCATGGAGTTGTTGAAGTGTATAAATGGAATGGTTTATCAAAATTAGCAGGCTGCAAGTTAGGAGAATTTGCAAGATACTCCTTAAATTGCTCAAAAGTTTGTTTACACTCATCATTCCAAGAGAAAGTGGTATCCTTTCTAAGAAAGGAAGTAAAAGGGATAGTTCGGTCTGCTAAATTAGAAATAAAGTGATGAATAGCTTGTATTTTTCCTTGTAAACTCTGTAAATGAGAAATATTCTTAGGAGGAGGCATATTAATAATAGCTTCAATCTTTTTAGTATCTACTTCTATGCCTTGCTTAGAGATTATAAATCCTAATAATTTATTGGAATCAACTCCAAAGACACATTTCTTAGGATTCAATCCCCTATTATAACTTCTATTTTTTTCAAATATCTATCGTAAAATGGTAACATGATCTTCTCTTTGTATATATTTTGCTAAGATATCATCCACATAATCTTCAAGGATCTTATGAATGTAATCATGAAAAATCAAAGTCATAGCTCGTTGATAAGTTTCTCTTGCATTTTTTAATCCAAAAGGCATCATGACCCAACAAAAGGTTCCTCAAGGTGTTATAAATGCAGTTTTAAATTGATCTTCAGGAGGGATAAAGATTTGATTATATCCCAAAAAACCATCCATAAAAGATAACAAGGCATGACCCGTTGTTGAATCCACAATCATATCGATATTAGGTAATGAGAAATCATCTTTCAAGGATGCCTTATTTAAATCTCTAAAATCAATACACATCCTTATCTTATTTTCTCTTTTTGACACAGGCACAATGTTTGAAATCCAATCTGAGTAATCAATAGAACAGATAAATCCAGAATCCAATAAATTTTCAATTTCACCTTTGACTAATAAAGCAATTTGTGGATTCATCTTTCGAATTTTCTATTTCACAAGTTTAATATTTGGTTTTAAAATGATGTTATAAGTAACAATCTTAGAATCTATACCCAACATATATGAATATGTCCAAGAAAAGATGTCTTTAAATTCAATCAAAAGGGAAACCAACTAATCACGTTCATCCTAATTCAAAAATTTCCCAATTTTTATCATCCTTTCAGAGTTTTTTTCATCCATTTGAATATCAATAGTTTCAGTAATTAACAAATCACTTCTTATTGGAGGATCCATCGGTAAAGGGAGAATATCCCATTTATCATGTTCTCCAAAATAAGCATTGTTTTTTAAACAATAAGGCTTTCCTCGTTTGTGATGAAACTTAGGTAAATCGTCATAAACCCCTAAAAATTCCATTAAGGCTTCATCTTTAGGAAAAATATCCAAAGAGGGTTCTTGATTAAGGTCAATAAGAAATGGGTTAACCAACTTCAACTATCCACTACAAATATGATTAACATTAAGAGGAAAAACTGATGGTTGTCTATAAGGATTGAATCATAATCCATATGTATGATCATAAACTTCATTATCCAAAGGTACTTGTATACCTTGTTCATATTTACCACATCCTTTACCATTAAATCTTGATTTCTTAAGAAAATGATATCCAGGACCATATCAATCAGTCATATCAGAAGGAGTCCAAGGAGTGGCATATGTCACAATGTCATAACAATCAAGCTTTATAGTTTCAATCATTTCATTAATCAAAGTGACAACAAAATTACTTTTTAGTTCTTCAGAAAGCAGGGAAGAATTTTTTTTTTTTCTCAAATTCATTTTGTTGCTTCATAAATTCTAAATCAGAGACCTTATATTCTCCAATAAAAGTAGGATTAAAATCCAATGCCCCCCAATCATCCTTAGTCAAAGAAGAAGAAGATGGAGTCTGTTGTTGAATCTTAGGTTGTTTTATCTCAGATT
This sequence comes from Chamaecyparis obtusa, assembly GCA_027943335.1. NCBI lineage: Eukaryota > Viridiplantae > Streptophyta > Pinopsida > Cupressales > Cupressaceae > Chamaecyparis > Chamaecyparis obtusa. The sequence continues at coordinate 18,893 of BSBK01013117.1, forward strand.
GTTATATCTTTGATTATTTTTCAGTCTCTTTACTAGGTTGAAGAGGCTCAGAGATTTTGGCATATTCTGCATTCAAGCAAGGATTCAGGGCATCATCCTCATGTAATGTATACATTAAGTTGTTATAGATGAACCTAACCTTGTGATGAAGAGTAGAAGGAACTGCATGCATAGTATGTAACAACACTCTTCCTAAAAGAAGGTTACAATTGAGAGGTCCAGGCATAACATGAATAGGAGTATTTAGGATAACTAGACCAACTTTAACAGGTAAGGTAATAATGCCCAAAGTTCTTTTCACAATATTGTCAAATCCACGTATAGGAACATTATTAGGTTGAATAGTGGTAAGATCAGCCTTAATTTCCTTGAGCATATCCATACTACAAACATTAAGCCTAGATCCATTATCAATTAAGGTTCTTTGAATGATACTGTGATTAATAGAGACAACCACCATAAGAGCATCTTATTGATTCTGCACTTCTAGTGAAGGTAAATCATTATCAGAAAACACAATAGGAGGTACATAAGGTATAGTATGCATACAATCCAAAATAGAATGGATGTTCTCTTGATTAGGAGGTGAAGCAGGAAGAGTAGATAAAGCTTTTTTCAATGCCTCATGATATATCAAGGAAGTTTGAATTAATTCCCATAAAGATATCTTAGCAGGAGTAGCACATAATTGGTCAACTAAGTTATACTCCTTAAAAATAGATGGAAACCTAGGTGCTTGAGGAAGCATAGGTTGAGAAGGAGGTAAAGAAACCAGAACAATAGGTTGAGGGTTATTTCATGTGTGATAAGCATGTGAAATAGAATCAATGCTATCGAAGAAATCCAAAGGATCTCTAGGTTTACCCTTAATTGTTATACGAGGACATCATTTTACCATCATCAAAGGTGTAGGATATATCATTTTAGGTTTATCAATGTTACAAATAGTGGGACATGAAGGTAACCATGCACACACCCTATGGTAAAGGTCAATTGGAGAGGTTGTGGAGGAGAGTGAAATAGGAATAGGATCCATGGAGATCTTATTCGAACCCTTTTAATCCTCACTACCATGTACCTCTTTAGGGAATCTATCCTCTTGTACAATAAAAGCCTCATCAAAGTACTCAAAACAATAATCATACATGTTGAATATAAATAAATACTAAAAGCATGAAAATTTAAATATATTTGTATTTTTAAAGGGATTTTGCAATTTTTTTAGTATTTTTTAAAAATATAAATGCAAGAAATCTAATCTTATAAGCATCTAAGATTTAAATCTAACACCAAAAAGAAAGAGTTGTCGTAAATGGGTTCACCAAAATGAATAAGTTAAAAAATGGAGCCTTAACAATGCACCTAACATTCAACACTATTCATTTGTATGTATCTTGAATTGGAATAGCATAAGTAAAGTAAATCTGGAAATACTTGAAAATTAATTAGGTTAAGATACATACCTCATCATGAAATAGATTTAGAAATACCTATTTTTTGAAGCCTGTGCGGAGTTTTGGAAGATTCTGCAACCAGATCTGGGACCAAGAAATTGTAACGGAGAAAACCCATAAAACTTTCATCGTTTCGACAGTAGGTAGTCTTTGACCCTGATAAAAGGTCAAAGGCTACATTAATATTTTGAAGGTTGACTTTGACTTTGTTCGTAGATCTCAAATTTTTTTTGAAAAGGGTACTCAAATCCATCCTCCAATTCTCAAAACAAAGATTGTAGATATCTGAAAAATGGTGTTTTGGGATGGTTATATAGGGTTTTGCCTTAGTCAAACCCCCATTTTGGTGATCTCCACCTCCACGAATAGCCAATTGAAATATAATGTCTGTGTGTATGTATTGAAAGTGTAATGGCAAGATCTAATCCTCTAGATTAAAACCCTAGCATGAATATGTATGAAACAACAACGCATAGATTTGAATTTGATAGGAAAGCATACCAATCCCCCAAGGCTAAAGTACTCCTACCAAACTCACAATCCGTAATTGCTACCCCATGATTATATCTTTGAATGCTTGAATGTTGGTAATGGTGGATCAAGGAAGAAAGGATCTCTCTTGCTCCAAGTAGGTGTTCACAATGGTGTGCTCACAAAGATGCTTGATGTCAACAATGGCTTGATCTTCTATATCCTCCTCTTGCAATCTTGCATCTTCACTTCACCATTCCTTTCTTGCTTGAATCTCCTTGCAATATGATTTCTTGTGAGAAATCACTTGATGTTGTTGTGTTGTGAAAATGAAGGCAAATGAGAGTCTTTATATAGAGGTTTCAAGGTGAGGCTCCTAGAGCAATGTGAGGATCCATAATTCAAATTTCACCTCGAATTATGGTTCAATCACAATAGCCAACTAAGGAGGGAAAATATTTAAATGAATTTTGAATTAAAACCTTTCCATACTCGGATCCAAGAGCCCGACATTGATTTTGGGGCCCGCCGGGACCAAATCTGAAAAAGGGGAAAAAAATCCAGAGGAGGTCAAAGATGACCTCATCTCTAACCTAGGTTAAGGATGACCTCAACCCTGACCTAGGTCAGGATAACCTCATCCTTGACCCAGTGGGTCCAGATCCTGCTAGAATCAGGATAGGAGGTCCCGAGGATGCCCGAAGATCTAGAAATGATGCCAGAGTGGGATAGAATGTCGGGGAAAGGCACAAAATCCTATGATGATTGTGATGAAGGCTAGGAGGACCTATTTCTAAATCCTACCTAGAAAATAGAGCCATGGAAGAGGGAAATTAAGGAGAATCCTCGAGATCCTAACCCAAATTTCACCTAGAATGAAGAAATCAAGTGAAGAATGCATTCTAAATGCAAGTCTATCATGATAAATGTACTAAAAGAGGGTGCTAAACCTATCAAGATGGAAGTGCTTCCATTTTAAGATGATACATATAGATATAGAAGATTGAGGTGTGCATTTGATTAGCCCATCTTTTATGACAGTAAACTTCACTATGCATTGTCTAGTCATGTTCTTTGGTTCATTTAGTTACTTATACATGTTCATAATCTTTTTCTTAACCTATATAAACTTCTTATGTTCTCTATTAAATTTTCTTCTGCCTTCCGAATGTAGGGATTGGAGTGAAAATGACACTTATTTTTTATATATAGTTATGTAATTTACATATTTAGATGCCAAATTTTGTATATAAAAACAACAATAGAATGTAATGTGCATAGATAGATGCCAAATTTTGTATATAAAAACAAAAATTGAATTTAATGTGCATATTTAGATGCCAAATTTTGTATATAAAAAATTTGATGCAAAATTTGAAATATAAAAGAGCCCATGGGGTTGATTTGCAAATATTAAGAGCCCACATTTGTATTGTCTTAATGCCATGTAAAGTGCAAAAATTGTGTTTCCTTACTATGAATGTTGTATCCTTATATAATTTGTATCATCTTAATTTTGTATCTTTACATTTGTATTATCTTAATTCCATGTACATTTGTATCGTCAAATGATGTAATAGTTGGATAGTGTTCAAGGATTGCATAGTGAAGGGATACTGTTCAAGGATTGCATCCTAACATAAAATTTACTATGCCATTAGCTCCAATTGGATGGGTGAATGCTAGGGACAACTTTGTTTTGACCACCGAGTTATTAGAACGTTCAGGACCATGACGGCCCAAAGTGTCCCCAAGGTGCACTAAGCACGATTGGGTAGTGAACTTTCAATGCTTGATTCTCAGACCTCGTGAGAGGTATCAATGATCCATAAGATGCTACAAGACCATGTTTTTAAGGCCTACAATAACCTCTCTCCATTCTGGTAGATTCAAATTTTTTTGCATTTGGAACGCTAGTCTTGCTTGATGCCACAACTTGAAGTGAGGGTCAGTTGAAAGTTGTACCACTGGGTTTCTTCCAAACCGTTCATCCCAGCACTGAATGGACTATGAAATTACCTTCGATTGGGTGGGTGAATGCTTGGGATAACCCTATTTTGACCACTAAGTCAGTAGAACGTTCTAGACCATGCCAGACCAAAGTGTCCCCAAGGTGCACTAAGCATGATTGGGTAGAAAACTTTTGAGGCTCTGTTCTCGGACCCTGTGAGAGCTATTGGCTATCCGTGAGATGTTATAGGACTATGTTTCTAAGGCCTATAATAAACTCTCTCCATTCTGGGAGATTCAAATTTTTTTGGATTTGGCACGCTAGTCTCTCTTGATGCCAAAACTTGCAGTGAGGGTCAGTTGAAAGTTGCACCATTGGATTTCTTCCAAACCGTTCATCCCAACATTGAATGGACTACGCCATTAGCTCCAATTGGGTGGGTAAATTCTAGGGACAACCCCATTTCAACCACCAAGTCAGTAGAACGTTCTGGACCATGCCAGACCAAAGTGTCCCCAAGGTGCACTAAGCACGACTGTGCAGAAAAATTTCGAGGCTTGGTTCTCAGACCCTGTGAGAGGTATCAATGATCTGTTAGATGCTACAGGACCATATTTATGAGGCCTACAATAACCTCTCTCCATTTTGGGAGATTTAAATTTTTTTGAATTTGGCATGCCAGTCTCACTTGATGCCAAAATTTGCAGTGAGGGTCAATTGAAAGTTGCACCACTGGATTTCTTCCAAACCGTTTGTCCTAGCATTGAATGGACTATGCCATTAGCTCCACTTGGGTCGATAATTTCTAGGGACAACCCCATTTCAACCACTGAGTCTGTAGAATGTTTTAGACCATGCCATACCAAAGTGTCCCTAAGGTGCACTAAGCACAATTGGGAAGCAAACTTTTGAGGCTCAGTTCTCAAACCCCGTGAGAGGTATTGACGATCCATGAGATGATACAAGACCAAACTTTCGAGGCCTACAATAACCTCTCTCCATTCTAGGAGATTTGAATTTGTTTGAATTTGGCATGCCAGTCTCGCTTGATGCCAAAACTTGCAATGAGGGGTAGTTGAAAGTTGTACCACTAGATTTCTTCCAAACCGTTCATCCCGACATCGAATGGACTATGCCATTAGCTCTGGTTGGGAAAGTAAATGCTAGGGAATAGTAGTGGTTGAAGTTTTTAATCAAATCAATCAATGAAATTAAAGTTCTTTGCATTTCTATAGTTCTTTGTCTCGTGAAAAAGTCCAAGCAACAGTGAATTAGAATAAATCTAATGTGATCTTGGGTTGGTTGTGATATAGGAATGGTGTCTTGTTTTTGTTTACAAGTTTATGTAACTATTTCATTGTTTTGGAATATCATTAAGATATTAGAATTGATTGATGTTGAGGATAGGACTGACATTGTAGGTACAGTCAACATCTAAGTTTGTAGTTAGCCTTATGTAGTGACCCTCCCACTCTTGTGGTGACTGTAACCTGGTGGGAGAGGTCTAAACATGTATATTTCCTTTACATTTTCTTGGTTGAGAGCATCAAATACACATGAATACAATGTAGCACATAAATTTTGAATTCACTTAAATGATGAATTACAAGTGTGAACACATGTCGAACATAAAGCATACACATAAATTTGATTAAGTCATGAAGCATACATGTAGCACATATTTTATAAAGTTGTATCATCTTAAAATGGAAGCACTTCCATGTTAAGAGCATTTAGCCCTCCAAGTAAGTGGTTTAGGGTCATGATTTGCATCTTTGCATTATCCCTTGTCTTCCACTTCTTCTCTACACTTGATTTTTGCATTCTAGGTGAAATTAGGGTTAAGGTCTTAAGGACTTTCCTAATTTTCCCTCTTCCATGACTCCATTTTCTAGGTAGGATTTAGAAATGAGACCTCCTAGGCCTTCATCATATCATTCCGAGGATTTTCTATCTATTCCAAACACTGGGTCCTGATCTGACATCAATTTCTAAGTTTTTGGCACCCCTGGAACTCCTATTGCAGAACTTGACAAAAGTTAGGGTTTGAGGTCAAAGTCAACCTTGACCCTGACTAGGTCAAGGTCGACCTCGACCTTGACCTCTTCCTACGAGGATTTCAAAGTTTCATTTGCCGGTAATTTATCTTTCGAGATAATTATTTCCCGCTTTCGGGTCAGCTGTTTCGGGCTCCGAAACGGTAAATCCTTTAATGGTATTTAATCAAGGTATATTTTCTAAAGGTGAGGACCTAATTGGGATTTAATTCTTCAAGGTGGCCCATCTAGAGGAATGTGCCCTAGATCACTATAAAAGGAGGCCTTCCTCTCTCATTTTCACATCAAGTTTTCATGCTCAAGCTCTCAAGCTCTCAAGGTGATCAAGCAAGCATTCATTCAAGTACTCAAGTCTTCTTCTTCATCCAAGTTCTCCATTGAAGATCAAGGATTTAAAGCATTCAAGCTATTGAAGGGATTTGGCTCAAGCATTCAAGATCTATCATTCAAACCCTAGATCTAGCCACCATGGTGGTGTGATCTTCCTTCAAGATCCTTTATTCATCTTCAAGATCCATATCATTGTTTCCTCAAGGTGGATTTCACGCATACAATCATGGAGGTTTGATTATGTTATGTTCAAGCTTTCATATCAATATATTTGATTACATTCCAAATACATTAGCATATCTATTGAATTGCATAGCTTTATTGTTAGATTCATTTCTACTACTTGCTAGCATTCTCCTATTTCAATTTCAATATTAAGGTTGATTCCAAACCGGGGTTTGACCAAGGCAAACCCCCCATACAACACAAAAAACCATTTTTCTTGTAGGTACAAGTGTGGAATCTCGGATCTAAGAATGAATTTGGATACCCTTTTCGACAATCTTTCAGGATCTGCGAACATAATCAGAATCGGACTTCAACTAAATAATGTGGTCTTTGACCTTTTAAAAGGTCAAAGTCGACCTGTGTGAATTTGGAGAAAAGATTTCTGGGTTTTGTCTGCCTCAACATTTTCCGTCCATAACAAGTGACCGAATCTTCAGAAAGTTCATACATAAGCCATAATTCAACATTTTCCAAATTTGCCCTAATTCAAGGTTAGTATTTGCACTTCAATTATTTTAGATTTCAAGCTTAATCCAACTATAAGGAAACATAGGGTTTCTCTCTCTTTCATATTCTTCATAGATTGATTCGATTGTGTATTAACCTCTTGGTTGATCAAATTGGATCTCTCCATTGGGAATTTGGATTTTGGAGTGAATGTTACATTTTCCCCACACCCATACACAAATAATGGTGATTCCAAATCACTACTATTCAAAAGTATACCACATGAATTCACTTAAGTCATGCACGTAGCCCATACACATGAATTTAGGTTATGAAGAATGTACTTGAATATACATGAATATACTTAACATAAATCGTACATGTGAGTACATACACACAAGCATATTTACATACTAACAATAAATAAATGAACACATAATTAACAAATTGGATCAAATATCAAGTTTCATATATATAAAAATGAATAATAATTTTGTACATATTTACATGTCAACATATCTAGATACAATGTTGCATACACCATCTCAAAATGTGTCATATGACATCCCAAAATAAGAAGTTCAACTACAAAAGTTTCTAGGACATCCTATTCTACTGGTGGATCATCAAAATGCAGCCTCTTTGAAGTACTCTTTGGCTCTGATGGATCCTGCATTCCCCAAGTTAGATTAAAATTCAGAATCATAGTCAACAATAATAAATAAAATTTAAACTAAAATTGAACTCTCATATACCTCACCTTTCTATCTCCTCCCGTGGACAAGAGACCTAATATATGTCCTTGGTAGTGCAGGAATAGTGCCACCAATGTTGACTCCCACCTGTGTATGTTTGCGAACATGAGATTAATCTATGAGTTATACTATTTAATTTTAAATACTTGGTAGTAAATATATGTTTATAAAATAACTGAATTAACATTAAAACTTGCCTATGTTGAACTTTCTTCAGGGAATGTTGGCTGAGTCATTAGTGATACAAACCCTTGGCATTTTGCCTCCCTCAAACTAGGAGTGACCTACAAAAGTCAAATAGATACTTCATACTGACACAGGGCAGGGATGGAGGATCCAATAATGGATGGTCCAAGCCTACAACCACCAATTATAACAACAATCTGCACAGTGGAATACAACAAGATAATGATTCAAAACTAAATTTCATTCAACATGCCCGACTGTAAGGCCTTTCGGGTTAGGGCCAAATACAATCAAAAGGTATTTATTCTATCCCTTAGCTAGTTTAGTTCTGAAAAAAATCAGCAACTGATGGAAACACTAAGGCAGATCTGAACTTGAGCTTGCAAGCCTCCAAGCAATCTCCTTGTCTCCAAGCATGCAAACCACTAGCTTTGTTGTTACAACTATCAGATAACAATATGATCTTCAAGATCTCTCAAGATCCAATTATGATGCTACTTTCCTACTACCAATCTACCATCCAACTTCCATACCAAACATCTATCCAAGCCCCCAATATATAGCCAGCTAAGCCACAAGTCAGCTAGTCAAGCTTTAATTACAATATAGGTCCAGACTAATAAAAGAACCAAAACTAATGCAAGAATGATCAAAAATTAATGTGCCTTTGGATTTAGGTCCACACATGACCCAAAAACATTCCATTAAGGTCACAAGGTCCAATGTAATCACACATAAGTGCGCAAGAAGAAACACCGCACGTTTCACTCGAAAACTGCTAGGAAATAGGTCTTGAGGCAAAACGGGCATAACTTTTTACTCATAATGAATTGGAGTTTTCACTCTTGGGAAATGATAGTAATTTAGGTCCTATAAAACACCTTAATTTAGCAAAATAAAATTACTTATGGATCAAGGTCTCCAACATGAACAATCAGCACCAAAACTGCAGTAACGGCTCCGATGCGAAAACTGGCAGAAAATAGTTCCCGTGCCAAAATGGCCATAAATTTTGACTCATAATTAATTAGTAGATGAACCTTTGGTAAATGACATTAATTTAGTCCCTCTTTAAGGCCCTAAGTGAAAAAATTCTGATTAATTAAGGATCAAGGTCGCCACATCTCACAATCAGCTCCAAAACTGTAGGATAATACTGTTGTGACAGCAAGTAAAACAACTGTAACTTTCAAACTGTCCAACCAATATTTATGTGCTCATAGGAGAAGGTTACCAAATAGGTCCTCAACATCATGCAAGCTTCACACAACATGAAACATCAAATGCAAAGATTATAATTCAAACAACATAAAAAAGGTACAAAAATCAGGAAATCTTTTTGGTTGATGCAAGATTGCTCAAAGCCTGGGATGCTCCTGCATCACATACTATCATAACTTGACCATATTATATATACTTGATAGTAAAATACACACAAATAACTTTAGAAATGTACGTACCATAGGGCTATCATTGTGAATAGATATGCTTGTGACTCTATCGTGACAATAGGGTTTCACAACATCATCGTATGCCACTCTTTGTCAAATAAACCATGTAAATTAAAAATGAGTACACACAACTGACAAGTATACATGTATGCATAAAAAAACTAAATTACTTAATTACCTTTCCCTTGTCAACGGCTGACACCTGCACCCCCTCACATCACCCCCCAATGGCAACTGGTGACACTTGCATCAATATGTAAAAGATGATCATAAAAATTAGAAAACAATGTACATATACTATTATCATAATTTAAAAGGAAACCAATGAGTACATTAAAACATATGTACCATGGAAGTGTCAAGACCAAATGATATGGCTAAAAGCATGGACCCCTCCACCTATGCCATCTCCTCCTTTGTCATCAATTGAACATAAATGTAACACATAAAAAATATAAGTGGGAAATTATTATAAGGAAATTCTACTAAAAATATGAACAATAAAATTTAAATACAATGTAAAAAGTGAACTATTTACCCTTACCGTAATAGTGGGAGTCCATGTCTCTGTAGGCCCTTGATGCACATCTCCATGAGTTGCTTTAGTGCATGTATTGTGCTATGTACAATCATCCACCTCGAAGGTGAAATTATATGCATCACTATCATTTAGGGGACCTAAGCACATATTCTTGCATATAATACAAGTGTGGGGCACATAAACATGTGAGCTCATGGAGGATGTGGAAGTGCCAGAAGCATTAGGATGAGGAGGCAACAATGTCATGCTCTGCATAACCAGCAGATCACTCAAGGTGTGAATGGCTCAAATAGTTTGTGAGCCAGCCTCAGCAATAGTGTCAGGATGCTGCACCATGGGAGGTGGTGAAATCTTGGGAGGGGGGACATATGTGCAGGATTTCAACCATTGTGCCCATGGCCTGTCCTGAGGAGTGCCTAAACCTACACCCTAGCTCGGTCTCATACTCTAATAATTCACCTTGTGACCGAGCACAAATTTAGCATATAATTTTTTAATAAAATAAAATGGGACATCCAAATTGTTGTGAGGTGGTCTATCATAAACCATCCACCAATGGTCCCAAAAGTTGTCACGTATTGCACTATTTGTGCACCATTTAATTGACAACTTGGTTTTTTTATGGTCTACTTTTAGACCGGTTTTAGGATCCACACAAAGATTAGCTATGTCATGTTTTGTTATATTTCAGTTCATGACTTGATCATAATCAAGCCCATTGTCAAATTGGGCATGCATGGAATCGTGCCAAAGAAGTGCAACACTATGTTGTTGTGTTTAAGTTTCTCCATGTTTTCAATAATTGAGTTCAATGTCGTAAACATGAGGCGCAATGTGGGGATATTGGCATAGGTGGTTTGAAATCATCTAAGTTCATTTAGATTATCTTCTATTAGATCCTCTAAACGGAGAGGGTTTGTGACAGGTACATCTTTTGGAGGTGGGGGATTTTTGGGAGGTGTTTCTAGATTGTTTGAGGGATCATTAGGAGGGTTTTCTGATTCCATGTCTGATTACAATGAAAAAACTAATAGATAATTACAATGAATTTTAAAAAACAATACAAAAAATTATTTAAACAACAAATTTTTATATAAAAACTATAAATTTATATTAAAAACAATAAAAACAATAAAAATAATAAAAATTTGAAGATTGGACTTACCTTAGATTTTAGAAAAATTAGATAGGCGATTGCAAAGTGGATATCCAAAACCTTTAGCTGTTTTCACAGTGAAAATGTTGAACGGGGCTGGGGTATCAAATTTATATTTACTCGCAAATATCAAATATTTGATATTATCATATATCTAATAATATCGGATACCCGATTAAGCCTTTTTCTTTAGATTTTGGCTTGGCCAGGTGTACTGACACCCAGGCCTACTAAAAAGTCAACATATGCATTTGTACACTTTTGGACAAGTGAAAATAAGTTTTTTTCACATTGCCACTTTTTGGCATACCATGATCCTACACATACCCAGATGGGTTAAAAAAAAAACTTGATATAAACTCCTTTACAGTTTGAGGTGGTATATTTATACCACATTCCTACAACATTTCATTAGTATGCATGGTAGAATGTATAGATCAAAAAATATCATAATGATAACAAAATTAAACACGAGTTTTGCAACGACAGGTGACTCTTTCCTTGTTAATCCTTACATACCATGGTTTACATTTTTGAAAAGATCTTTGACTAATACTAATAGTTAACACCTTATTATCCACAAATTTTTTATACAATTTAGTTTGAGTCATATCCAAAAGGTGTTTTGGATGTGGATCGTGAACTTTTGAACCAACTCTTAATTTAAGAACATCTCTAGCATTAGGGGATACTCTTGTATTATCGTGCCAACATTTTTCAATCAAATTTTTGACTTCACCAATAAGTTTCATATCAGACCTTAGGATTCTTCCATTGAAGGTCCATAAATGGTTTGTCAGATCACTTTAAAAGTTAACTCTTCTCTTTACAACTCTTGTTAAATTTTTATGATGAATATTAAAATATCCACTTATGTTTGAAATAATTATTTTATCAGTAGTAGTTTCTAAATTACTAAAGCTGTTGTTATTGCTCCTCGTGCCACATTACTATCTTTAGAACGACTTTTATTTTTTATTGTGTCAAAGGCACTAGCAATAGTTGATACAACTTATTTTAGAGATTCATCTTTCTTCTTGGATTTCACATAAATGCCTAACCTCTTCATCACTTTTAGCATTTTAGATATTTTAATTAATTGTAACATTAGTTGACATTGAGACCCAAATTTCTTATTATAACAAAATTGTCTAAACAATCTAGTCGCATGTGTCCTAATTTGTCTCCATGAAACAAAACTACAAAGATTATCTAGCACATCACTTTTAATTTTAAATTTTTCATTCATTTCATTATCATTCAATGGATTTTCTTTCTCAATTGGTGTTTCTATGTCTACATCCACATTGTTGATTTCAATTTGAATTGGTGTTTGAATTTTACTTTCAATCGGGGTTTGACTTTCAGTTCCTTTATCATTATGATTAACATTATCAATTTGTGGAGTTTGATATGCAATTAAATTTGTTACTCTATTTTTAGGAATAAAATTTAGATCATTTATATTGTAACCTGCTTCTAGCAAATGATGAACTTGTTTACTAGAATAAGTTATATTTGGCTGTGAAGACATACCTATATCCAATATTGGATTAAAAGATGCTCCTAAATTTTCTTCTATTGTATTTTCTTCTTCTACCTCTTCATCCATTATGGTGTCTTCATTGTTGTCCTCTTTTGAAATAATTGTTAAACTCAATGCTACAACATTATTCAGTTTTTGAATTCTTTGTCTTCTTTCTCGTTGTCATTTTGCCTCCTCTTTATTTGTTGCAACCTCTTCAATTGTCAAAACATTCCTTAGCCTCTTTATGCATTTCTTTGATCCCATGTTTGCACCAAAATTCAAATTCAAATGATTCTCTTCATGTTAGATCCAAAACAAGACAAAAAAAGAGAATGTTGATAAAAAATATTCTGTTTGCAATACATATCAGTCAAAAAAGTGATTGAATACTTGTCAATCATTAAGATTAGGCCCATAGTCCTATTTTTTGGCTGCAATGACTCTTTAAAAAATAGACACCTTTTATTTAAATGAAACGGGTGCCCTTTTTTAAATCAGGTGCTCGTTTTGTATTCAATGGTCCAAATCCAAACGAGCACTTGTTTGTTGAATTTCATAAAATTGGTGACCATTTTTTGAATTGGGTCCTCATTTTGTAAAATTATGAGCGAGTACCGTACCCACTGCCTTGGTTTTTGGTTTGGGACAAGCTTGGTGGGACCAAGCCTATGCTTGGCCCTACAAAAATATGACTGACATTACAATATAAAATTTTTGCCTTGCCATAATTTTTTGGACACCTTCTCGAATGAATTTTTCAATGAAAAAAAAACCCATTTTAGTTTTTATTTTATAGATTCTAAAAATATAAATTTTATAGTGATATGAGAAATTTTTGTATTTTTACAATATTTATCAAGCCAATGTGGTACCTAAACTTGAAATACTAAGGCTAACTAAAATTTTAATAATTTTTTTGATTTTACATTTTTAAAAAAATGAGTTATATGATATCAATCTACATAGAATTTCCTTCATATTAAAAAAGATGAAAAAAAAGTGAAGTTATCATTGAATTATGGTGGTCATACACCAGAGGTTTCAAAAATGTACTTTATAGTCATTTAGAAATTAATAAAAAAAATGTCCAAACAAAAAAAGATAAAATATTCTCATCAATCTTCAGTATTTTAGGTACCTTGCCTCAGATGGATTTACAAAAATGCATTTGTTTACTTCAAAAAAAGGGTGGTCGTACACGTGTGTGGTGTGGTCCTAAAATAGGTATTTTGAAAAAGTGGTTTTTAAACATGCCTACTAAAATTTAATTTACACCATGTGAGTATTGAAATAAATTACACATTTGAAAAGTAGACTCTGAGCACTAAATTTTATATTACTAAATTTTTTCGAGATTCAATCTTTAAGTGCCTCAAATTTCAACATCAATTGACAAATTTTTTTTAAAAAAAGGAAAACACTTCCACTTTTTGCCCAAAAGTGGGACTCAACTTCTTGCAGCCACTCTTATAGTTTCACATCTAGCCCCAAGTTATCAATCTTAGTTAATGGAACTCCATAGGGATACTTTGGAATTTATAGAGGTTTGAGGCAATGGGATCTTATATCCCCATTTTTATTCATTATTATAGTGGAAGTGTTGGGAAGATCCATTAAAAAAGCACAAGATTAGAATATGATCAAAGGGAAAAAAGTCACAGAAGAAATTCCCAACATAACCCACCAACAATTTGTTGATGACACTATGTTAGTTGGCGAAGGAAGTAAAAAGGAAGATCAATATTACAATGATATACTTAATAAACATCTAAACATCTCTCTCTCTCTCTCTCTCTCTCTCTCTAATTACCTCTCCCTATACTTTATCTGGTATATGGTATAGGTTAGTTTTTGAGAATATGTTGTAGAATATAGGGTTTAGGGTATAGAATTAAGGGCATAGGGTTTAGTGTTGAGGATATTGGTATAGGGTTTATGGTTCAAGATTGATGGTATAAGGTTTATGGTACATAGGGATGAGGGTATTACTTGTGTTGATAATTTAATCTCTCTCTCTCTCTCTCTCTCTCTCTCTCTCTCTCTCTCTCTCTCTCTCTCTCTCTCTCTCTCTCTCTCTAGCTTTCTTACTCTAGCCCTCTATCTCCTTCCTCCTCCTTACCCCTATATCTATCTCCATCACCCTCTCTCTATTATTCCCTCTCATTATCTTATTCTCTCTATTAATTGTCTAGGTCATCACCTCTCCTTTGTACCCTCTCTAGGTTTCTCCATCCTTTCCTCTCAACCTATCTACCTCCACATCCACGTCTCAATACCATCTTCTCTATATCCCCATTATTTATCTTACCCCTTACAATTGTGAGAAATGGAGTTTTCCATCCTATCCATGTAAACTAGGAATATTAGGCATATTTCACTTCTTTTACATTAGAAGGAGAATGATCCAATTGTCTCAAGATACATGGGAAAAAAGTGTATTCAATAGGTTCTTAATTGGGAATTAAAAATGATTATGTAATTATGAAAGAGGAATGAAGAAGCTAGGGTGAAATATGATAGCATAATCATTTTTAGATTGTATATTAGTACATATATTAGTTATGTAGAATTTGACTTTGAATTTGAAGAATATGAATAGAGAGGAACATTTTTTCAAAATATTGGTGAAAAAATGAGGGATGATGATGAATGGGGTAGCCTAGTCCTAGACTATGTTAGTAAGGGAAGCCTAGTCTCATATTTTTTTGGATTTACAAAATGGGGGCCTATAGGTCTTGTAATGCTTGATCTAAACCTAGATCTATGTCTCTATAACTTAGCAATTGTACTCATAGAAATAGAATGTGTTGGGTTAAAGGGTGTTCACCTAGGTCAAATTCTAGTTTAGGATTAACCTTGAAATTAAAATAAATTGAAAAGGGATATTAAAGTGTGTTGTTATGTAGTAGAGGCTATATTTAAAAGTCAAACAATTACATATTTACAGTTCTTCTTTATGTTGAAACTCTCATGTTGATGTTTATGTTGACTTCGTAGAATTGACTTTAGAAATAGTTGATCATGGATGCTATCATAAATGTTATAGATCTAAAAATTACTCCTTGTCTTCAATACCTTTAAAGGATGCTTGACTACTTTCTCTTAGGATGCTTGAGAACTTGAGTTCTTGAACTTTAATTGAGAATGTAATTGTATGAAGTGATGTCAAAAATATGACACAAGATATATCCTGGGAAAACCATCATGAGGGAAAACCCTAGCCTACAAAAGAATCCATCACCCATGTATTATTCAACAATGCCTCCATGACAATACACCATGAAATATTTCAAAGCCCCAACCATAAACAAGTATCCCATGTGAACAAGCATGAATCCACACATCCCATGTCATGCTTCCAACCCCCACTAATGTTAACCTAGCGAACCTCAAAAACTACCCTTGTGGTTGCTTTTATAGAAACAAGCTCCCACAAAACCACCGAGTAGTATTACATAAACCATGTGATACTAAACACCCTTTTATCCACATTCAATAAATTGGGCACTTTATTTAATTATTTCCCCAATATTAAATAATTGCATCAAATAATATTATAATGTTACAATACAACTCATCAATTCATCCCAAGAATATTCCATGGGAATCTCTACATGTTTCATGCCCATCTAGGTGCTCCTAGGTGCAATATTTATATAATAAAATAAAATATTATGTAATAATAAACATTATAATGCAAGGTGTACAACACACCATTTTCTCAATACCTTCCAAATGTGGATTGAAGCCAGTTTAGGATTCTTTTCATGCTTAAATTTATTTTTCCCTTTATCTCCCACATAGGGAATTTAGTGTTTTTATCTAGATCCTATACTTGGGGGAAAATTAGGGTTTGATACATGTTTAATTCTTCCTCTTCCTTTTTTATGCATAATAAAATGACTATTGTTCATACTAGGACTTGTGTTAAGGGATCAAGAGTGAGATGTCCTAGGGTATTTATCATTATACTTCTGATCTTTCAGTCAAGTCTCGTTAGCTTCATTGTTCCTCTATTTTAGGGTATTTCTCGTGCTTCCCTGAATCCTGCCAAGAGGAATGACATTCACCCCATTGGCCACCTTATCTAGATGGAAAAAAATCCTTATTGATTCTTTTAAAAGAATATCCTACCATTTGTTTACTCTACTCTGTGCATTGGTGCGAGCCTTTTTTTGTTTATATTTCAATTTTGACATGCATTTTATTATTTAAATTTTCTAGCTAACAATAAATTCTAGGGAGTAACAATTTAAATCATGTCATCCACCCCAATATTAGCTTCAAGAAACAAAGATTCTATCTCCTCGAGGGAACACTTGGGAACAAAAGGCATACTTGAGCTCATCCTCATTAATAAATCTCAAGGTCAATAGAGAAATAAAAGAAGGAATGTTTGGAAATGTCCAAACTTGGAATGTTGGCAGTCTTTATATCTTTGTAAATATTTTCTTGGATCAACTAAATGTTCATGTATTCAAATTATTCAAAAAAATCATTTGTAGGATTGAATCAAGCATAATGTTCTTTATATGTAGTTTTATGACAGAGATATTTTCCTTGCATTGCATCGAAAGCTATGTTAAGCCTATTTCTCCCATTCAAATTCAAATATTTCCTTGCATTGTTACTTGAGAGTGGAAAGTGATAACCAAATATTTTTGTGGTGAAATCATATTTTTTCATAGGACCATAAATTTGGAGCATCCAGGGAAAGAAATTTCCAAATGATATTTAGCTACAATAAAGGCAATACTCCAACCATATATTTGTATACAGAAATTAATTCCTAGAATTATTGCAATAACCAAATAAAGCCACTAGGTTATTATGATTCAAAGTCTAGACAGTAGATCAATCTATTCAACAAGTTTGAAAAAATATATAAATTATTATATTTCTATAGTATTTGTTTTCCATGAGAATGAGATTTAACATTGTTTGGTTGAAAATACAAATACGTAATATGAGGGTTTGAGAATATTATATTACCTCATTTAGAAACTTTATAACTCCTTGTTCGGAGAAAAGAGAGAGCACTTTTACAACTATTTTCTTTTCGCCCCGCAATTTACTCTAAAAAATAGAACCAAAGTCGCCATGTCCAATCTTAAAGATAAAATTTAGAGGATGAATCCTTGAAGGAATGCTTAGATGATTCTTTGAACTCATAACAAGTTAGGTCGGTTAGTTTTGACATAGTTGCTTTGGAAATTGTTTGTGGAAGGTAGGAATTTAATTTTAGCTGAGAAAATCCTAACATGAAAGACTTACACAATGAATTTGGAGCTCCTCCTCCTCCTCCTCCTCCTCCTCCTCCTTATCAGGGCCTTCTTAATATTCTTATCCTTATTCTCCTCTTCCTTCTCCATCTCCTCCTCCTTCTCCTTATCCATCTCCTCTTCCTCCTCCTCCTCCTCCTCCTTCTCATTCTCCTTTTTCTACTCCTCCTCCTCCTCCTCCTCTTTCTCCTCCTCCTCCTCCTCCTTTTCCTTCTTGTCCTTTTGCTTCTTCTTCGCAATCTCCTCCTTCTCCTCCTCCTCCTCCTTCTCATCCTCGTCTTCGTCCTCGTCCTCATCCTCGTCCTCCTCCTCCTTATATTGTTGTAATCATTATTTTGCCTATTTCAGAAATTATGCATTTGATTCTTTCTTTTACATTTGTCATAAGTGATTTCAAAGTTTGTATTGAATCATACTCTCTAATATATTAACTTGATATATTTGTTTATTACTTTGATCCTTGCACCTCTTTTTAATGTAAGTGCTAGTTTAGAATTATGATTCATATTGAACTTGAACTTATTATAATGAATCACATATTGATATAATTAGCATACCTTATGATTGGTGTACTTTTGCAATAATTTAATTACCTTTAATTATATAATTAATTTCTTTACTTTATTCAATAAAAAAATGATAGTGGTAACCCTTTTATTTCATTGTGTATATAGAGAAATGCGTGTTTGTGGTGGTGTTGAGTAGTCATGCTTGTGGCAGGGTCAATAAATGACTGTTTGCATTACATCATCAATGCAGCATGACTCGTTCCCAACTCCCTCATATTTTCTGACAGTTCTCTACTCCTACAAATGTTGACGGTTTGAGATGATATTTAACATCGACGTCCATTTAATTTCAATGTGCAAGTACAGGCTGCAAATTACAACCCAATCAGTATTTTCTTTATTGACCCTACCACGACATCGATGATTGTACATCTACTAGATACCGAGAAGATATTAAGTGACAATATTCTTTATTGTAAATTAGATAATTTTGCCATTGATCAAAATCAATTAAAATCAAGATCATATTCCGCTTGGATGTTTTCATGTTTGTCAATTAATTTTTTTGTGGATTGTAAATTTGTGTTGATTGTCACCTATTTATCATCATATTCATTAATTTTTAATTATCACATGTGTAATAGATATTAGTTTTTAATAATTTGTAAGGGTAATCAGAAAATATAAAACTATATTATAATTAATATATATGAAGATATGAAGACATATATTGATGGTGTCTATATATTCTCAACATTTTCAATATAGGGGAAGACAATCAATAATTCAACATCAATCATTGTACACTCCATATATAATTGACCTTCTAATTATTAATTTTAAAAGAGTTCAAACAATGATAACAAATGTACTAATAGCTGATTATTTTTTAGTTTTTTTGTTCATAATGGCCCATTTGTGCGCCAATATTGGGACATTTGGACACAACTACTGGGACATTTGTCCATAAGTACTCACAAATTTAAGTGCATGGTTATTCAGGAATCTTTAAGTGGACATTGGGGAACACTTTAAAATGACCACTTTTTGACTCTTTGACGCTTAATGATTTATAGAGGGAGCTTTGTTAATACCCAAAAGCCAAAAAATATTTTTTAAGTTGCCAACTCGTATACAAAGACAACCAAAAAAACTTAAAATCCAATGTATAATTTAGGCTCTATAGGTGTGCCAAATTAGCTATAATGACTATTGGTACACTTCCCCTTAGTATAATCCATGTTCTTCAATTTTACTCTCCTTGCTTTGTTTTATAAATTTTTTAATATACTTTAGAAAAATAATTTATGATATTATTTTCAAAGATCAGTTATTTAATGTTTTTAAACCCCCTCTCTCACAAACATTCATGGTAAAATAAACATCAAGTTTTTTTAATGGTAAGTTCTATCTATTATGGGGATAGTGTCCTGTATTAATATTGCAAACTTGCTTGAAAGCTACATGCAAATACATTCAGACAAGAAGCTTCTGGACACATCACTATTATCAACATACTAATAGGACTAACTAATACCAACATACAGTCTGATTAAATAGAGCCAGATCTTTCTCGATAGATCTTATCGATATCCATGCTGGGTCAAATCAAATCTAGGGCAGATGTCTCGTTCTAGCAGATAAGTGATCTGTGATGCAATTATGAAATGTGAAAATGTGTATCAAAGTGCTAGCACATCATTTTTCATTCTAATCAGTATCCCGTGACAATTGGGTGCATTGACAGTGCCGACATAATCCAATCGGTCAAACTGCTATCCAATCATGCCTTCGCACAGAGTGATGGGGAAGTCCTCTTGTATGATTGTCACTATATTCTCTGTGACATTATCATTATCGAATGTGATAATGTTGCCAGTTCTGTAAACTCCTATATTGGCCAATACATCTGCCTCTCTGTTTCCCTCTCTGTATATGTGCTGTAGTTTGAAATTGTCCAGTTGCTCCAGTAGATTATTTATTGTAGGAAGTCGTTTGCTTAGTCTCCAAATGTGAAAGCGGGATTTGGTGATGCCATTGATGACTATTTGCGAGTCCCCATATATAATAATGTTTGGAAAATGCACTTTGGAGCACAGACTTAGTCCCGCTTGTAGGGCTCTGATTTCTGCTTCATTGTTGGTAGCCTCTCCAATACCTCCATATACCCCTTGAAGGAGATGGTCATTCTCATCTCTCAGAAAAGCACCAAAGCCTGCTATGCCGAGATTACCCTTGCTTGCCCCATCGAAGATTCTCTAGTTGATCTAGCCCTTGGGAGGTGTCGTGCAACAGATGTTCTTCCTATTTGAGGTTTTGTTGCTCGGAATGAAATTCATTGACTCTTTCAATGTCCATTTTGTTTCCATTATCTTGTCCCAATTGTTGAAGCATTTTATTTTCCTACTTTTTGTTTTGTCATTGATGACCTCTTCAATGGCCAATTTGATTTTAGTAATTAAACTATGTACAGTGAGAGAAGCATCTTTAAATATTCTTCTATTCCGTTCTTTCCAAATGTGCCAGGTGACCATTGAAGGCCCTACGACCCAAAGCTCTCCCCATTTGCTATTACATGATGTTGGATAGGACAAGAGAAAGCCCATTAGTTTTTCGTTTAGTGCTGATGTGAATTCCAACATCTCACAGAGCCAATCCCAGCATATGCTTGCTATTGGGCATTGTAGTGACAAATGATTGGCTGTCTCATCTGCATTTGTGCACATAATACACCAACTGGGCCCAGCAATTCTGATGGATTTCAGTCTGTTACCTGTCAAAATTCTGTCATGGAGTGCAATCCATAAAAATGAGCCTTCTTTTGGAAGAATTCTACTGCTCCAGCATAACTTGCAAGGCCATTCGGGGATGCTGATCCTGTGTCTTTGAGTCTCGTACCCTAGTTGAACACTGTAATCACCCAATTTGGATGCACACCAAATAATTATATCTTCTTCCGAGGAGGCTATTATTGTCCTCTTCTTCAAAATATTCTTGAGTTTGTTGCAAGATAATTTATCCCCAAATTCTAATTTTTTCCAAGATCTCAGATCCCCCAGTTGATCCGTCTCATCAAAATAATTTGCTACTTTGTTACCAACAAGAAATTCAACTTTCTGAACCCACTCTTGGTTGTAAAATTCATTTCTTAATGGTTTTTCTCCTTCCTATGAGTCATCCCAAAATTTGGCTCTCTGTCCATTATCAATGCGCCATGTACATGATCTGTGATGAAACTTCTTCTTTTCCGCAAAAAAATTCCAAGTGGCTAATCCTTTGTCTGCATTGGCAATCGTAAAGATTTTGTTGGGTTCCTCCGAATCCAAGTAGATGGTTCTGAACATTTTGCACTACAGTTTATGCGGGCAGGTGTACATATTCCAGAACAATTTAGCTCCGAGTGCAAGATTTTGTAAATCCATTTTCCGAAGGCCAGCTCCACCTTCTTCTTTTACCAAATCGGTTGTCTCCCAATTGATCAAAGGCGTTTTCCTAGCCTCTTTTGCTCCATCCCAGATAATTTTTTGAAGGAGACCATCTATTTTTTTTTCCCACAATGTTTGACAGTCTGAAGAAAGACATGCTAAATATAGGAATAGTTGATAGCATAGCTTTGATCATCAGTAATCTTCCAGCCTGAGAAAGCCATCTGATCTTCCATAGTTCTAATTTGGCAAGACATTTGTTGATAACTCCATCCCAAATCTGATTTTGTTTGACTCTTATAGCATTGATTTGAATACCTAGATATTGAAGAGGTAATGTGTCGATGCCGAAGCCAAGATACTTAACGATCCTGTTTTGTGTTGTTTTATTTGTGTTAAGGAAGTAAATTTGAGATTTTTCTATGTTCAAGATCTGCCCAAAAGCATTAGAGTATTATTCTAAAACAGATTTTATTACGATTGCTTCTCTCAGCGAGGCCTCTCCGAACAGCAAGGTGTCATCCACAAATTGAGAGTGGGTGGCTGGGTCAAGCCGTGGATGGATGATTATTCCTTTCTATAAGCCGCTACCACATTTGGAGCTAATCATTTTCCCCAATACTTCCGCCATCAAGACAAAAAGAAAAGAAGAAAGCGGGTCTCCTTGTCTCAAGCTGTTAGTGGCTTCGAAAAAACCATTTATAGAGGCTTTTACATGAATAGAAAAGCTAATAGTAGAGATGCAATATTTAATACAGTTTATCCAATTACTATCAAAACCAAAGTTTCTTAAAACAAAATTAAGGAAATTCCAAATAACTCTCTCGAAAGCTTTACAAACATCCAGTTTGATGGCTATACCTTTAATGTTCTTTGTATACATGTGATAGATGACTTTGAGGACAAAAATGATGTTGTCTGATATTTCTCTACCAGGGGTAAAGCCGTTTTGATTTTCTGAGATGATTTTGGGGAGAATTTTTTTGGAAGCAATCTTGTAGATGACATTGCACAGTGCAATGGGGCGTAAGTCGTTCATCATGTCACAGCTTTTCTTCTTAGGGATGAGGGCAATTGGAGTATGATTAATCTCTTTAACAAATCTCTTGTTTTTTTAAATCCTCCACAAAATCCCAGATATCCTTGCCCATGAAATCCCAACATCTTTGGAAAAATTCTACCATCATACCATCTGGGACTGGAGCTTTGTGTGGATATAAGGAGAAGGTGACAAACTTCATTTCTTCCACTGTGAAAGGTTCCAGTACCATCGAGTTGTCTTCAGGAGTTACAAGATTATCCACATATCTAGAAATAGCCTGGATAGTGGTCGAGTCTTGCTAAGAGGAATTGCCCAAGAGGTGTACGAAGTGTTCATTTGCTACTTTTTCAATCTCCTTTTCATTCATATTCTTTCAGGATCTCCTTGCATTGATATTGTTTCAGGATCTCCTTGCCTTAGTCATCGGTTTTGGTTGGCCCATACACATTCAGGAGAGGGAATGCCAGAGGGGAGCCCAAAGCCGAGATATGACAAGCCATCCAAGATGTCATGTGTGAGGCAATTGGATGAACATTAGTGGTAAGTGGGTTCCACAAGACACCTAAACCTCCGTAAGCTCCTCTAGCATCCTTAAAAATGCCAGTTTCAAAAAATCAAATGCTTTATCACCACAAAGCTTGGTCTCTTGGAGTAAAATGATATCCGTTGAGATCTTTCCAATTGCTCTTTCGACCATGCATTGTTTTCAATAATGTCTGCGTCGATCTCAAGTAAAGCGCCCTTCTACCAATCTTGTCATGGCATGTAAAGACTGAAATCTCGACACTAAAAGCCACATCAATAAAACCCGTAATTTTAGGAAGTCGGTCAACAAGTCAATGGTCGATTACACAAGTTGAATAATACCAATCAGTTTCCTACATTATAGGAATAATAGAAATATAATTACGACCATAACTGTCGAAAAGATAAATCATACCTTTGTTCAAAGTCAAGTGAAACGTCGACCATATGTCGAGTGTCCTAAGAAAAACACAATAAAAGATGTTGCATCAAATACAAGTAAAATAAACATTCATGACAAGATAACGACTCAATAGATGTTCGACCAACAATTGAGTCATATAGTAAAAGATTAATAATACCTTCAATTACGAACTTCCATCTCATAAAAAGAAAGGTAACCTCAGAGTCGAGAAATACCACCATGTCGAATACCAGATGCGTAAAGCACTATAAGGTAATGTCCTTCTTGAAAAATACTTCAGAAACCTATACACAAAAGTCAGCTAGGGCGAGAATATTGTGGGAGTGCGTTTCCACCCTACCACGAAGCTGTAACACTTCCCCAGAATCCTTCCTGACATGAAGGATACCCAGCCCAGGTAGAGATAGTCTAACAAAGTAAAACTGACTGAAGTAATGGAATTAGTGTGCCAAAATATTTCTATACTCTAGATTTACAAATCATGGTCACACCAAATACATAAATCTTAATTAAGAAAATAGAAACTTCAACATCTCAATTCCTTTCCAATTCATAAAATTGAGGTTCCATTTCACACATGGAACATAATGGTAATTCATAATTTCCTCAAAGAAGTCATTACATGCATTGATCATCATGAAAAGGTTATATCTTTCCACACATCTAAAATAGAAAAAAAAAAAGGTAATCAGTTCACCTTAATATGATCATAAGTAATTTATTGTTATCATGGACGTTCAAAAAAAGTACATCAAAGGTATGACAAACAAAGCATCAATCTTTTCTTTTGATAACACCTCAATAGTTCCTAGCTTCATTTCATGCATATGGTTTAAATAAGTGATGATAATTGAATCAAGAGAATACCTCAAAATTTTAATACAAATCTTTCTTTTTATGTGCAAATAAGACCTCTTGTGATTCTGAGTCTTCATTAAGATCAAGTAGAATAGACATCTCTTTAATTATTTGGATAACTATGCGGACAATAAACAAATTCATTTAGCTCAAAAGAATAGTGTTTTTTTCTTTTTGAATTATATAGATAAACCTTCCTTAGGAAGAAGTTCAGGTTTCTGTGGGCTAGAACAATTTCCCACTATCAATTATATAGATAAATCTGCTAGGACTTTTCTCAGTAAAACTTTGACAGATGAGGATAAATTTGAGGTTGCAGTTAATATGTCTTCTTTTTCCCCTAATATTCAGATATAGACTGAACATTTAACGAAAAAAAATATAACTCAAAAGAGTACCAACGCTTGGGGCGAACTGGGTTGAGGTGGAAATGTTGCATTTCTGCTGACTCTTAGATAAGGGATAAAATACACTATATTCTTTCTTATTGTATTTGGGATCTTGATATTATTGAGGAATATTACGTTGTCCATGTTGGACTCAAATTTTTAGTTGTCCTCGTAAGTGTAGCATTTGGGGAAATTGCATAAGAAACAATTGAATACCCACCAGGAATAGGGCACCCACAACCCAAAGCAAGCTCTACTATATACCTTGCTTTATATGTTCCAATACGGTCATAAATATAGGTAACTTTCTCAATCTGTTGAACCTAATAAAGAAAGATCCTAGATCAAGGAGCAACAGTATTCCTGTTTACCTGAATGCCAAGTCCAAAACATATGCTAAACATCTAATGGTCTAATTTTCCCATGGTAATCTTAAGATCTAGGATCCATATCATTAGGTTTCTGCGCTAATCACAATATGGTACATAAAGATGACAAATTCTTCAAGGAAAATAAAATAAAATAAAATTGAAAACTATAGTTCTTCAAGACTAATCAGTCATAAACACCCATTGAAAGTAAATCTTTACCTAATATCAACGCCCCCTCTGAAGGCATATCTAGTGACATTATCATGATCCCACATGTTTGTAGCTTCCGAAGAGATGCTCATAACCCTCAACAAATCATTTGGAATGCCCACCATGACCTGAATACCAGAGCCCACAAGAGCCTCTAAAACTAGGGGATTTACATCAAAAAGATCACCTTCATAATATTATTGGCCCTTAAAAGCCTCACAACAATAGGAGGAGGGAGTCTATGTGCTGATATGGTGCCCCAGTTGACACCAATGTCTATTGCCTGCACACTGGAATAGACCCACATGAGCCATGATAACAATACCAATGTTCTTGCACTGTGTACCAACTTCGCTATCTTCTATGAGAATGTATCTATCCAAACACATTGCAGTTCAGGCCTTCTCAGTGTAAGTTACTGCAATTTTAGTGTGTATATTGCAGTTTATGCTGTCTGATAAGAATCTCATTCCCAATGGGTTTAAAGGGCATAAAAGAAAAGTGGATTATGTGGTCATTTTTCAACTAAAATAGAACAGAGCATATTCCATTCACTTAATGTGAGTTATGGAAATATCGTCACAAAGATTGGGGAAATTATTTTTAATTCAATGTATCTGTTAATGCTAAGGCTTCTTAATAAATGCATTATATTAGGTTCAAGATTTGCAAATGAAAAAGGCCCTCAATGTAACAGTTATTTACTTCCAAAGACGCTGTCAGTGCGTAGTATTTGGTATTCTTAAAATTACAAGACACATATACAGATA
Source organism: Chamaecyparis obtusa (assembly GCA_027943335.1). NCBI lineage: Eukaryota > Viridiplantae > Streptophyta > Pinopsida > Cupressales > Cupressaceae > Chamaecyparis > Chamaecyparis obtusa. The sequence continues at coordinate 45,253 of BSBK01013117.1, forward strand.
CAATTCACAGTGGCGTTCCTTCTGAAATACAAGCCAGATTTTTAGACTTAAACAAATAAAATTATCAATTACAGAAGACCACAACGTACCACTCCTAGACGATTAGACTAAAGTAGCAATTGAAAAATTTGACAAAACAACAAACCTATACACTTGAAATTTAGCGACGAGCACAGCTTACTAGGTACGACTGGCTGATTTGTTTGCATGGGTTCGTCATCTGGTTTAGCCAAGAGGGCATCAAGAGCAACATCTACAGCAACATTTTTAGCTTCTTTCAAAGTCCTAAAGCACCCAGGATTATGGAAGGTGAGCCCGCAGAAACTAATAGAGGCCGAGACTTTGAGGAGCATTTTCTGCGCCATCTTTGGAAAATAAAAATGTGGGCAAGCTTCTATATTCCTCGTGCACTATTTCTTGTATCTTGTTCTTGGATAGCATTTTCACAAACTCTTCAAATCAGAAAAAAAATTATATGAACCAGCAACACAGGTAGAACAGTTTGTTTTCCTCCTACGTTTCCATTCTTGAGAGTGTGTGTGTCACCAAAATGCATGCATCAAAGTTAAAAACATGGAAAAAGATTCCTTCTTTTTTGTTGGTTTGCTGCGTGGTAGCTTTTTATTTTCCAATCCCCTTCTAATTTGAGATTTCAATGCCCCAAAAAGTTCCTCGCCCCACTCACGGTTCCTAAATCTTAGGATAAATTAGTGGGAGAGGTGGAGTTCTTTTAAGTCCCCACTCTCCGATCCTTTAATTTAGCAACAAACTATCTTTTCAAATGCTGACAGAATTAACTTGACTTTCATTTTAAAAAAAAAATTATAATTAAACATTTTGGGTTGTGACATCCTTCCCCCTTTAAGAATGCATAGTCCCAATGCATTTATCCAAATTTACAAGCATATAGGAGGAAAAATGAAGAAAATCAAACTTGACATGATTAATAATCTTTCATTTTCAAAATATTCCATACAATGCATGTAACTAGTTTCTATTTTTGCATAGAATCAACAAGATTTAAATTCATTTGTTTAAGGAAGTCAAAAATTTCTTTGAAAAGTATTCTAGAATAATCCACATGCACTCTTATAGAACAATCCATTTGAAGTAAACACACTTAAAGAAACAAACACAATGCGTTTCAAAGATCATTTCAAGATCATTTTAAATGTGAGTGTGTGAATTCCATTACTACCTTACAGTTTTACAAGGTTAGAGTTACCTCTCTCCAACAATATTCCCCCTCTATCATAATGTGTCGTTTCATCTGTGCATACATAGGAACAACATCAAAGTATTAGTACATATTTTCAACATAATCAAGATATAGCATTCCTTCATTCTAATGCTTTTAGTCATAAATCTGTATAATATCTTCAATTTACCAAAGAGCACACACGTACTTGTGCCGCTTACCGTACCTTGGCATCTTGCCGACATAATCAATGGATTGAGTACTTCGTATCAAATTCCTATCATACTTATATGTAGACACTTATCATATTTTTAGTTCAATCGATTACAAAAGATAATTTCTAATGGTAAATATTCTAGAATAAAGATAAGAATTGGAATATTGCAAATGTTCAACAAGTAAGTTCTAGAACTGAACTTGATCATAAGTACATAAATCATTCATATGTACCTTCTAACATGTGGTACTTTCTAGGTGAGAAAATCTTTCATGCATCCTCAAAAATCACCTGAAAAGGTTAGAGGATCCATTTTTCCATTTATGTGACCTAGGCTCTCATGCCCATCTTGTCACAATAATATTTACAATAAATTCTTACCATTTGTAGAATAATATAAGTCCTACAATTCTCACATCTTAATATGTATAAGTATTCACATTTTCATCAATGTACTGCAAGTGTGCTTCATCTAGCATAAGCATCCAAATAAATCATGATAATTCATCACCATATAAAATCAGCACATCAATGTATGTTATACATCTATAAAAATGCATCCAAAAACATAACCATGAAGGTTAATCATGAAATAAGACACTTAATAGTAATTGGACATTTGTCCTTCTATAAGTCCATGTCTCCTATGCCATTGGACAGTCAATCGTCCATCTGCAAATCTTGAGACAGGAATGTGGCTCGGACTCTTGTCTGTTCTATCCACCAAAGCCTTACACTTCCTTGGGATTCTACCTACTCATAGAATTCCCAACCCTGCAATGCCCAAAAAATAAAAGGCAGGGGGTATCTGGTGCAACCATGAAACTATCTACTTTCCACATATGTCTAAGTAGAACTAATCATGGATGTGGTAGGGAGATGGAACATGGGCAGCATATTTATGAAAACATATGCAAACAAGCTTTGGCCAAAGCATCGTTTTGTCACCAAGAATGAACACTGGCAGGTAGAGGAACATCCTTTTCTACCCTTCCCTATTTTTCCACATTCGGCACCCCTCACCTGAAGGTAAGCTTTCTGATTCTCATACACAGAAAATGAAAAAAAAATGTAATTCATGCATTTCATATAATTTCCTTTCTTGTAATTCATACATCAATTAATTAATAAAAAGAATTATACCCTTCATCATGAAAAATACCATTCATCATAGGCAATCACATATTTTGAACCATCTAGTCAACTAAAAAAAAAATACACATAGAAGGGAGGTGTTGACCATTCTTTCAAAAACACCAGTAGTGCTTCATAACCAAATAATTCCATCCCTTTTTCATAAAAAGATGGCGACCTACTCGTCGCACATCAAATGTATCAACTAATACACACATTTCAATCACCTCATAATAATTTCATTCAAGGTCTCAAATATAATCATTCATGTGTTATTAATATCACATTAATGTCAAAAAGATGCATTTCCTATGGTTTCCATCATTTCTTGAGTATCCATGCAATGCTCCTCATAGCATCAAAACTCACATCAAATAATATCAACCAATATTAATTGTTTCATCTAATGTATTTCCAATATACACAACCTTTTTGGATGTCAATTCAATTTGACCATTTCATAATAGTTGAAACATATTTCAAAGTAAGATATGTATGCAAGATTAGGGATGGTGTGTTCTTCGCAATCTACTCCTTTCAATTTGTCAATGTTGTATGTTGAAAGATTATAATATTTCAAGTTGCAAATTTCAATTCAGACCCTCATCGGTCATAAGAAAAAAAATCAAGGAGTAATTGTGAACAAAATCATAGTTGATTGAAAAACTCAAAATTAGTGGCTAGGTGGTCACAAGAGAAACTTAAAATTTCAAACTAGTCCTTCACGACTTCCAAAATTCATATTTACAGAGTGACTAACACTAGCAACAAGAAGGGAGTAAAAGGCTACATGTCACCTTGCATCCAAGGTATGCTTCAAAACATAACAATACTTCTAGAACATAAATCTCAAGTTTACGTCATCATGTAGTAGCACATTCAATTAACTTAAACATGATTGCTTTATCCACTAAAGCCAACCCACACGGATTGTTAATTCTCTCTTTTCTTTTGAGATTTCAAGCCAGGCAAGGTAAGACATAATAATACATTTTGGGAAATTTCCAATGAATTTATGTTTCAATTAAAACATGTTGAATTCTTCTTCCCAAGAATTTCATAAGCTTCTAGTATTAAAAATCCTTTCATAACACTTGCAAATATATCTTACAGTTATCACAAGCCAAGTCTTAAATTCTGGAAAGCACTCATACCTTTAGTGCAAAACCGATCATTATTACTATACAATTTCTCATAGAATTTTATATTCTTACTTAGCTTGTACACTAATGTAGTGAAATAGATATCAAAATTTTAAGAGTATCTCACTCACATTATATATCTCATAATTTTTCACTAATTCAAACATTTTGCAATATGGAACAGAAAGCAATCACACCACTCAAAGTAGATAGTTGTCAAGCTCATAGAACTATTTCAAACTTTCATAATTCAAGAGCAAACAGAGACATTCAAAAAATTTCACACACATAAGAAATATTGTTCCTTAAGTGTCTATTTCCCATCATACAAGAAATACCCTATCATTTTTCTATCAATGTACTGAAATTGAAAGACACTCTAGTCAATCTAGGGAACCACAGTTATGTTCTTAGACCAAGCATTAATCGACTCTCAATTTATGCGACAATGGGTTGCAACTAAGCATAGTGAACTCAAGGCCCTAGTATGGAACTTGGCTCTGATACCATATGTAAAGACTGAAATCTTGACACTAAAAGCCACATCAATAAAACTCGCAATTTTAGGAAGTCGGTCAACAAGTCAATGGTTGATTACACAAGTTGACTAATACCAATCAATTCCCTACATTATAGGAACAATAGAAATATAATTACGACCATAACTGTCGAAAAGATAAATCATACCTTTGTTCAAAGTCAAGTGAAACGTCGACCATATGTCGAGTGTCCTAAGAAAAACACAATAAAAGATGTCGCATCAAATACAAGTAAAATAAACTTTCACGACAAGATAACGACTCAATAGATGTTCGACTAACAGTTGAGTCATATAGTAAAAGATTAATAATAGCTTCAATTACGAACTTCCATCTCATAAAAAGAAAGGTAACCTCAGAGCCGAGAAATACCACCATGTCGAATACCAGATGCGTAAAGCACTATAAGGTAATGTCCTTCCTGAAAAATACTTCAGAAACCTATACACAAAAGTCAGCTAGGGCGAGAATATTGTGGGAGTGCGTTTCCACCCTACCACGAAGCTGTAACACTTCCCCAGAATCCTTCCTGAGATGAAGGATACCCAGCCCAGTTAGAGATAGTCTAACAAAGTAAAACTGACTGAAGTAATGGAATTAGTGTGCCAAAATATTTCTATACTCTAGATTTACAAATCATGGTCACACCAAATACATAAATCTTAATTAAGAAAATAGAAACTTCAACATCTCAATTCCTTTCCAATTCATAAAATTGAGGTTCCATTTCACACATGGAACATAATGGTAATTCATAATTTCCTCAAAGAAGTCATTACATGCATTGATCATCATTAAAAGGTTATATCTTTCCACACATCTAAAATAGAAAAAAAAAAAAGGTAATCAGTTCACCTTAATATGATCATAAGTAATTTATTGTTATCATGGACGTTCAAAAAAAGTACATCAAAGGTATGACAAACGAAGCATCAATCTTTTCTTTTGATAACACCTCAATAGTTCCTAGCTTCATTTCATGCATATGGTTTAAATAAGTGATGATAATTGAATCAATTGAATACCTCAAAATTTTAATACAATTCTTTCTTTTTATGTGCAAATAAGACCTCTTGTGATTCTGAGTCTTCATTAAGATCAAGTAGAATAGACATCTCTTTAATTATTTGGATAACTATGCGGACAATAAACAAATTCATTTAGCTCAAAAGAATAGTGTTTTTTCCTTTTCGAATTATATAGATAAACCTTCCTTAGGAAGAAATTCAGGTTTCTGTGAGCTAGAACAATTTCCCACTGTCAATTATATAGATAAATCTGCTAGGACTTTTCTCAGTAAAACTTTGACAGATGAGAATAAATTTGAGGTTGCGATTAATATGTCTTCTTTTTCCCCTAATATTCAGATATAGACTGAACATTTAACGAAAAAAAATATAACTCAAAAGAGTACCAGCGCTTGGGGCGAACTGGGTTGAGGTGTGGAAATGTTGCATTTCTGCCGACTGTTAGATAAGGGATAAAATACACTATATTCTTTCTTATTGTATTTGGGATCTTGATATTATTGAGGAATATTACGTTGTCCATGTTGGACTCAAATTTTTAGTTGTCCTCGTAAGTGTAGCATTTGGGGAAATTGCATAAGAAACAATTGAATACCCACCAGGAATAGGGCACCCACAACCCAAAGCAAGCGCTACTATATTCCCTGCTTTGTATGTTCCGAAATGGTCATAAATATAGGTAACTTTCTCAATCTGTTGAACCCAATAAAGAAAGATCCTAGATCAAGGAGCAACAGTATTCCTGCTTACCTGAATGCCAAGTCCAAAACATATGCTAAACATCTAATGGTCTGATTTTCCCATGGTAATCTTAAGATCTAGGATCCATATCATTAGGTTTCCGCGCTAATCACAATATGGTACATAAAGATGACAAATTCTTCAAGGAAAATAAAATAAAATAAAATTGAAAACTATAGTTCTTCAAGACTAATCAGTCATAAACACCCATTGAAAGTAAATCTTTACCTAATATCAACGCCCCCTCTGAAGACATATCTAGTGACATTATCATGATCCCACATGTCTGCAGCTTCCGAAGAGACGCTCATAAGCCTCAACAAATCATTTGGAATGCCCACCATGACCTGAATAACAGAGCCCACAAGAGCCTCTAAAACTAGGGGATTTACATCAAAAAGCTTCACCTTCATAATATTATTGGCCCTTAAAAGCCTCACAACAATAGGAGGAGGGAGTCTATGTGCTGATATGGTGCCCCAGTTGACACCAATGTCTATTGCCTGCACACTGGAACAGACCCACATGAGCCATGATAACAATACCAGTGTTCTTGCACTGTGTACCAACTTCGCTATCTTCTGTGAGAATGTATATGTCCAAACACATTGCAGTTCAGGCCTTCTCAGTGTAAGTTACTGCAATTTTAGTGTGTATATTGCAGTTTATGCTGTCTGATAAGAATCTCATTCCCAATGGGTTTAAAGGGCGTAAAAGAAAAGTGGATTATGTGGTCGTTTTTCAACTAAAACAGAACAGAGCGTATTCCATTCACTTAATGTGAGTTATGGAAATATCGTCACAAAGATTGGGGAAATTATTTTTAATTCAATGTATCTGTCAATGCTAAGGCTTCTTAATAAATGCATTATATCAGGTTCAAGATCTGCAAATGAAAAAGGCCCTCAATATAACAGTTATTTACTTCCAAAGACGCTGTCAGTGCCTAGCATTTGGTATTCTTAAAACTACAAGACACATATACAGATACAATTCACAGTGGCGTTCCTTCTGAAATACAAGCCAGATTTTCAGACTTAAACAAATAAAATTATCAATTACAGAAGACCACAACGTACCACTCCCAGACGATCAGACTAAAGTAGCAATTGCAAAATTTGACAAAACAACAAACCTATACACTTGAAATTTAGTGACGAGCACAGCTTACTAGGTACGACAGGCTCATTTGTTTGCGTGGGTTCGTCATCTGGTTTAGCCAAGAGGGCATCAAGAGCAACATCTGCGGCAGCATTTTCAGCTTCTTTCAAAGTCCTAAAGCACCCAGGATTATGGAAGGTGAGCCCGCAGAAAATAACAGAGGCCGAGAATTTGAGGAGCATTTTCTGCGCCATCTTTGGAAAATAAAAATGTGGGCAAGCTTCTATATTCCTCGTGCACTATTTCTTGTATCTTGCTCTTGGATAGCATTTTCACAAACTCTTCAGATCAGAAAAAAAAATATATGAACCAGCAACACAGGTAGAACAGTTTGTTTTCCTCCTACGTTTCCATTCTTGAGAGTGTGTGTGTCGCCAAAGTGCATGCATCGAAGTGAAAAACATGGAAAAAGATTCCTTCTTTTTTGTTGGTTTGCTGCGTGGTAGCTTTTTATTTTCCAATCCCCTTCTAATTTGAGATTTCAGCGCCCCAAAAAGTTCCTCGCTCCACTCACGGTTCCTAAATCTTAGGATAAATTAGTGGGAGAGGTGGAGTTCTTTTAAGTCCCCACTCTCCGATCCTTTAATTTAGCAACAAACTATCTTTTCAAATGCTGACAGAATTAACTTGACTTTCATTTTTAAAAAAAAATTATAATTAAACATTTTGGATTGTGACATGGCAGTTATCCCCCCAGTATTATATAGGGAGATTATACATTCTGATCCAAATTGGCCTGTCATAACCAGCAAGGGGAACAGAGTCAAAATTAGGCATCCATGGTTGAATGTAAAGTGGATGACTGTCAATAAACCAATTTTCCTGAGTCAGAAATTTGTCACGATCAGCACTTTCCGAGAACACCACAACGAAGAAACCTTTAGGGATAAATTTAACAACCAGACTGCAAGCCCAATGTTTGACGATCCATTCCTTAATCTATCTTCTAGACATTTTAGGTCCAACGACCAGAGCGATGATCGCATGATCTTCTCATAGTGAGTCATCTTCATCTATTTCACTGGACAGATCGATTTCTATCCCCGCCGGGTCACAGGAAGAAGCAAAGTCCTCTTCGACGCCAACCAAATTTTCCCTTCCGCCATTAGAGTCTAACCGTTTTTGCAGAGAGGTCTTCATTCAATACTTTAATAATAAACATCAAGTTTTTAAATAGTAGTAGTAAATATCAAATGAGATCTATACAAGTTTTTTCTCTTCATTTTATGGTCTTCATCAAAGGGATTCTTTGTCTCCCTACTTGTTCAACATAAACTTTAGGAATATATATACCATATTTTAAGATTTCTTTGCATGGTCTTAAAGTTTCTTCTATTGGTAATGCTACCACTCATGAGAATTTGGAGATGATAGTATGATATTTCTTTCATTTTTTTTGTCAAAATTTTGGAGAATAACATATATTTTATGAGATTAAGAATAAGCTTTTGATCATCTTCTCAATAGGACCAATCTATAGTTTTCTTCTTAGTGTTTCAGATATGGAACAAGATTTTATGTACAAATATCTTACATTTAAATAAGGTTCAAGTTTCCTAATTCACACTTTTCATTCAAACAATTAAAAATAGCATACAAAGAACAAATACAATATTCTTAAAAATTATAAATTTATTATAATACATGCTAATTAAAATTAATATAATTAAAAATAATTGATTTACAATATTTTTTGACATACATTAATATCAATCACTTGATGACCTTACTATAAAGCAAAAAGAAATATAAATTCTCACAAGAAAGAATAAGCCAACAAATCTTACCTATGACCATGTTATAAATGAGATAAGATATTATGTATTGAGCTATAACATAAATTAGGTAAAATAGATATGAAGATGAAGTAATATAGTGGTAATATTGAAATCAAACACACTTTAAAATATATAAATTTTGTATTCATCACATAATGAGAAGAATGTTGTTTATTTGTAAGGCACTAATTCTTACATATTGAGTGAAAAGGTAATGAAAACCTTCTTTAGTAACTAAATTTTATAGTAGAAAGGTTCATTCACTCTTAACCTCAAAGTTGGACAAGCAAAGAGATGCACTTTCCTTGGAATGGTAATTCCAAAAGATTCTCTGATGTCCAACTCTCCTTCACATTCCCAATTGAAGTAGTGAACAAGGTATCCTAATGCAATCTCCATATTGGCAATGGCCATGGAAGCGCCAGGGCAACTTCTCCTTCCTGACCCAAATGGAATCATACTTAATTCTAGATCTCTTATTATATCAAAGTTTTTACCGATAAATCTCTTGGGCCTAAATTCCAAGGTATCTTCCCATACTTTTGGATCTCTTCCTATTGCCCAAGCATTAACAATAACCCTTGTTTTTGTCGGTATGAAGTAGTCTTGATGAGGTCCTTCCACAACACAATCTTCAGTAGATTCATGGGGGATGAGCAAGTGGCCTATTGGATACAATCTCATTGTCTCTTTCACCACACAATGCAAGTATTCCATGCTTACAATATGAGAAGCTGTTATTTTCTCATCTTTTTTAACTATAAAATCAATTTCTTCTTGCAATTTTTTCATCACATGTGTGTTTCTAAGTAACTCACTCATTGCCCAGTCCACTGTAGATGAAGATGACTCTATTGCTGCAAGAAACATATCCTACAAACACATAAAGAAATCAAATCACATATGTAAATACAAAGTAATGTGACCATTAGATAAACATAAATAATAAAAATATCCTACAAACACATAATGCAATCAAATCACATAAGTAAACAAATTCAATCAATACAAAGTAATGTGACCGTTAGATAAACATAAATAATAATAAAAAATAGTATAAGAGTTATCTCCCTCTTTTTACATCTTTTCTCACAATCTTTAATCTACTGAATTGTTTTGTAGTCTTTTTGGGTTTGTAACTACCCATTTGCCTACTCTTTTAACTCTCCAACTTGTTGAGAGGATCATAAAGTGTGACACAAAACATCTATTCAAAAAATCAAACACAAGAAAGAAAGAAAAAAACAGCAAGAAATCGAACCTAATCAAAGTGAGTTTGAACTTGGAAGAAACTCCTTGGTTAAACACACTTGAGTCAGAGGGGTAACCTTCCAAGAAGGCCCAATACTTCACCTTTATGAACGTCACCTAGATGCAATAAGTGCTAGGTGTTCTATTCATTCTCCTAAGAAATGAGTTCTTGTGAGCTGACTCACTATTTATGAAACATGATTATAAATTTCACTCAAAAACTACATAGTTAAATCTTAATAACAATATCTCCTACCTATAAACTTAAAACCCAACTTATGAAAAAACCAGTTGAAAGTTCACCATAATGATCCCCTTCTTATCTTCATCTGTGATATTATCCATATCCACAAGCACGTCAATCAAGTCTTTATGCCGCTCCTCCTCCTCTGCCCTGCGCCTCCCTTTGCGCTGCACATGTTCATCAATTATCTTGACAAAAACGGCGTCCAACCGCTGGAACACATTCTTCATACGTCGCCTCAGCCCCTGCAAGTCCAGCAACTCCAACCAAGGAATGAAATCTCCAACATTGATGGCTCCCATCAACTCATTACCCTCCCAAACCAACTCCTCAAACTCAGACGTCCCACCGGAGAGGCGATCGACATTTGTTCTGCCCGTCAAAATTCGCCACATCAAGTCGGAGGTGTAGCAGGCAACGCTGTGGCTCAAATCCACGCCCACTCTGCCCTTTTCGCTCTTCTCCCAGATCGATCTCACCATCGCCAGCGCCTCTTCCTCCCTCACACCTCTGAACGACTCCACTCTCTGCCCATTCAGCAGCTCCAACATGCATATCTTTCTCATGTTTCGCCAATATGCTCCGTACGAGGCAAACACGATGTCCTGCCGATTGTAAAACAGGCATTTTCCGGCGGCAGTAGACGGCCTGCTCGCAAAACTCAAGTCGTGGGTTTTCAGAAACTGCTTGGCCATCTGAGAAGAAGACGCCACCACCACGGGAACACAACCCAACTTCACCGCCATTATTGGGCCATGTTTCTCAGCCAGCCGCTGCAAACCGCGGTGAGGAAGAGCTCCCAACTGGTGGAGGTTTCCTATGATGGGCAACACAAATGGTCCTGGCAAACACAATCTCCCATTGTGCTTTCTCGCCCTTCCCAATAGAATTGACAGCAACACAGTAAACAAAAAGATTATGAGTCCTATTGCAGAAACACTCATATTGAGTTCCATATCTACGCAAACCCAGAAAGGCAGATTGCTGCTTTGCTTTGCTGGAGAAGCAAGTCTTTATAGAAAAGAGCTGCCGCTATCTGTGCCCTCCAATTATTGAGCATGCCATATTTGCCACGTAATTCCTGCTTTACAGGCAGTGCCCTCCAATTATTAGAGCCAATTATTAGAGCATGCCATATTTGCCACGTGATTCCTACTTTACAGGCAGTGCAGATGGATGGTTGTCATTGTATTGTACACTGATATGAAAATGACAATTTTGTTTTGTATATTTTAACTTTTTATTTTTGAAAAGATGTCCACATTGTTTCATTTTGTCTGGGAAGGAAGTTTTATTGCATAGCTAGGGAAAGGGTATTGGCTAAATCGTAAACTAAAACGTAAAATGTGTAAAGGAAGTTTGAAAAAAAAAATTAAGTGTCCCCCTAGCTAAGATTTGCGTTTTAGTTTAGGATTTAGACGTTGCCGAAGGGAAAGGGTTTAGTTTTTAACAATCAATGATTGTTTATTTTTTGTTGAGTGAACTTTTAATTACTAGTACTTGTATAGAAAGAAGGTGCAAGGATAGGCTGATAGGTCTTTGATGTGAAAAAGGTTTACATAATAAAATGAAGTGTATTTAAGTGTCTTTCTACAAACTAGTGTCATTGTATCTAAGGAAGTCTTGTACATAGAAGCATCCACTTTGAGTGAAATAAAGTTACAATATTGTTGTACTTTAATTTTTGTAGGCCCTTCCATAAAAACATAGCATTGAGATGCATTGGAACACATTAAAAAATGTTGTATTTCTAACTATAAATGTTCTTTGTTTCCTCATCTTGATCAGCTAGTTGTGAACTTGTAGAAGCAAAAAATGTGTAATTGGTAAGGAACAAAAAATTGGTTGAAAAGAATGAAGAAAAAAATTTGAACTGTAATACTAAATAAGTGGGTGTGCAAGTAACTTCACATACCTGAATTTATTGCGAGATCAATTGCAAGCGAGCTTCTTTTTTTCTAATAATGTTGTATGGCTTATTTTTCATTTTGAAATAGATATTCAAAGAGAAGTGGAGCTCTTTATAGAGGCCTTGCAAGGATTTGACTTTGGAGAATGTTGTTAAGGTGAGGCATTGTCTTTCATTTTTACACAAGAAGTTAGTGGATTATATCATAAATGCATAGTTGGTCTTATATAAGAGGTACATATTGTTAAGGAATGTAGCTTCGTTCAGATAAAATCATTGTTATTGAATTATCAAGTACACATTGATATATATGTAATAATAATAATATGTATTATAATTATTATATATATATCCATATAATTTATATAAGTAGATTATTATCATATTGTGATATATACATATAATTAATAATATGAGAATATAAATAAATTAATATTCATTATTATTAATATAAGTTGATATTAATTATTATTATGAGACATATAATAATAATTACTATTCAAATGAATATATAAGTTATATTAATCTTATAGTAACTAATAGACATGTCCCTTGAAATGAATAGACATGTCTTCTTGTCTTTGCCTTGTATAAAACCAAGAGATCGATGCATTTGGAAAACATAGAAGACAAAATGATAATGCCATTACATTTGCAATCGATCCTGAAAACATAACACATATTGTAGAAAATTGCTTAATATAAAGATATATGAATATCAAGCATGAAAATATACATGTAATTGTGAATATATTAGGTTTGAGTTTCTTTTGATAAGGAATATACTATGAAAATTATAACAAATTGAAGAAATTAAAATCTTAGCTAAAGAAGGTTGTGTTGAAAAGTGGGTACATGTACTTATTATTTTGAGAGAAGATGTAGTAAGGACTCTTTCATTTCCTTGATAATTGTTTATGGATTTTTAAATTCTTGAATACTAATCAAAAGAGAATGGTATTTCTATTCATTATTCGAAGAAATAATTCCTTAAGCCTATTGAGGCTAGATGTGATAGTAATTTTATTTTTCTACAGATGTTGGAGGTGCACGATACTTCACAATCCATGGTGGTTTGTAGAGTGTGGAGGAACTCAGTTTAATCAAAGACAAAAAAGGGGGGGGGGGGGGGGGGGGGGGGAAGGTGGTGAGAGAAAGGGTGCTTAATGACAATTTTCGGACCAATGTTAGTCTTGAAAAAAAGTTGATAGATATGCTCTCCCATTTCTAATTAGGTATGAGAAATGATTGTAGTAATCTTGCTAGTTATATGTGCTCCTCTCTATTTAGCTGACACACTTAGAATTCCCCGACATGGTTCAACACATCTCCTTTAAGGCCTTTCCATGACAATCTTTCCCTAATATGTTTGTAGATATTGTAATACCCTTGATGTCTAGCTGATGGATTTTCATGGTAGTTCTTCAAAATTTATTTATTTACCTTTGATCCAGTGTGATGTATATCCTCCCCAAAAGACCCATTTAGAAGCCATTTTGAATCCACATGTATATTGTTGACATGATTTCATTGCCTCTACAAAATATTGAAGTCTTTTTAAGATGCAATTTTAATGTAAGGAGTATTGTCTTGTCCATAGTATTGATTAGCATCCAATTTTCCTAGTAAAGTGCAAAAGATAACCAATATCAATATTTTAAGATGAATACTCAACTAAAAAGGGAAAATTAATAAAAAACTAATAAAATAAATTGTATAAACGAATGAGAGTTAAATGATTTTTCCAACCATGCCAAATGAATGTTAATCAAAAGATAAATTAAATTACCTTATAAAGGTCCATGAGGATTAAGTTTGTTTTCCAACCACCAAATGAATGCTTATTTTCATTGGTGATAACAAAGTACATCAGAATTCTACATACCTTGACAATATTTCAACAGACCTAGATTTCTCATACTATCAATAATAAAGGTCACCAAGTCAACCTAAATAATAAAATCATGACTAATTATTTGGACAAAGAGGTTCAAGAACTTCTTAATATTAAATAATATGAGGGTTTTATATAGAGTGTCTTTGTAAATTATTAATATGAGATTTCATGATATTCAAATAAAAAATCAAAGTGTAACTAATTTTAAAACTTGTTTACACATTAAACTTAGAGATTAGATTTTTGTGATGTATATAATACATCTATTTTAGGTCTGACCAATATATAGTTCAGTTTAAACAACAAATGTGATGTGTTTAGAATGATGAAAATAGTTTCTTGGAACCCTAGAAATATTCTTTGTGTATTATTTTTTTATATAAAAAATTAAACAATTGAATGACACTACAAAAATTTTATTTTCTATAAATATTAGTATACTTAAAAATTAACAACATTATTACTATTTTTTTGTTACTTCTATAATGATCAATATATAATAGGGAGGATAAACTTATTTGGATTGGTTCAAATGATGGGAACTATAAAGTTAAAAATGGTTATCAATCAATCATTAAGGAACATAATATGGATACCTTAGATATCCCCCTAAACCTATGTTGGAACAAAGTATGCCTCCCTAAGGTAGGAATGTTCCTTTGGGTGGCCATGCAAAAGAAAATTTTAACTGTAGATAGATTGAGGAAGCTAGGTTTCGAAGGACCCTCGAGGTGTCCGCTATGTGAAAGCTAAGAAGAAAATGTAAACCATCTATTCTTAAACTATCTGCTTGCCCAAGAGTGTTGGAACTGGTTAAGTACATGCTTAGATTGGAGCTTAGTTATGCCCACAGATATAGTGGACTTTCTTAAAGCTTGGCCCACACTAAATAAATGTAGCTTATATAAGGATATATGGACAATTTCTCCTTCTATCTTAATTTGAGAATTATGGAAAGAATGTAATAGGAGAATATTCACCAATCAAAAACTAGAGTGGAGGTCATTAACTAACAAGATAGAAACATCAATAATAGAAGTTATAAATAACAGACTTCGAAATCTTATTAGTCTAGAAAACTCTTTTACTTTATGGGATAATAATATTAGGAAACATTGGACACAATTGGCTATTCCACCATTATATGGTAAACGAGGAAGCAAAACTAAGATTGATAGAATCACATGTAAATGGACACCTCCTAAAATAGGCTGGTTTAAACTAAATTTTGATGGGGCCTCAAGAGGCAATCTAGGAATTGTAGGGATTGGAGGTATAATTCATGATTGGAAAGGAGAAACCATTACTAAATTTTCAAAATCTATTAAACCTACAACGAATAACATCGTAGAATGTAAGGTTGTCCAAGAAGGAATCAAGTTGTGTAAACAGTTGGGCATCTCAAAAATAGAAATTGAAGGGGACTCCCAAATTATAATTAATGCAATTAGAACTAAGAGAACTCCTAACTAGAAACTAAACTCTAAGTTAGAGGATATTTTAGAAATCCTTGACACCATTCCCCAATATGAAGTCAAACACATATATAGAGGAGAGAATATAGAAGTTGACCAACTTGCAAACAAGGAGTTGATGGTGATAATTTGGTTAGCAATAATCCTTAGAATTAGTTAACACATTAGAATATTATATAACTTTCTAGCATCATTATTTTTTTTGGTAAGGAATATCTCATAGACTTAGCACAATTCTGCTTGTGTTTCCCTCCTACATTAATACTCATTACCTATGTGTGCTAGGCAGTAAGCTTTGAATTATTAGTCTAGCAATTAGAGATAACCATCTTCCCTACGTCATCCTAGAATGGAGTCACATGGCATGATAAGTGTCATCTAATGAGTAATTATATTAAATTCACTTTCCATGATTAAATTATTGTGTCGGGATCCCTAGGACTTAGTAAGCATAGATTGTGTTAAATATTACTCTTCTCGAGAAGTAAAATATAAAGGATGGCATCAACAATCTCAGTGGAAGAGAGAAAATTGTAATGATATCAAAATCAAATCGTGTAGGAGGACATATATCATTATTATGACTCAATAGATTATTAATTATCAATTTTTGGAAATCATGGAGAAAATAGCGTAAGACCACTCATTATCATTCAGTAAATTTCCCTCTTATACTAGTCCCGTAGGTGTAATAGCTATCTTTCCTGAATTGGTTTTATGCATAAATTTGTTTAGATCATTCCAAACGATGGAGTCTAGACTGATTACCTTTGCAATAAACGACAATAGGGCGATGGCATTTAGAGGTTGTATCAAGCCAGAGAGATGGAATCAAATGCTTAATCCACTCTCAGATTCTGCAAGAAGGTTTTTAGAGAGAGGTATTGGAGACCACTTCTTCGATAATGAATTCACCTATAGAACCAATGGAAGTATTATTGGTCAATTCATTGCCATCTTTGCATTCACTAGTAAAAGAAAAGAAGAAATCATACATGCAGCACAGATCATCTTAGATGAGGGCCTACTTGGGGGGCTAGAAAATATGGGTCACTACATTGATAATCAACTTACTATACCTTACCCTGAGGTCACAATGAAGACATAGATAAAGAAGTTATTAAAAATTCCTAATTCCCAATGCATCCCAATGATGACTTTCAAAGATGAAAGGAGTTTTGACAACCATTGGCCAAAGATGTCAAGGAACCTAGATTTATTATACGAAGAACTCCTTCAAGACTAGATGGAGACAAACTGGTTGCTCAACTACTGGAGAAATGAAGGCTTCAACATAACTACAGACCTAGATAAAAATGAAGCAAAAAACTTGCATATCATGGCCCCCGAAGTCAAAATATGTACCCAACACTTGAAAAAGGTAGGAAATGGAGAAGAGTGTATTGTGCTTATGAGGAAGACTGACAACATATGGAGTTGCAAGATGCTCCATAAGGAATAAGCTTTGTGAAAAGTGCCTTGAAATAGTTGGTATCATGTGTTTCTTTTTGGGCTTCATGTTATGCTTAAATGTATAGTAACCAACAAACTACTTAGTAGAAAGTAAGTCCCATTATCGGGACTATAGAGGAGCTTTATATTGTGTATATGGGTACAGACACTCAGGGTCTTCTGTAATATCATAGAACTCTTTAAGTAATTAGTGATATGTGAATACTTAATACTTTATTAAATGCAGTATAAGTACTTTTCTCTAAATCTTGAATGACTATCAATTAAATTAGTCAGTATGGACTATAATGAAGTTTTAACTATTTTAGATTCATTTAGAGTAGTTTAGATTTAGCAGCTAGTGTTATAGAGGATTTTCCTATCTTAAACCCATCTGTGATGTTCAGATCTTTACGACACTAACCCCTAACACTACTACTAAAATTTCTTCCCTTGAACAAGTCTTAGTAAAATTTAAATTATTTCAGTTTCTTTAAGAGTAATAATGAGATGTTAATTATTCTAATTGAGATTAACCAAGTTAAGATTAACTTGGTAGAGATTAACCCTTTGAATTCCTTCTGATCTTTTAAGACATGGTCATCTATCATAAATGTGAAAATTTGAACAGCCTTAGCAACCCAAGCGACCTGTAACCATCATTTGAAAATTGGTATTTAAAAATGCCTTTCCCCCCTTCCACTTAGCATATATCGAATTAACTCTGATCACCTACCTAAGATCCTAATTTAACAGATGTCGGTATGGACACCCCAATTAAACTTACTTGCAATAGGAGCCAAGTGGCTTTTGATGGTGGGATATTGACAAAGCATCTCAAGAGGGTAATGCTGGATAATCACACTCTCATCCTCAGAGAAGTCTTCTGTATCCTAGGGAAAGAATTTCTAATTAACGAAGATAGGTATAGAGTTCATTCTGACATGATCACTTCAATGTTTGTTGTGGTTACCATATACTGGGGTGCTGAGAAACACGATATTAGGATATTATTCTTCAGAATCTTCAAACGAAGATTTCTTGGAAATCTAGATAAGGTCCTCCAAACATCAAAGAGGAATTAACAATCTCTAGGCCTTGTTTCTATAATATGCCTTCTATCAAGGGGAACCATATCCCCTCTAACCCAATCATAGTAACTAATGATCTCAATGTCTTCAGTGAAAGAGAACCCATTATCAAGAGGAATGTAGACTTCTTGCTAATTTACATGCATATTAGGAAACCCTTGGTGGAAAATTGGTTCTATGATACTGGCACCAAGATGAGGTGGGAGATATAGATATGGCATGCTTCTCTAACTCTGAGTCAGATAATTTAGTAGAAATATGGCTAGAATAAGGGGGACATAGTAAGAAAAAGAAACAACAAATCTTTGAATCTAAAGGCTCAGGAACACAAGCAAGGGATTGTTAAAGGAGTCCTGGAACTTCATTTTCTATGACTCTCCTTCTATAAAAATTATGCTAGTCTTTATTCTTATTTCATCCTCTAGGACCTCCTTTCTTTAAAATCTCCAACAATGATTCATTAATGTTTCAATTGTAGACATATTTGAGGAAATTATCAGAGGACTCTAAGACCTTCCATGCATTTGTTTTATACCTACCATTTTACGGCTAGAAAAGACATGCTAATATTCTGGGATCATTTTTAGCTATGATTAATGGTATTAAATATGCAGAATGCATCTTTCTATTAATAATTTCATCACATATTATTTTGACATGTATGTAGCAAGATCTCTTTTAATTTTAGTTAGATCTTAATATCTCTTTATTAGTCCAAGTTCTCGCTTAAGATATTAGGTAACTTAATAAGCCTTCATATTGACCTAACACGGTATTTTCCCTTAAACTTGTCATTTTAAGGCTGACCTTTTCCTTCTCCCCCTTTCCTTGTGTCTTTATATTTAGAGACATATTTATATATTTATATACACATTTATATGTATAGAAATATATATATCTATTCATATATAAATATTTATATATGTATATAGATGTATCCCTATGTATTTATTTTGTTTCGATTGTTTTTCTCTATTTTTACATACATATATAGATATTCATAATGATAGATATATGTGTATATATTAATTCAATTGGTTGTTTCCTTTGATTTATTTGTTTGTGTATTTTATATAGGGCTAATATGTTCTCTATGCCCTAGATATTGTATATTTTGATTCTCTCTATTTGAGGCCTTTTAGATTCTCTCTAGTTTTTCTCTTGGGTTGTAATGATTCTCGTTATACTCTTTGCGGTATAGATTCTCATTTGGCCTTCAGATTGTTGGTAGGTGTTGTATTGCTATAGTAGTATATCTTACTCTGATACTATCACACCTTTAGATTCTAATGCTCTGAATGTCTGTTCCTAATTCTTCGTAACTAAGGAATATTGTCATAGTAGATTAATTAATTTTTTCCATCAGTATTATGTCCATCAATGATTAAATATTCTTTCTTAACATTGGTAGTTCATTTATGCACATGTAGGTAGCTGGGCTTCCCATGTATTACTTAACCATTGAATTCATGGGTCAGAGTAGGTTAAGTTTAGTATATTCCCTTACAACATAGCATCCTAAGGTTTTAGCTCTATGACATTTAGAATTAATGGCTCAGATTTCTAACTCCTAACTTCTAAGACTAAATGGGATCAATGACCATCATTATATATACTTGCTTTTCCTCGTAGCTAGTGGTGTAGTTTGTAGGGTAGTTGTAAGCTTTAGATTTGATTACCACGATAATCTCTAATCTTGAAGTCAATACGTAGATAATATGTATTGGCTTCAGATAAGATATTACCAGGGTAATCTTCTGATTTGTGTTTTTTCTCTCCATTTAGCTGCTCTCAGCATTAGCTTCTCTTTTTTTCCCTGCGTGTTCGTTGCTTTGATCTTAGAGTGTAGTTTTTAGATCTTTTCTTTTATGATTTCTTGTAGCCTTTCTCTCAGAATACCGATATCATTAGTTTTCTTATATTTTTATTGTTCTTCTGAAGACAATACTTGGCCTCTAGCTTATCTGATTTATCTCTCTGTAGTGGTTCCTAGGATAGGTTTTTTTTTTTTTTTTTTTTTTTTTTCTGTATTTATATTGACTTCCAACAAAGCTACTCTTTACTGTTTAATAGTTTCCTTTCAATAGGTCTAACTAACTAATTATATCTTCAGTCTCTCTCCCAGGATTGGTTCTTATCTCATGCTATTTGGTAGATCATGCTTTATTCTTGATACTTGTGCCTCAATTCTACACTTGAGTTAATCAGAGGTTATTTCTAGTGCCTTTATTCTTCTTTTTTGGTACAGTTATAAGGTTGTGTTTATGGATAAAATGTATTAAATCTTGAAAATAGTGATGTGATTAGTTATAATCTTTCTAGAATCCCTTGTTGCCTGAGTGATATCGGTCTAAATCAATTTTAAATCTTCTAGCTAAATCCTCTGGAGTAAAGTTATAACCAATGCAAAATTATACTCAAATTACCCTTAGTTATATGTTGGGGGTTGAATAAGAATTTTTTTCCTTTTTACAACATATAATATTGACATGTTTGCAGGATTTGTTTTCAACATCCATGATTGGATTTCAGTATCAATCTTATCTTCCATTTAATAGTAGTTAGATCTAGTTTTCCTAGGAACCAACCCACTACTAGGCTAGGTTGATAGCATATTTTTGCAAGTTTGGAGTAGACATAGAAATCTCTACTCATGTCGAGCTATCTTAAGAAAGGGTAACAATAAGATATTTACTTTATTTTTAGATATTTTTAGAACCAATGATAAGCTATAAATATTATTTTGGGACTTACTAACAAGGATCTTAGCCAGAATTTAAGTTTTTACAGGTAAAGGAGGAACATTAGTCATGAGAGACATAACCGCAAGTGCATGATATCGTTCAAGTGATAGGCCCTCATTCAAGTTACTCTGCTCTCTACAAACACATTCATGAATGGCTTCACAAGTTAAGCCCTATAAAAGCTGGAAATGTCTAATCGAAGAAAAGGCTTTCTATTATCTATAGAAAACACTATCTCTTCCGTTTAAGGATAAGGAGTAGCAACTAAAAAAAGTTGGTTTTATGTATATCAATAAATATGTACTTTGAGGGTATGCCCTCTTTGAATATCATGTATTAGAAACCAGACTACGGTCCCAGGCAAGGTTGGAGGTTTTCTTAGCCTCTCTCTTTCCTACCAGCGCCTGCACTGAGCGGGGGTTTTTTTACCATTTGAAATATGTTTAATAAAATTCTTGGCTTCAGCCTTTTACTTATATATATATATATATATATATATATATATATATATAAAATCATTAATAATATTTTATTCAAATAACTTTAAATTTTATAAGAAAAAAGAAGAAAACAAAAAATTATCATCATTATATAATATAATGTTTATAACTTGAATAATTGTAATAAAACATATAATTTCTATATAAATTCTTTCACATATCCTTTCTTATCTCTAACTTCAAAATTTTGTGGTTCATACACCTAAGCCAAGATTATTTATTCTTGCTTCATATCTAAGACAAGATAATTGTGTTGAAACAAAAGGTTAATTTTTAAAAATACATGCAATTTTGAACATTAAAATAAATAAGCTATCTACAAAGAGGTTTTATATGTAATCTAACTAATAATTTTTGCATTTTAATGTGCCCTCTCTAGGTTTGGATTTGATAGGTGTGATAATATGATTAATACATATCTTACAAAAGTTTTAACATGTAAAGATATCACACTCCCACGGTCGCCTAATATGATGTGGCAAATGCTAGTGGTTGGTGCAAGTGTGTAAGTTGATCAATTCCATCATTTTCTTATTGTTTAAACACATGATGTAAACAAAAGAAAAGTTATGCAAATAGTCACATTATAATTAAGCATGTTCAAAGGCATTTATCTCCCATTACATGACAACCAATGTTGTTCCGGCATATGATGCTGTTCTTTACAAGCCTATGTGAAGTGTCATCCTTGGCAAAAATTTAATGTTGTGGAGGCAGAACATTAACAAGTGGCTATATACCATATATTATTGTTGGGAAATTGTGCATGAATGCTAGATGTAGGCAATTTCAAATTACTCGTGGTCTCATTTTCAATATCCTAAAATAACTCTATTGTTATCTGTTTCTTTTTCCTTAGGACTGTCCTACTTACCCATCCTTGTAGATCCTTTGGGAATAACTACAGACACAACTTCTTGTGTTTCTTCCTCTTGAGAGGCTGACAAATCAACAATATCAATAGTAGGAGCTACTATATTTTCTATCTCTAAAGGAATGGGTGCATCAGTGGCAATGCTAGAAGATGCCTCCATCTTATTTCTTATATCTATCAACTACCTTTTTGTGATTCCCACCTTTGCAGTGATATCTTCAACAATCTTTCTAACTTTCCTTTTTCTTGTTACCTTCTCTTGCTCTTCTCTGACTTTCTCATACTTTTCCCTATATGTTCCCCATCTTTCTTGGGTAGGGTCTTTTTTTGCTGTGTTAGAGGTAGTTAGAGTCACCATTTTTGAAGTGTTTAAGACCCTTTCTAGTTCATTATTTTGAAGCTCATTCAACACATTTTCTTGAGAGTCTTTCCCTATAGTAATCCTTCAAGCATTTATGCCCTTCAAGTTTGTCAAGTTCAAATTCGGCCTTCCTTAGACGAACATTTTTCAAGACTCATGTCTCACCAAAACCACTTCGAACCAATTTGAACTCCAGTTCAAAGTAGTTCGAAGTAGTTCAATGAATGTTCTCTTTTCTAACAATTGTTTTCTGCAGGTGGGCCCCAACCTACATCACCTTTTGGTGGTGAACCACTTCGAACCACTTTGAACTCCAGTTCAAAGTAGTTCGAAGAGGTTCAAAGATAGATTGCAGGTAGAATCATAAGTGAAAGGATAGTTGATGGGACACATGACATAAGCTGACGGTGAAATGATGATTAAGTTTTAAAGATTGGCAGTTTTGATTTGACGGGAACAATGAAGCAAATCTCGAATAAAGTTTTGGGTGATGATTAATGAAATTGTTAGCACGAGCAGGAGATATCATTTGGTGAATGGTTAATAATGATAATAAAGATGGCAGATTTCAAGGATTTCCTATTGCTAAGTCATCACTATTCACGTCATTCGAAATTAATGTCCCCGACTAATGCTCATTAAAGTCAATTTTTTAGGGCATTAATCTTTCAAAATATAAATAGCTCTGTAAGTCTTTCTTTCCTATTAGTTTTCTGTGGAGTCTCAGCTATGGGAGAAGAATTTGTTCCAAGTCTGTGTAAAACAGGTAGCTCCTAAAGCTCTTCTCATTTCCTGCTGCTATTTAATATATTGATTTGAGAGGGGGGGGGGTGCTTTTGTTTTTATTCCTAAGGAAGATATGCGGTCCAGTATGCATTTCTTCAAAAATGTCAAAAATATACAATGTCAAGCTCCCATTGTCTCAGACACAGACCTATTAGGGATACCAGTAGAAAAAATGGCAATTGACCTCACAAGCCGTGTAGTGGAAGATCATAGTTTAGAGTTCTCGTCAAGTGGATTATTCAAAGCCGTGGCTTTTCCTTCATCAGCTGTATGCCCAGAATTGGCTCAACAATGTATTAACCGATATGATGTTAAATCTAAGTGCATTATGAATGCAGAAGGCCAAACCCTTGTACCAGTCAATAGGGAGACTATTATGGTTGTTTTTAAAATCCCGGAAGAGTCCCTCCTCAGTTTTACTCCCACCCAATCTCTAGCTCAATACAGAGAGAACGTAGATAAAAATTAGAGTCATGTGGCTTGGAAGTGGACTCAAAACAATTACAAAGGTGTGTCTCGGTTACCTAAAGTTCTCACCAAAGATCACATGAAACCTCTTATTCATGATGTGATAGTGTTGGTTCATTAGATTAAAGATTCAAAACAGGTTCTGCTCTATGAGGAATGGATGTTTCATTTTATAGAGATAGTCTTGGAAGGGGTGCAACATATTGATTGGGTGGAGATTATTGCTAGTTCCTTGAGGGACCAACTTAAACAAGCTTAGGCCATTAAGAAGGATTTATTTATGTCCTCCTATTTGATATACTGCCTAGCATGCACACAAGATTTTTCTACCATTCAATAGTTTCCTTGGAATGAAGATCTTTTAATTTATGAGTATTGTCCATTATTAAGAAAAGATAAAATTTTGGAAAATTATAGAAAGGTTCATAATGTTTTCCTGGGTAGATTGTGTCAACAATTGGCAGGAGTCCTAAACCAAAGAGTTTCATTGGAGGCACAAAAATTGATTCAAGCATATGGAAGTCTATTCATTCAGTTCCCACGTTTCACCTACATATGGGTTGGAGGCTTTGATGATGAACTGCTTAGGCTCCCAAGGTTTGCTTTCGACTGTTTTATTTTGGTAGAAGTTTGTAAGAAACTGTTCATGGTTATTAAAAATACCCTACCTAAAGAAAAATGGCCTTCTATGTTCCCAATCAAGATTAGTAATTTGACCTATAATAATATGATGGACGCTTTGGTGAGAGGAAGCAACTTGCTGAGTTTTCATTTGCAATTTTATGAATTAAGAAGGGGTTTTGACAATAAGGGCTTCACTAGACAGGTTCTAAGCCTAAGTAATTATCCTTCACTAAGCTCACACCTTGAGGACCTATGGGAAGATCTCGGTGGTGAGGAGGCAATGTGGAAAATAGATCACTCTAGACTTGCAATTCCACAGATCAAAATGTTGTAGTTAAATTTTGATATTAAGGGTGTAGAAGAGCATAGTTCTGAAGCCACAAGTTCAAAGGTTAGCAATGTAGAAGCAGGAAGTCCCCCGAACATAGATTGGAATAGGAAAGAAGAAGATGATATAAAGTTGATGGCTCGAACCATTTTTGGGGTCATGAAAAATTGGTTAATAAAAAAGAAAAAGGAAGGAGCTAAGAACCCCCCTCTTGAAAAGCATAGCGCGGGATCAACCTTAAAAAATGTGAAACATGCCCCATCTAATGTATCTCCTATGGTTTGAAATGCAGGTAAAGTTACATCCCCTAAGAAAAAAGTGATTCCCGACAGGCATCCCACCACACCAAGATCGAGGCCTAGAACAAGATCCGAAAGGCATTGTCAAATGGCATCCTTGGGACCGGACTACCTAGATATTGAGATCAATGATGATGACATTTGTTTTCCAATGGATCAATAGGAAAAGGTTCAAGAAATCCTTACCAGTGGCACAGATGTTCCTCAAGCTGAGAATACTCCTGTAAAAACTCCTGACAATTGGATTGTCACCAGTTCAGTTCCTCACTGGCTAATTGAGTCAGTGAATAAGAGAAAAATTTATAAACCCATTTCACTTCTTGTGAAGGAGACTATCACTAAATATGCTACCTAGACCCCCAAAGAAAAAATAATGAAGAGTGACCCTAGGCTCTCTACCGATCCATCTACTGGAAAGGTAACTGCAGAAATAGCCACTTTCAAGCCCAAAGAGGGAATTCAGGAACTGGAGGCTGAAGACTTTGAAATCATGAAAATGGAGCTTGGTGTTCTAAACAGGGATTCTAGGGATCACCTATTTAAATTCTCAGTTGATCACATGCTCGGGCAGTCGCAAAAAGATGGGCGGGAGAAACGTGAGTTGAAATAGCTGGTCTCTACCATGGCTAAATTTCTTTCCTCACTCGTTGATGATGGAGTACTGCCACTAGCCTAGTCTTCCCAAGACTTTGATCTGAATTCAGTCGAAAGCCAAAGGTTAGTTAAACAGATGCAACAGGGGAGGGTTTTGGAGGTCGTGAAGTCTTGGATAAATAATGTTATAACTGAAGGGAGTGCTTTCATCCGCGAGTTTATATCTACTTGTCTAGATGGAGAAGGATTACTCAGTGAGGTTTAAACCCTGGTTCCAAGCTGGGAAATGGAGGAAGAGAAATGCTCAGCGATCGTCATACAGTTTCAAGAAATAGAAACCTATGGTGTGACTCAATTCTTGGCTGAGAATCCGATGAAACTAGTGGACCCCTGTATGCTATTTATCCTGAAACAGAACTTTGGATGGAAAAATATGATGTTCAAGGCTGCGATCTCTCAACCCAAGGCAGTTGATAAAGAAGTGTCAGATATGTATGCAAATTCCCTCAAAGACATCAAAATAGTGAATCCCTCAAGTATTTTGCAAATTGACGAAGGTAACAAAGATGTGGATGCCATGGTCAAAGTCTTTACAGACACCATGAATTCTCTCAAGGAAAATGAAGTGCCTACTATTCAGGATTTCACTAGAATTGCAAATGTGGAATCTATGTTGCCATTGAATTGAGGTCAGTTACCTAAGCAGGCAAAGAGGATCGGGGAGTTAAGGTGGGAAAAGAATGTGACTCGGGTGAAGCTGATAGGTCTGAAGAATCTGCATTTCCAGTTAGCCCAAGAATTGGTGAACGTGTTTCGATTATGGAAGCTCATGCAGACCGCCACATCAGAAGGCCTCAGAGGGAGTTAGTAGTTTTCGGGATAGCATTTCCCTTTCTTTATGTTTTAAATGACACATGCTATAAAACTCTATTTTTAGTTAGGTAACTGGTTTAAACAATTTTTCTGGTGTTCAAGAGGCCAAGTTTTTCTGGAGGCTCTCTCGGGCTTGAAACTATTAATGCTGGAGTATTGAATAGTAAAAGAGTTAGAAAATACAAATAGGAAATAGATAGTTTCTTTTTGGAAGTAGATAATTAGTATATTCTTTTAAATTTTTGAAACAACTGTGATTGATTTTTTATTAGACTTTTATCCAATCTTATATGAATATATGGATGCATGGTATGATTTAGATTTTGAATCAAAATCTAGAATGTATTGATTGCTTTGAAAGTTGATACATTTAAATCTGTGCATATGTTATTTATATTCAGTCGCTTCTGGTTTCTTTCTAGCTTGTCCTTCTTGAATTATTTTATAGGTTGTTTATTTTAGAAGTAGTTAATAGATCTCATTTTTCTTCATATTTAAATTTAATCTCATGTTGATTCTGTAAATCACCTCAATACCCAAGAGTAGTCGAGTGGTCCTTCTACACTTTTCAGTCAAAGGTGTATGAATTTTTTTTTTTGTTAACAATTCATTGAATATTATACAAGTTGTACCTTAAAAATATAGAGGGAAGAAATTTCTTATGTTACCCAACTATTGATGAATCGTTTATCTTCAGAAATGTAGATTCTTTATTCATTATTCATTTAAAAAGAGGAAGGCAAATCTATTCGCCAACAGATTTTTGGTGACTCTACTGGGGAGAGTCTAGTATAAAACACTAGGTTCTCAACTGATATAATGCCACAAGATGGTATTACCACACAATGATGTGTTTCTTGTGCTTCAACCTAACCTAAGATTTAAAGACACACAAGAAGACATAATTTCAAGCTTAGCTATAGCAGCGTGAAAGCTTAAACGCAGTAACCAATAGTTTCATCAAGTTCAGGCAGTGCTTGAAAGAGAAGAAGAAAGAGTTGAGTGACTGAGGGGAATACCAGTTGCTCATGAAGCAGTTATAGTGAATAGACTTGCACAAGCCCCAACAAGAAATTAAGGTCACTCCTGAGTTTGAAACTGGCAGAAAGGAGGTATACCAGAGGTGATAGGAGTAGGGGATTACTTGATGAAGATTTTGAAGCTTTGAGGAATCTTAGTTTTGAACCCAACCTTAACACCCACAAGAAGAAGAAAACCCAAACATTTAGTAGACCTTCTTCACCTCCACCTAGCCCATTTGTTCCACCTCTTTTTTGAGCTATTATAACACTAGGTACTATTGTACGTACTGCTCTTAATATCCATCCTTTGAATTTCTAGTTACCTAACATGGCTGCCAATCAACGCTGGGGTCAGAATATTGGCCCACTAAACATAGGAGCTAACCCTCCTAGAGATTTGCCCAAGGGTGCTAATCAGGTTTTGCCCAAGTTCAGCAAAGATAGAAAAGTAACCACTGATGATCATCTTAGTGCATTCCACACTGCTTGTGGTGTTATTAGTGTTCCTACTGAAGAAGTTGCGGTCAGGATTTTCATCAGAACCTTAGTGGATATCGCAGCTAATTGGTTCATTCATTTACCAAATGGTTCAATCACTAATTGGAATGATATGAAAACTGCTTTTGAAGCAAGATTTAAAACTCTTGATAATGAGATTTCTTTATTACTTCAACTTAGTCAACTAAAGAAGGAAATACATGAGCCTATGCGGGAGTTTGTGGCTAAGTTTAATAGAATTTTGCAAAGGATTCTAGTAGCTTCAATGCCCAGCAATGAGAATAAGAAGATTTTCTTCTTGAACACCGTTTCGCCTGATATAAGCTTTCACTTGTTGAAAGATGGAGTTGCTGATTTGATCGCAGCCTAGACACAGATTATTCAGCTAGAGGATACACTCATAATGGCTAGAAAGTGGAAGAGAGAAGTTCAAGCTTTAGGAACTCCCTCATCCTCTATAACAATAGACCCTCTAATGCAGAGGTTGATGAATGATATGGCTATGCTCAAGAGACAACAAAATAAGGCCAGTTCACTATACCAATCCCCTTATAAAGATGTTAGCCGAAGATAATATAATCAACCCTAGGGAAAAGTGCCTCTATTGTCAAGTTCACAACCTAGATTGCAAATCAAATCTGCCCCAAGGGAAACAATGTGTTCTTTTCATCTAATGACTGATCATGATGGAGAATCTTGTCCTGATTGGTTAAGGTGTCTTCAAATCAATGCAACAAAAGATACTATTAGTATAGAAGAGTTGAAAGATGAGAAAGAATCACCTGATATTGGCCTATCTAGTTCTTTTTACCTAGAGTATGAGCTAGGCTCCGATAGGGGTGGAACTGTTTTACAAACTCTATAGGATCCTGTCTGCACTATTCTAACGAGAAATCAAAGAATGCAAAAGTTTGTTCTTGGTTCAATTGTTGCTAACACTGATGCTAGGCATAAAGAAGCCGGAGGTGGAGAGGATCCTACATGTCCAAAGGGCTCTAAAGTAAAGATCTTACCAAGAGGTAGTTCGGTTCCTTCTTCTTCATTTGACTTCATTGAATTCTGTAAAATAAGCACAATTTATATTCCCCCGCAGAATATCTTAAAATGAATCCCAGAGAGCTAGACAAGCTAGTCCAATATGTCAAAGGGGAGTCAAGTTTGAACCCCAAACTAGATAAACCTCTTATAGATGAGAGAACCATAGTTGAGGAACCACTGGTCTTTAAGCCCCAAGATACTCCTCAAACTCCCAAAGAATGTCCTTTTGTTAATATATTTGAAGGTGAACTAGAGGAAAGAAAACCTAATCCCTTTTATATCTCCTTACTGCTAAATGGCCAGAAGCTCAACAATTGCATTATTGACTCTAGCACATTCGATAACATCATGCTTGCTCCTATTGCAAGAGCCCTTGGTCTTACCCTGAGTAAACCTATGGCCATTGCTATTCTATGGATGGGAAACAAGTATCGTTAATGGGTCAAGTAAAAGATGCCCAAGCCATTCTCACTGCATATCATGAAAAATGTCTGAGGTTGACTATCCTGATGGCAGATATCCCAGCTAGCTATGGTATGCTTCTCAGTAGAACTTTCTGCAAGGATTTAGGAGGAGACATTAAAATGGGCTGGTCAGAGGCTATGATCCCAATAGGGAAAAAGAAAGTAAAAATTGAACCCAAGCCTAAAAATAAATATACCGTGGTACCCTCGGATAACCCAAAAGCTCAAATTTTGTATGAGTGTCATTTTGGAAATTATCTCATTTTAGCTAATGTTGAAAAGGATGCTAAAACTTCTTCTCAAAAAGAAGAAGGTATATGGAAGATGGAGTTTGATGGCAACTACTCCAATTCAGGCTCAGGCACAAGGGTAGTCCTTTTTCCTCCTAATAAAGAATGTATTGTTCTTTCTTTCAAGTTAGATTTCAAAAATACTAACAATACTACAGAGTATGAAGCCTTGCTTTTGGGATTAGAAGAAGCAAAATTGAGGGGAGTCAAAAAGTTGATAGTAAAAGGTGATGTCGAATTAATTGTGAAGCAGGTGAAAGGACAGTTTTCTGTTAAGAATGAGAGGTTAAAACACTACAAAAATTTGGTATGGGACAAGCTGGACTTTTTCGATGCTTTTTCCATAGAATTTATACCAAGTCTCATAACACTAGAGCAGACACGTTGGCAATATTGACTTCGTTATTATTGCCACATCCTGACTTTAAAACTCAAAAGTACCAAATTGAGATGATCTACAAGCCAAAAGTGCTTGATAATGTGGAGTATTGGCAAGTCTTTGATAGTGATTCTTAGCTCAAGGATTTCTTAGAATGTGTTGTAGGTTTTTCTGATGTATATTTTGAAGGATCAAATAGTGATTGCAAAGAAGTCTACAAAGATATTGCAGGTAGTGATGGGGTGATTCAACTGAAAGGCAATAAAATCCCCAAGGGCCTTGTATCTCTAGAACATTTGTTTAGAAGAAAAGATGATAGTACTGTTAAAGAGAAGATATCCCATGTGCATAATGCCAAAGAATATGAAAAAATTGATATAGGAGAGCAAGATGATCCAAAATGGATTTCAATTGGTTAGACATGTACTTCAACTAAAAATGAAGACCTGACAAAGTTACTTACAGAATACAGGGATGTCTTCACTTGGGGGTATGAGGACCTGAAGAATTTCAGAGGAGGCCTTTTTGAACATCAAATCCCTTTAAAGCCTGGTGTTACTCCTTTTCATCAAAAATTAAGGAACTATAATCCAAAAGTGTCTGAAGCCATAGTGAAGGAAGTTGAAAAGATGCTACAAGCAAGAATTATCTATCCTATTCATCATTCCACTTGGATCACCAATATAGTTCCTGTGAGAAAGAAAAATGGTGAGATCAGGATCTGTGTTGATTTTCGTAACCTGAACCAAGCAAGTTTAAAAGATAACTATGCCCTACCTATGATGGAGCATGTTCTTTAAGCTGTATCAGGATCTAAAGTTATGTCTATGCTAGATGGTTATTTCGGGTACAACCAAATAAGTGTGGCAGAAAATGATCAACACAAAAGGACATTTATCACCCCATGGGGAACTTATGCCTATAGTCGTATGCCATTTGGGTTGATTAACGTGGGTGCCACTTTCCAAAGGGAAATGAATTCTTCTTTTGAAGATCTTTGCAACAAAATTATAGTGGTGTATTTAGATGATCTTACCATCTTTTCGAAGAAGAGAAGTCAACACCTAAAAGATCTTGAGATAGTGCTTTTAAGATGTAGAAGCCATGACATCTCTTTAAACCCCAAGAAATCAATATTCTTCATGGAGGAAGGAAAATTACTGGGTCATATTGTCTCAAACGATGGTGTTCGAATTGACCATGAAAGGGTTAAGGCGATTCAACAACTCAGTCTACCTTTGAGCAGAACTAGATTGAAGTCTTTTTTTGGCCAGATGAATTTCTTGCATGCATTCATTCCAGAATTCTCAGAAATCACTAGGTGCATGGTCGACATGATGAGTGAAAAAGTTCCTTTTAAGTGGAATGAAAATGGATGCAAAACTTTCAAGGATATTAAGGATGCAATATCTCAAGCACCTGTGCTAAAAAGTTCCAATTTCAAAAAGGACTTTATCATCTATTGTTATGCTTCCGAGCATACTCTATCGGGTATATTAACACAAAAAGATGAGAAAGGACAAGAAGCACCCATAGCCTTTATGAGCACGCCTCTAAAAAGACATGAGATCAAACACTCCTAGATGGAAAAACATGCCTTCACTATAGTAAAAGTAGTAAAATAGTTCAGCTACTATATACTTCATTCCCATTGTACCATTTTCATCCCTGAGACTACAGTGAAAAGTATTTTGACTCAGAAGGAGATTGGTATGAATAATAGAGCAGTTTGGATAGCAAAAATTCAAGAGTATGATCTAATGATTAAACCAACCAATTTGGTAAGAGGAAAAGGCCTGTGCAAGCTAATAGCTGAAGATGGTAAGCCATCTAAGAAAATTGATGAAGTACCAATGGCATTGTTGGTCAGTCTAACTAATCCTTGGTTCTCAGACATGGCTTATTTCCTTACTTATGGTGAGTGCCCTGACCATTTAAATCCCAAGGAGAGGTGTAACTTGAAATTGAAAGCAAGTAAATATGTGTTATCTCAGGGGACATTATATAAAAGAGGCATAGATGGAACCTTCCTAAGATGTGTGGATGCTGAGCAGCAGAAAGAACTTTTGAAGGTGTTCCATGATGAAGCTTGTGGAGGTCACTATTCCTCAACTGTAACCGCATTCAAGATTCTACAAAATCATTTTTACTAGCCTGACATGTTCAAGGACACATACCAGTATGTCCGCAATTGTGAAAAATGTCAACTTTTAACTAGAAGACCTTATCTTGTTGCTTTGCCTCTTAAACCTGTGATTGTTGATGAGCCTTTCAAATAATGGGGGATAGACTTTGTGGGACCTTTGAACCCACCATCTAGCGCTAGGCATATTTACATTCTCATGACCACCGATTATTTTACTAAGTGGGTGGAAGCTGTCCCCACCAAGAAAGTGAACTCTCAGGTTGTGTGTGAGTTCCTTTTAAATTATATTTTTGTCAGGTTCAGGGTGCCTGTTAAGATAGTAGTAGACAATGCTACTTACTTTTCCTCTGAAGAAATCTTGGCTTTTTGTTATGAACATGGCATTTCTCTAGCTCATTCCTCTAACTATTTCCCACAAGGGAATGGTCAAGCTGAATCCAGTAACAAGAACCTAGTGGCGATCATGAAAAATTTGATGGATGATAATCCCTGTGAATGGCATAAGAAGTTGTTTGAAGCCTTGTGGGCAGATTGAACCACTTTGAAAAGAGCAATTGGAATGGCCCCCTTTGAATTGGTATATGGGATAGGAGCACATGTCTCTCTACCTTTGGAACTCTCCTCAGCTAAACTCCAAGCAGTCATTGAAGATCAGTATTTCAAAGACCCTCTGGAGAAATAGGTCATGCATTTGAGTAGACTAGAAGAAGAAAGGGAGGAGTTGGTAGATCATATCACAAAGCATCAGCTGAAGGTGAAGTAGATTTTTGACATGTGGTTGCGGCCTCGTAACTTTATGGAGGGTGATGAAGTGCTACTATGGGACAAGAGGCGAGCACCCAAAGGGTTTCATTGGAAATTTGAATCTTTATGGAAGGGACCATTTATTATTTTTGAAGCTCTTGGCTCAAATGCTTTCCTACTATCCTATCTAGATGGTGTGAATATGCCTTTTACTTATAATGGGTAGGACCTCAAGCTATGCAAGCTCTAATGATTTACTCAGACAATACCCGTGTACATATTAGGTAGTGTTTCCTATTTTCCTTTTTGTTGTGCCTTAGTTTTCTATTTTTCTTTCCCTTTAGGTAGTCATTTTTTCGAAACCAGTTATTCAGAGTTCTCTGCACATTGAGCAATATGCAGTCCCCAACTAGAGCTGATGTTAGAGGTAGTTAGAGTCTCCATTTTTTAAGTGTCTAAGACCCTTGCTAGTTCATTATTTTGAAGCTCATTCAACGCGTTTCATTGAGAGTCTTTCCCTGCAGTAATCCTTCAAGTGTTTATGCCCTTCAAGTTTGTCAAGTTCAAATTCAGCCTTCCTTAGATGAACCCTTTCCAAGACTCATGTCTCACCTAAACCACTTCGAACCACTTTGAATTCTAGTTCAAAGTAGTTTGAAGCAGTTCAATGAATGTTCTCTTTTCTAACGATTGTTTTTTGTAGGTGGGCCCCGACCTACATCACCTTTTGGTGGTGAACCACTTCGAACCACTTTGAACTTTAGTTCAAATTAGTTCGAAGAGGTTCAAAGATAGATTGCAGGCAGAGTCATAAGTGAAAGGATAGTTGATGGGACACATGACATAAGCTGATGGTGAAATGATGATTAAGTTTTAAAGATGAGCAGTTTTGATTTGACGAGATCAATGAAGTAGATCTTGAATAAAGTTTTGGGTGATGATTAATGAAATTGTTAGCACAAGCAGGAGATATCATTTGGGGAATGGTTAATAATGATAATAAAGATGGCAGATTTCAAGGACGTCCTATTGCTGAGTCATCACTATTCACATCATTCAAAATTAATGTCCCTGACTAATGCTCATTAAAGTTGATTTTTCATGGCATTAATCTTTCAAAATATAAACAACTCTGTAAGTCTTTCTTTCCTATTAGTTTTATGTGGAGTCTCGGCTATGGGAGAAGAATTTGTTCCAAGTTTGCATAAAACAGGTAGCTCCTAAAGCTCTTCTCATTTCCTGTTGTTGTTTAATATATTGATTTGAGAGGGGGGGGAAGGGGTACTTTTCTTTTTATTCCTGAGGAAGATATGAGGTCCAGTATGCATTTCTTCGAAAATGTCAAAAATATGCAATGTCGAGCTCCCATTGTCTCAGCCACAAACCTATTAGGGATACCAGTAGAAAAAATGGCAATCGACCTCACAAGCCATGTAGTGGAAGATCATAGTTTAGAGTTCCTGTCGAGTGGATTATTAGAAGCCATGACTTTTCCACTATCAGCTGTATGCCCATAATTGGTTCAGTAATGTATTAACCAATATGATGTTAAATGTAAGTGCATTATGAATACAGAAGGCCAAACCCTTGTGCCAGTCAATAGGGAGACTATTATGGTTGTTTTTAAAATCCCAAAAGAGTCCCTCATCAGTTTTACTCCCACCCAATCTCTAGCTCAATACAGAGAGAACGTAGATAAAAACTGGAGTCATGTGGCTAGGAAGTGGACTCGAACCAGTTACAAAGGTGGGTCTCGGTTACCTAAATTTCTCACCAAAGATCACATGAAACCTCTTATTCATGATGTGAGAGTGTTGCTTCACTGGATTAAAGGTTTAGAATAGGTTCTACTCTATGAGGAATGGATGTTTCATTTTATAGAGATAGTCTTGGAAGGGGGGCAACATATTGATTGGGTGGAATTATTGCTAGTTCCTTGAGGGACCAACTTAAACAATCTCACGCCATTAAGAAGGATTTTTTTATGTCCTCCTATTTGATATACTATCTAGCATGCACACAAGATTTTTTTGCCATTCAACAGGTTCCTTGGAATGAAGATCTTTTAATTTATGAGTACTGTCCATTATTAAGAAAAGATAAAATTTTGGAAAATTATACGAAGGTTCATGACGTTTTCCTGGGTAGATTGTGTCAACAATTGGCAGGAGTCCCAAACCAAAGAGTTTCATTGGAGGCACAAAAACTGATTCAAACCTATGGAAGTCTATTCATTCAATTCCCATGTTTCAGCTACATCGGGGTTGGAGGCTTTGATGATGAACTGCTCAGGCTCCCAAGGTTTGCTTTCAACTATTTTATTTTGGTAGAAGTTTGTAGGCAACTGTTCCTGGTTATTAAAAATACCTTGCCTGAAGAAAAATGGCCTTCTATGTTCCTAATCAAGATTAGCAATTTGACGTGTAATAATATGATGGACGCTTCAATGATAGGAAGCAACTTGCTGAGTTTTCATTTGCAATTTTATGAATTAAGAAGGGGTTTTGACAATAAGGGCTTCGCTAGACAAGTTCTAAGCCTAAGTAATTATCCTTCACTGAGCTCACACCTTGAGGACCTATGGGAAGATCTTGACGATGAGGAGGCAATTTGGAAAAGAGATCACTCCAGAATTGTAATTCCACAGATCAAAATGTTGCAGTTAAATTTTGATATTAAGGGTGTAGAAGAGGATAGTTCTGAAGCCACAGGTTTAGAGGTTAGCAATGTAGAAGGAGGAAGTCCCTTGGACATAGATTGGAACAAGAAAGAAGAAGATGATATAAAGTTGAGGGCTTGAACCATTTTCAAGGTCATGAAAAATTGGTTAATAAAAAAGAAAAAGAAAGGAGCTAAGAACCCCCCTCTTGAAAAGCATAGTGCGAGATTAGCCTTAAAAAATGTGAAACATGCCCAATCTAATGTATCTCTTGTGGTTCCAAATGCAGGTAAAGTTACGTCCCCTAAGAAAATGGTAGTTCCCGGCAGGTATCCTACCACACCAAGATCGAGGCCTAGAACAAGATCAAAAAGGCGTTGTCAAATGACATCCTTGGGACCAGACTACCTGGATATTGAGATTAATGATGATGACATTTATTTTCCAATGGATCAACAGGAAAAGGTTCAAGAAATCCTTACCAGTGGCACAGATGTTCCTCAAGTTGAGAATACTCCTGTAAAAACTCCTGACAATCGGATGGTGACCGGTGTGGTTCCTCCCTAGCTAACTGAGTTAGTGAATAAGAGAAAAATTTATAAACCCATTCCACTTCTTGTGAAGGAGATCGTCACTAAATATGCTACCCAGACCCCCAAAGAAAAAATAATGAAGAGTGACGTTGGGCTCTCTACTAATCCATCTACTGGAAAGGTAACTGCAAAAATAGCCACTTTCAGGCCCAAAGAGGGAATTCAGGAACCAGAGGCTGAAGACTTCAAAATCATGAAAATGGAGCTTGGTGTTCTAAATAGGGATTCGAGGGATCACCTATTTAAATTCTCAACTAATCACATGCTCAGGCAGTCACAAAAAGATGGGTGGGAGAAACGCGAGTTGAAAGAGCTGGTCTCTACCATGGCTAAATTTCTTTCCTCACTCGCTAATGATGGAGTATTACCACTAGCCCAGTCTTCCCAAGCCTTTGATCTAAATTTAGTTGAAAGCCAAAGGTTAGTGAAATAGATGCAACAAGGGAGGGTTATAATGGAGGTCATGAAATCTTGGATAAATAATGTTATAACTGAAGGGAGTGCTTTCATCCGTGAGTTTATATCTACTTGTCTAGATGGAGGATTACTTAGTGAGGTTCAAAATTTGGTTCTAAGCTAGGAAAAGGAGGAAGAGAAATGCGCACTGATCATCATACAGGCTCAAGAAATAGAAACCTATGGTGTGACTCAATTCTTGGCTGAGAATCTGATGAAACTAGTGGACCCCTGTATGCTATTTATCCTGAAATAGAACTTCAGATGGGAAAATATGATGTTCAAGGCTATGATCTCTCAAGCCAAGGAAATCAAGAAAGAAGTGTTGGATATGCATGTGGATGCCGTCTAAGACATCAAAATAGTGAATCCCTTGAGTATTCTACAAATTGACAAAGGTAACAAAGATGTAGATGCGATGGTGAAAGTCTTTATAGACACCATGAATGCTCTCAAGGAAAATGAAGTGCCTACAGTTCAGGATTTCACCAGAATTACAAATGTGGAATCTATGTTGATGCTGAATTGAGGTCAATTACCTAAGCAGGCGGAGAGGATTAGGGAGTTAAGGTGGGAAAAGAATGCAACTCGGGTGAAGCTGATAGGTCTGAAGAATCTGCATTTCCAGCCAGCCCAGGAATTGGTGAACATGTTTCAATCCTAGAAGTTTGTGCAGACTGCCTTGTTAGAAGGCCCTGGAAGGAGTTAGTAGTTTTCACACTAATAAATTTGGCATTGATTTGTGACGGCTATGTGTCGCATTTGAGACAGCCATGTGTTGCAATTGTGACAGTAGTAGACGTCATTGTTTTTTAGTCACAAAATACAATGTCTTTCCTTTTCTGTCACAATTACAACTTCAATCTGTCGCTATGCAGCCCCTTCATTGTGACATCAACCCCATTGCAATTCCTTATATTAGCATTGCAATGGAGATGAATACCATAGTACTTACAACGTGCTTGTTCGATATTGCGACAGCATTTGGGGCATCGCCAATACAAGAAATCCGTCATAATTCTATGTGTAACCATCACAAGTGTGACGTACACCCACTGAAATTACGATGGCTAGAGGCTTGTCGCATGGTCTCATGTGCTTGGGAAGCTGCATGCAATCATGTGACAAGCATGAAATCCATTGTAATTCTATGTGTAACTATCACAATGGCGACGAACACCCAAGCAACTGCGATGGCTAGAGGCTTGTCGCATGGTCGCATGGGCTTGGGAAGCCGCATGCAATCATGTGACAAGCCTGAAATCTATCGTAATTCTATGTGTAACCATTGCAAGTGTGATGTACACCCCAGCAACTATGACGGCTAGAGGCTTGTCGCATGGTCGCATGCGCTTGGGAAGCTGCATGCGATCATGCGACAAGCATGAAATCCATCGTAATTCTATGTGTAACCATTGCAAGTGTGATGTACACCCACCAAAACTACAACGACATTTGGGCATCGCCAATACAACAAATCCACCATAATTATATGCATATATGTCGCAATGGCGACAAACAACCAAGCAATTGCGATGGCTAGAGACTTGTCACATGGTCGCATGCACTTGGGAAGCCGCATGCGATCATGCGACAAGCATGAAATCCATCATAATTCTATGTAACTATCGCAAGTGTGACGTACACCCACCAAAACTGCAACGGCATTTGGGCGTCGCCAATACAACAAATCCATCGTAATTCTATGCGTATACGTCGCAATGGCAACAAACACCCAAATCAGTAACCGCATGCAGGCCATTTTTCTGGAGGTGTGTGAGACTTGCTCATACTTGGCATGATTTGGCTATATTGTGGGTGTAGTGCTTAGAGTTCTAGGGGCCTATCCCAAGATTTCTTTTCTGATAAATGGTGGACTCGAGCTAAGTACTTGGAAGGCCGACTTTGTCAAAGCATTGTTTTGGCTGTGGGTACTTTATTTTTAATGATTTTTTATTTTTTATTTTCATAGGCTTATTTTTCTAAGACAAAGAAGATATACATTAGTAGAGATGTAATTTTTGATGAGAAGAATGATGTAACTTCTCCCACATCAGTATCTACTCCAGATAGTGCTCCTATATTCAACGTGGATTGGAAAAATGATGTGAATGTCAATGGTCAATTAACACCCACCAATGTCACAAAACCATGACCAAAGTGGTGTACTAGTACCATCCGAGATGTAAAACTAGACAAAGTTCCAGATACTTCCACTTTAGGTCCAAGGACTCGCAGCATGGCTCACAATGAGGTAAATTTAGCCTTGATGACTTCTGATGATAATTTTGAGCCATCTATTGTTCAGGAAGCTCTAGAGTCAAAGCCTTGGAAAGAGGCTAAGGATGAAGAATATCAATATTTGATGAAAAACAACACTTGGGAGCTTGTTGATCTACCACCTCGTAAGAAAGCAATTGATTGTAAATAGATATTTAAGATTAATCATAAAGTAGATGGTAGTATAGATAAATATAAAGCCAGACATGTAGCCAAGGGTTATGCCCAAAAAGAAGGGATTGAGTATGAGGGAACATTTTCTCCCACAACAAAAATCAAGACCATTAAAATGATATTTGCTTTAGCTGCCCAGTTTGGTTGGAAACTATACCAAGTGGATGTAAAAAGGACATTTCTTGATGGAAAAACCTTAAGGAAAAGGTCTATATGACTCAACCAGAGGGATATGTTGTACCTAATAAAGAACAAAAGGTATGCAAATTAGTCAAGCCCTTGTATGGTCTCAAATAG
>BSBK01013118.1:0-112500 GCA_027943335.1 Chamaecyparis obtusa
TATCAATGGACATGATCAAGAATTGTCTACTTATTCTCAGTATTTAAAGGGTTTTTTCTTTCAGAACTGAAATCAAGTGTATACCTAACTCCCCTTTTACTTTTTGTTTTTATTGTTTTCTTTTAACAATGGGTCTAATTTTTCCAAAGATATCTAAATTCTCACTGCACCCATAAGGGGTACATGTCCCCAACTAGAGCCACTAGTGGAACTTAGTATTTTGCAAATATTTTCCACCTATTACTACTTTGATTATAGTTAATTATATTGACACTTTCATGTAAAAGTTGTTTTTCATTTCAAAGACTTTCTTTATAGCATAAAATGATTATACAGTTGTGATCAATAAAAGAATCTCTTACTGCACTCCCTTTTTTATTGCAGAGAAAATCATGATCTGTCATCTATATCGAGGACACAGGTCTCAAGGTGCATCCCTAGGGCTTACTTATCACATGGCAATCTCTATCCATGAATCTTGGCTTTGATTTTCTTGAAATTCTATGATATATATGATTTTTTCACATATCGCTATTGCTATAGCGATAAGACATTAGATATCGAGGTATGCTACAATGAAGGTAGTAAGGTCAACTTGGGTATGGTATTGTTGTAGCATATAGCAATTGGGTTCATCATTGTGCGGAGAAAACTCATTATCGATATGGTGATGAGCGATAAAGAATGGTGTATCGCTATAAACCTACAGCGATCATCGGTGAGCGGGATCTTGCGGATTTCATTGTGGCGATCAACGATGACATTGTCAATGTAAGTCATGGCGATGGGTAAAGGAAGCGGGATGTGAAACCTTCACTGTATGTTATGGCAAAATGTGTCATTGAAGATCGAAGGGATAAGATGTTATTACAACAACCGATGATGAAAAACATTACATCGCTATAGGTTTTCATGATGAGTAGTCCCAGAGATGAAAATGTTGTATCGCTATAGAAATGGTGATAAGGATTTTAGTGATCAAAACAAGAAGTATTATGTTGTGGCGATCAATGATAAGGTGGGTTGATCGATGTATGCTACGACAACAAAGAAGGAAGGTATTTTTTTTTAACATTCCATATTTGGTTGAAATTTTGACTAACCTTAGTCGAAAATCTCACCAAGTCTAGTCTAAATATCAATCATTCTATGTCAAAATGTAGCATTGTGGGTTTGGCATCCTGGTTGGAGGGGCCAAATATTTCGACCAACATTTGTCTAAATTTTGACTAATTTTGGTCAAAATTTAGCGTCGTAGTTTTGGCATCTTGGTCGGGTGGGCCAAACATTTTGACCAACAGTGGTTGAAAGTTTGACGAATAAACCCACCAATTGTAGATGTTAGTTTTGACCAAGATTGGCATAGAACATTCTACGTTAACAACAATATGTCAAAAGTTCGACTAGGAAAATAGACAGGCAAAGTCTAGCAACAAGAATATCCTTAAAATTATCGAAAGGCTTATAGATAAAAAATAAAAAGGCATGGGACTCCAAGTTGAACATGGCTATATGGGCGAATAAGGTGACAATTAAAAGGTCTACTGGTTTCTCTCCTTTTGAATTAGTATATAGCAAAAGAGCAAGAATGTCGGTGCATAATCTGTTACCCAATTTACAAATTTATAAATGAAGAAGATTCAAAAGAGTTGGATCCTTTGAATGATAGGATGAATGTGCTGGTTGAACTAGAGGAGAACAGGAGAGAAACTCATGAAAAAAATATAAGACAGTAGCAAAAAGTGAAAATACTATATGACAAAAGGGTAGAGTGCAGAAAATTCCAAGAAGGAGATTGGGTTTTGAAATGGAATGCAAAGGATCAAGACAAGGGAAAGCATGGAAAGTTTGAAGCTTTATGGCTCGGTCCATATGTCATCACTGGTAAGAATGGCGAGGAATATTACTATTTGTAGGATATCGATGGACATGATCAAGAATTGTCTACTCGTGCTCAGTATTTAAAAGGGTTTTTTCTTTCAGAACTGAAATCAGGTGTATTCCTAACTCCCCTTTTACTTTTTGTTTTTGTTGTTTTCTTTTAACAATGGGTCTACTTTTTCCAAAGATATTTGAATTCTAACTGCACCCACAAGGGGTACATGTCCCCAACTAGAGCCACTAGTGGAACTTAGTATTTTGCAAATATTTTCCACCTATTACTGCTTTGATTATAGTTAATTATATTGACACTTTCATGTAAAAGTTGTTTTTCATTTCAAAGACTTTCTTTATAGCATAAAATGATTATACAGTTGTGATCAATAAAAGAATCTCTTACTATGCTCCCTTTTTTAATGCAAAGAAAATCATGATATGTCATCTATATCGAGGACACAGGTCTCAAGGTGCATCCCTAGGGCTTACTTATCACATGGCAATCTCTATCCATGAATCTTGGCTTTGATTTTCTTGAAATTCTATGATATATATGATTTTGTCACATATCGCTATAGCTATAGTGATAAGACATCAGATATCGAGGTATGCTATAGTGAAGGTGGTAAGGTCAGCTTGGGTATGGTATCGTTGTAGCATATAGTGATCAGGTTCATTGCTGTGCAAAGAAAACTCATTATCGATATGGTGATGAGCGATAAAGAATGGTGTATCGCTATAACCTATAGCAATCATCGATGAGCGGGATCTTGCAGATCTGGTTGTGGCGATCAATGATGACATTGTCGGTGTAATTCATGGTGATGGGTAAAGAAAGCGAGATGTGAAACCTTTGCTGTATGTTATGGTGAAATGTGTCATTGAAGATCGAAGGGATAAGATGTTATTACAGTGATTGACGATGAAAACATTACATCACTATAGGTTTTCACGATGAGTAGTCTTAGAGATGAAAAGGTTGTATCACTATAGAAATGGTGATAAGGATTTCGGTGATTGAAAGAAGAAGTATTATGTTGCGGCAATCAACGATAAGGTGGGTTGATCGATGTATGCTACAACAACAAAGAAGGAAGGTGTCTTTTCTTAACATTCCATATTTGGTCAAAATTTTGACTAACCTTAGTCGAAACTCTCACCAAGTCTGGTCTAAATATCAACCATTCTATGTTGAAATGTAGCGTCATGGGTTTGGCATCCTGGTCGGAGGGGCCAAATATTTTGACCAACATTTGTCTAAATTTTGACTAATTTTGGTCGAAATTTAGCATCATGGTTTTGACATCCTGGTCAGGCGGGCCAAACATTTCGACCGATAGTGGTTGAAAGTTTGACGAATAAACCCGCCAATTGCAGATGGCAGTTTTGACCAAGATTGGCATAGAACATTCTATGTTAACAATGATATGTCGAAAGTTCAACTAGGAAAATAGCAACAAGACCATTTGTAGATCATTCGACCAATCTTGGTAGAAAGTTTGACCATTTTTTTGTTGAAAATAGGTGCCAATTGTACTAGTGCAATATGGAATTATATGGGTATGTGAATTTCCTACTTTCAAGAATACTTTGTCATGTGTTCCCACTACATATCTCACATGCAAAATGGATGGTTCTGATGAGATCTAGCATGGTAAACATTCAGAGGATAGATGGTGTTTTTCTAACTTTATTTGATTCATGTACAAATTTTAGTTAACTTGCACTATCTTTTATATCCCCAGCTTTGAATTTCAAGTATTCTTTGTGGACTGTGATTTTCTTTTAATTGGAACAAAGGTACAATAAAATTCAAAAATTTTAAGGGATAGAAAGGTCATTAATGTGAAAAATAATGGTGTAGTATGAGTGTACTTCCAACAGAGTCATTTAATCACATAAAAAATAATCTTTATTCATGGAAATGTGCACTATGTCTTTTTATGCAATCATATAAATGGATAAACATTGTGACTTTAATTGAAAATGACAGTAATAAACTTG
The DNA here is from genome assembly GCA_027943335.1 of Chamaecyparis obtusa. NCBI lineage: Eukaryota > Viridiplantae > Streptophyta > Pinopsida > Cupressales > Cupressaceae > Chamaecyparis > Chamaecyparis obtusa. The sequence continues at coordinate 3,883 of BSBK01013118.1, forward strand.
AAGTCAAGAGTGAAGATCTTTAATGGAACAGTCACAAAATAATTCAATCAGTCATAAAAAGGAATAGCTGGATTTGAAAGAGAGTCATTTCAAAGACTCATAAGGTTGAATGATCTAAAAAGATCAAAACATGAATGCAATTGGACCTATGGTCCATTTTGTAATTTGATGCAATACAATGTAATAAGCCTGAACCTATAAAGGCAAGAGTGAATGTAATAGAGGTTGATTGCATAGGGTGGTCTAGTAGGCCTAAATAGGTTATGTCTTCAAGTATAATAATGGATTTAATGTCATGGTAAGGTCCTTCATGGATAAAAATTCGAAGTCTTAAAGTTAAAGAGTCATTTAGTCAAGTTTTAAAGTTTAAATATTTGAAATCTAATGGTCAAGTGTTACTTAGGGATGGATCCACATTTGTATTATACCTATCTAACATGAATGATGTAGGAATGAGTGCTCTTTGTAGGAGAAAAGGGGCAGTTGGTTAGGTTTGGGAGTGTTGAGGATTAAGGAAACGATGCATGGTTATAGTAGCAGGAGTTCTAACCATTAGAGTGGATGATTTTGTGGTTGATTCCACTTATTTATGGTCTAAGGATGGCGAATCATCCATTTATTTGAAAGTATAGGATTGGGAGGTTAGACATTGACCAAGCCCTAGATAACAGGGGTTTTGGAGGGGCAATTTAGGTCTTTTGCATATGGAGAGGTCTTAGGACCAAATTGGTTATAGGATCCATGGTTTGGGATCATTTGGTAACTTTTTTGAAAGTCTCAAGGCCTGGGGTGAAGAACTAAGAGGGGTTGTTGTGTAAATGAAGTCGAATTAGCCCTCCTAATTTAGGGATAGTGGTGGATTTGAGGGTCTTGGTCCAAAACACCTAGGGTAAATCTTGTAGTATATTATGAAGCTTTAAAAAGGGTATCCATATGTGTGATTAGTCTGTAAGGTTATTTGGAAAATATTTGAAGAAGGATTGGAAAATCCTTACTGCTGTACTGGTAGACAGTATATGACTGGACAATTCGGTCCAAGAGGATAGAATGGCTACAAGAATGAATTTAAACATTTGTAAATGGATGAGATGAGTATGTATTGGGATCCTTGGAGGAGTAGGATCACCATTTGAAGCATGGTTTATGTTTATGGTTGATGAAAACTATGCAAAAGTGTATTTATAAATTTGAAGAGATATGAGTCACATTTCCAAAATCATAAGAATAAAAAATATGGATACAGTCATGAAAAAACATGATTAGAAGGTAAAACTTAATTTATGACTTTGATTGAGTATAGGAAAAATATTAAGCTAAAGATGACAATTAGACCAAGACCACTAGAAAGTGCTTTGAACCATCATTCCAAGGATATCTATTTTCCTGATTGAGGTATTTTTTCCAATTAACAAAAATAGATGAAAAAAGTTAAAGAAGGGGCCGCTAGTATATGCTAATAACACACATAATATTATCCAAATATTCTTGGAATATGTTGGTCACTTGAAAAATATCTTGTTTGTTGTAATGTTTTCCTCTAATACTAGGGTTTTTCCTTCCTTGAAAAATAATTTATGGTGAAAAAATTGCATGTGATAAGGCATATTTAAGGGAATATTCCCTAATGCACGAGGAGGCATCAAAATAAGGTAAAAAAATCTAACTATGTGAGAAAATGCAAGCAAGGAGGAGTGTATTGATGGACTTTATGATGTTGGTTTCACAATGGGGAATGTGGAAAAGGATTCTTGGAGACTTAAATGACTATTCATACATGTATACTACCATTATGCATCTGAGGGTTTGTTTTGGAGAATGGCTCCTATATGTTCTTTTACACTCATCAATCTGACTTTGTTGACCATGAATTTGACATATCTTCTTTGTATTTGCATTTATGGAATAACTAAAAATAAGGGTTTTTTGTATATCTGATTGTTAAATCTATCAACAACCATGGTTCTCTCACAAGATCTTGTCGTCCATGAACTTTCTCTCATCCATTTTTTGAAATGGGTATTGGAATAATGAAATGAAATTCAAACCTTATTGCATCATTCGACATATTTTCCCCAATTCCCTGCAGTAATAACTTCATGTATACAAGACTCTAATTATTTTTCCTATGCCAGTACAAAACCTTTACACTTGATGGTATATGTATGCCACATTTCCACATAATCTTCTTTTATTTCTTTTAAAATGTGGTTTGAAGGCTTTCAAATGTACTGTAGTTCCACAATTTTTTGTTGGCTTGTTCTTTTCCCTATAAATTTAATGTATTTTCCTATTACTTCACGTCAAGGGTTTGAAGTTTTGAGCTAGAAAAGAAAGAAGAGGAGTTTGAATTTTATCATATACATTTAATATTTAATCTCCTTTGTTTTTATGATACACTTTGGAACACCATGGTTGTGGGTAGCTTCAAGCTCTACATTCTTTGTTGATGACAAAAAAACATGGAAACCCTTTCTTCTCATTTTTTCAGCTCTATCAATTGTATCAAGGGTTTATCATATTCAAGAAAAATACTTGTATCATCTTAAAATGGAAGCACTTCCATGGTAAGAGCATTTAGCCCTCTGAGTAAGTGGTTTAGGGTCATGTCGAATGCCTTGAATGGATATTCGACCTGGATCTGGCTTTTCCCCTTATTCTACCCCATTTTCCACTTCTTCCTAGCATTTTCCTAGCAATCTGGACTATGAATCTGAGGTTTTGGACCCTAAGGTCAAAGTTGACCTTATGGGGTCAAAGTTGACCTCAACCCTGACTAGGTTAGGGTTGACCTTGACCTTGACCCTAAGGTTTGGGATCTTCAGGGTTAGCCTCTGGTTGCACGATTTCATCAAAAACTTGTCTTTTCCCTCTTCGGGGCCACTATTTCTCGAATTAAGTGTCAAATTCTCAAATTAATATTTGAGGCGGACCTTTCTCGATATTTGTATAAGAATCCTAATTTATTATTGGAGATTAGCCTTTCTCGAGTTTTGTGCCTAATACTCAAATTAACTTTGGGGTTGGCCTTACCTTGAATTTTGTAACAAGGCTCTTAAATAATTATTTTATTTATATATTAAGGGTGGTCCCCTCCTAGAGTTTTGTGTCAAGACTTTAATTTAATTTCCTTTCCATGTGCACCTCTCTAGAGTTTTGCGCCATGGGCCCTTAATTATTGTTTTCTACGAGGCCCCTCTTGTGCCCTAGATCACTATAAAAGGGAGCCTTCCTCTCTCATTTTCACATCTCATCTCATCTCACAATCTCTCAAGCTCTCAAGTGCAAGCAAACAAGAAGATCAAGCATTCAAGCATTCAATTCATCAAGGAGATCCCTTAGAAGCCATTGAAGGATTCAAGCTCTATGGAGCTCTCTTGTTGAAGATTCCTCCATTTCCATTCAAGCCTCTTCCTAGTTCAAGATCCATTCAAGATTGGTGTTGAAGATCTAAAGATAATTGATTGGAGACATCCTACATTTGATTCTACATTTATCCATTCTTGTGGATTCAAGGATTCAAATCCTCCACAAGGGTTTCAACTCAAGCAAGGTGAATTGTTCTGTTTACTTTGTTTACTCCAGCAATTTCAATTCAATTTCAAGGTTAATTCCTAAATTGGGGTTTGACTGAGGCAAACCCCCCAAACAAACAACCAAAAACTCTCTTTTTCTTGCAGGTACAGGTGTAGAATTTTGGATCTGAGAGCAAATCTGGATACCCTTTTTTGTAAACTTTCAGGATTTGCGAACAAAATTCAAATCGGACTTCAAATAAAGAATGTGGTATTTGACCTTTTATGAGGGTCAAACTCGAGCTGAACCATCTCAAAAAAAGATTTCTGGGTTTTCTAGATCTCGCAGTTTCGGTTTAAGAAATGAGAATCAATAGTTTTTAAGATCGTTTGACAGGGTTTTCAGCCGATTCTTTTTCGGAGGTAAGTACCTTTATTTCTTAATTTCAATAGTAGTCATCTATATTTACTTTCCATATGAATACAATTTCATGTAAGTGTAAAATATTGGCTTTGGGGTCTCTTTTATGTGCAAGCCATTGTTCTAGGACCCCATACACTATTTTATCCTTTACAATACCAACATATTTGTATATTTTCTTGAGGTTCCAATATTGATCATTTATTAAATTCCTTTCCTTACAAACTCTAAATACAAGCTCATGAAAACTTAATAGCATCATTTAAATTTCCATAACTATCAATATTTTAGCTTTTATTTTCCGTACTTCCATGATATTCAACCACTTATTCAACATTTTTTTACAATGAAACCAAAAGTAGCATCAATTTATCCTTGAACTCAATTGATGAGGAAACAAAGAACCCACCCTTATTTGACTGGGTTTCTCTATATCTCTGGAAATTCACACCACTTCTAATGGTGTTCACGCCACTTCTAATGGTGGTGTGAACACCATTAGAAGTGCAGGATATACGACATTATAGAAGGAAAAATGATGCCATTGAAGAGGGTAAATAATGAAGAATGAATGCATTTGAAATTCCAAGTCCAAAGATTAGGTTTTCAAACCTGTGACAAATGAAAACAATTCGAAATAAAAAAATGTACCCTTGATTAAGAAAATGCCAAAAAAATCAAATCCCTTACCAAGACTGCAATGAAATGGTTGAAATCGAATGCCTATTCCTCTCGATGCTTGCTTGGATTTGAGAATAGTAATGTGGAAGAGAAGGAGATGCCAAAACTTACAGGCTAAATGCATATAGGTGGTTTCCATGTACAACTTCCCTCCTACCCTCCTTCACCACTCCTTGCTCGTAGACTGCCAAAATGAAATAAAATGAAATGTGGGTAGGAGGGATATATGTATAAAATTTGAAAAAAAATTTATAGTTATATTCCTGTGTTGGTCGGAATTCTGACCAACACGAGAATAGATTAAAAAAAAAATCCTTCTATAAACCGACCAAGGAAAATCATTTTAATGCTTGGTCAGAAATGTGGGTCAAATGTACTAGTGACATACTTTCCTTTAATATAATTTCTTATCATTTCCAAGGTTTATTCTTAAATAGTGGTTTGACCAAGGCAAACCCCCTTTACTCAACCTTTTCCTCATTTTTGTATGTGTAGGAACAAGATACAAAGTTGTCAAAATATTTTCGGGCAGATCGGGAATAGTAGAAACAATCTTGAAAGTTTCAAGAAGAAACCTAGGGTATAGGTCGACAAAGCCAATCTATACCTGGGTACAAATAGGCTCAGCCAATATATACCCTAAAAAAAAAAACTTACATTTCATAGGCAAGTAGGATATAGTATCGAGATCTCGAAAAAGTTGATACAAGTACTTTTGAGATTTCATTTGTCAATTGCTTAGGTTTGAAGTTGTTTATTTCTTATTTTATTTCTAAATGCATGTAAATCTTTCCTAATTTGAATTTTTATCTTTATTACTGTATACTAGATTTAGCATCTTCATAGAATTAGTATTGACAATAAATGAAATAGAAACTAAATAAACCACAAGGAAGCAATCTATTTAAGCTAGAAATTGACAATTAAGCATCCTATGGTTCTCTAACTAAGAATGTTAATGCAAAGCTCTCAACAAGCTTCCATTAATGACAGTCCTAGAACGAGAAAGATAAATGATTTAAAGCTAAAGCTAATTTCTCAATTCCAATTTGAAAGCTAAATTAAATCTAAATTGCCTTTCTAAGCTCAAATTGTAAGAGGTTCAATGCAATTCTTAGATGTGTGGTTATCAATTATGAGGAATTTGGTCTTCCTTTTATAGATTTTACCAATGGTAGGGGGTGTAGTGTAGTTGATCATGATTAAGCCTTGATTGAGTCCTTGGTTCCACCCTTTGAAGACAATGCAAAGTTTGTGTCCTCAAAGCTTGGGACAAGTAGACAAGATGGATGGACAAGATTCTCTTTCACTTTGAGTGATTGAGATTGAATTTGACTTGATCCATGTGAATGCCTTCCTCAAATCCTATTGGTTGATTGAATTTCCTCCCCTTTTGGGTTGTTGAGGGAAATTAGGATTTTTTTTTTAAAAGCCAAAGTGGGGTATCCACCGTATTTTTATTAATATATACTGATTCAATGACTCCCCCGTGGAAGAATCAGAAAGAAACCCCAGGATCGTAGTCGTATACAAGTTATAGAATATGATGATTTTTACATTTGGGTTTGCTCATAAAACCCGCGAATCCTAATAGGATAAATGGCAATGTTTACATTTGGGTTTACACATGCAACCCATGAATCCTGATAGGATGATACATTAGAGAAGAAATATCCCCCAGAGATATCCCCAAAATTATGGTAGGGATCAAACCTATACTATGGTATTGTGCACTGATTATTACAAAATTTCAAAATTTCAAAATAGGCCTAATAAACATGCCTATGCCATATAGCCTAATTACAAGATTTCAAAAATAGGCATATCCAAAATTCCTATGCAATGTGTAAGGTGTACAACTGATTACCTAAACAATCATTCATCCATAGGTGAGGATGATCCCCAAACATTTTCCCATCCAGCAAGTAGAGCAATGACATTTTCAACTTCCCAGCCATCGAGCGTGTTCTGAGCCACTAGAGGAATGTTGGAAGATTGACTGGGTGAAAGTGGTACATTCAGGTCAGGGACCTATTTTGACCTACTAGAGGACACCTTGTAGTAGGGTAGAGGTTGAACTAGAGGAAGTGGCAATAGCAGAAGATCCAAAATCGAATGTGCCAGACATCAAATTTTATCCACAAGGGGCTTCCCAAGGGTCACACCCACAATCTACAAATTGTTATTTACTACTCATAAACTCTTCTTTTCCATCGCCCATTTGAAGCTGTCATATGCCATCAGGTGTTCATGGCTCGCCATAATATCATGATGTAAAAATGGGCCCCCAATCAATGCGTAACTTGACCAAAGGTCATACCTCTGAAGTGCCACCATGAGTCATGCTCCATGAATAAATTGAGGCCGAACGACCTTATTGGCAATGTAAACTACTAATTCCACTGACTGCAACATGTCCATTAAATTGGAGAGAAAGATCGACACCAACTGAGAAGGATTTATTAATTGATTTAATTTCATTTGTTTAGCCATGTACCCCTTGAATGGGTTGAATTTTATTTAATCCAAGATTATACAATTATTTGATTTAATTGTATTTTGATTTGATTGCATTTGATTAAAACACTCTCAATTTTGATTTATCTCGAATTAAGACTTGATTTTAATTTTGATTGGCTAATTATGCATTGTGATTCAATTACTTCAATTTTGTCCTTGATTTGCTTTGATTTGCCTTGATTTATCATTAAATTGTCTTTGTCCATTTTCAATGATTACAAATGCCCCTCTTTGAGTTGACGTGCGAAGCATGTCGATTCAAAGAATACTCTGATCTTGTTTGATGATAGGTCCTAATTCATTGATGGTCGATCTTTGATGTTCATTTGATGTCTTTCGATGGTCGATTCTGATAACTGATACGAGCTTGATACAGATTTTGATTGATTTAATACCCTTGATGAAATTCTAATGATCATTCTGATATGATGTTTGATTCTGATGATCGTTCTGATGATGAATCCTTGATACAATGTTTGATTCCGATGTGATGCCTCATTTGATTGATGTATGAAAATTTTTCTGATAAAAGCTTTCACTTTGATTTCATGATCGGTCTCTTGATTGTTGATGATGATCTTTCTGATGCTGATTATTATTCGATGGTATGCCCCCTCGGGAAATGAATCAAAATGATTTTGGATGCTTTGGTTGAGAATGGGAAATTTTGATTTGTTTCCTGATTTAGAAATTTGGAAATGCCCCAATCATGAGAGAATTTGATGAGAAAATATTTGTTTGATAAGATGTTGGTGCTCTAGATAAGTTTGATGATGGTTTGGTATCATTTGATGTCAGTCAGAATCACTTGGTTGATGTTGATGTCAATCTGATAGGATAAGTTGATGGGTTGATATTTCACTCTCACAATCTAGAGAGACAAAATAATGATTTTCCTTTTCTCATTTTAAAATTACATATTTAGTTAATGATCATTGTCCCCATTTAGTGTTTGAGTCATGTCTTGAGCCAATTGGGGGCATCTTCCTTCTGAATTTGAAATCTTGAAAAGGAGGGGTGATCTACCCTTTCACATCAGTTCCCTTTTCACCCATCAAATTTTGGTGAACTCAACTCTTCTTATATACTTTTGATTGGGTGTTTAGATCTCCTTTTGTATGCATTGCATCTACTACTTTGTATGCTTTAAATCTTAAAATTTAATTTGTTAGTTGATGAGCATAAAAGTTTGCTCATATCTTATATAGTGTTGTGTCTTAGTCCTTACTTTTTACTCTTGTTATGTCCATGTTTCTATTTTTTTAGTCTTTAACTTTGAATTGGTTGGGAAGGCTTTCTTGCGTGTCTAAAATCTTTGAATTCAATGACTTAGAACTTATAGACCTTTTATGCAATATGTCTATAATACAGTACTTTATAATTATATTTTAATGAATAATTTGGTATATGATAAATGAATGTGTTGCATATCTTGTGGATGTGTTTTTCTTTGTTCCTATAACCATTTATGATGCAGGAAAGGAGTGATTAAAGAAGTTGTAAGCCTAATCATGCAACAAAGCAGTTAAGTAGTTGTGGGACCTGGTCTTGTAGCATAAGTCATTACTTGGAGCAGTCTACGAGATAATGAGGGCACGAGTCCAGTTTGATCGAGTCAGAAGGACAAAATCTTAATGATGATGAAATCCTGGAAGTTATGGATGTTATATTTATTCCTTATGACATTGAGAGAGTTTCTTTTTATTATTGTAGTAGTTATGTTCCTTCTTTCTAGGATGCAATTATGATTCACCCATTTTCTTGTGGTGTGATTAGTTAGTTGATAGTTTATTTTCTTGTTATAAATAAAGACCTACTCCTCTCTGCAATCGTAGTCATAATAGAGATCAAATTAGAGTTCTAATAGTTTTATTGAAGTTCAATTCAACTATGCATGTAATGAAATTGGTTTTGATGAATAAAATGATGAAGTTTTGAGAATCTATTTGGAGTAACTCAATTCTGGATACTTGTTGAGGGGGCCGACTTAGTGTGTAATTTCCAATTAGAGTAGTTTTCTTTTCAGCATTTAGTAGTTTTAAGTCTTGGTGTTGGACTTTTCCTATAGCCATTGGAGTTTGTTCCCCGTGACTATTCCTACAGCCACGACAGGTAGAGTAGTCCTTGCATGATGCAAACCGAGCTTTGTTTTGTTTAAGTTTGAGAGTTTAAATTAGTACTGTATTTTATAAAGCATTCAAGTTAAATAGTTTCTATAATTTTATTTCTTGCATCCATAGAATAGAGTTACTTTAAACATTTACTTCCTACAACTTCATGTTAGAATGGCTTTAATAGGCACTTAGTGCACATATTGTGTTGCACCATTTCAAGTACATGTCCCTAGACCAATATTTAAATGTCTCTACATGATAAGAAATTAGCTACTCAGATAGAATATTCAATTCCCAAGATGATTCATGGACTTAGTCATTAGTACCTTTTGTGGAGCCCACCACTAGTTAGATGTGCTTTTCATTAATGGTGCTTAGTTGGTATTTGCATGTACATTAGATCTATCTATTTTTCTTCTTCTAGTGCATAGTATTAATACATAAAGTCCTACTTATATGATGAGACCAATGTGCATCTAATGATATTATTGAGAACAACTCTTCCCACTCTTCTCATGATGAATGAGACCTTGAGAGTTCCTCCAATGCAAGTCCAAAATCTTTCCCATGATTTTGAAAATTTTGAGAAATGGTTAGGAAAAGAAAACTCCAATCTTGAGGTCATTGATGTAGTAGAGGGTTTGTGGAAGATATTTCATAATGATGAACATAGTGTTAATATTTGGCATAGTATCTCTCATCTCATTGATAACAATGTCAAGGCTATTAGAGAGTGTGCCCAAGAATTAGGTTTCATTCCATCTACCACTAGTGTTGTGATTCAGGGCATCCTACTCCAACACAAACACCAAGGGTAATAATTGACCGAAACTCCATTTAAGGTTCTTTATCTCATAAATGAGGCATATAACAAGATTAATGACTTCCCAACCTTGATAATTAACCATCTCTATCAAAGGACTCTCCTACACCCATAATTTCATCTTTAACCCAAAAGGACTCACCAATGCACTCCAAAATTCCCTTGATAACTTCAAGAAATTAGTAAACTCACCTTTATTCAAACTATCTCGAAACCAGGTCCAGGATCATTAGACCTCCATCCTCTATTTTCTTATCACAACTTCTTACAACACCAACTGAAAAGAATCAAATTTGATAAATTCAATGTGAAAACAATCCAAAAGGAACCTTACCATAACCATATCCTGATTAGATTCACCCCTTTCAAGATACAATACCAAAATACAATGTTTTTAAATCTATGATCTTGTGCTACTTAAAGTGAATACATTAACTTCTCATAATATAAAAAAAAAGCTTCAGATTGTGACTATCACAATCATGAGACCTTTTCATAGCATTTCTGAAAATTAGAGATTAAAGACACTCATAACCTTTGTCATGTAGTTTAAAAAGGTATTTAGATCTGCTACATTCTTATTCAATTTCTTTCAATCATGGGAGACTTCTATCTTATTTGAAATTAATTAAAATAAAATATTTAACTGTAAAAAATACTGAAAATTGTCAAGATAAGCCCACTAGGGCATCAAGTTTTTGTTCAAAGAAACCACTGATCGATCTAAGACAAGAACCATTTTAAATATCATTCAAAATTATAGTAAATAATAGAGATTCAAATTTCCAATGGTGCATTAAAGAGGCATCAACAAATCTTCTCCCAAGCCCTTAAATTGGAGGGTTTAAAGACTGTCTCATAGAAAAATTGTCATAAATTTTAAAATACAACACGTAAACAAGGTTAGGCGGTCACTCTTCCACTTCGGATCAGTTGGCTATGTATGTGGTGGGTGCCCTGGATTTAAATTACCATCATGTGGAAGAGGTCGGTTGGCCTACTACTCATAATGCCCAACAGGAAAACACGCCCGGTTGGGGTGACTTGGACGACAACTGGAATGTGGTCGAACATGTTGGCCACCATAGTCATGGTAGATTGGTAGAGTCTTCGGTTTGGTCTCCTCGATCCCTGCCAGATGTTGCATTTTGGTGCCCCAATGACATGGAGGTAGAATAGGGTTTTTCGATTAATATATGTAATGTAACCATGTCAATTTTTGAGTAGTTACATTGTAATTAGCATCCACCCTAACTTTAGAATTTTTTTGGGTTATTATTCTTTATGATGAGTTGGTGGTTATAAAAACCCGAATGTAATTCTCATATGTATATGGCTGGGATATCAGGTTTCCTTACTGGTTCTTTCCCAATTTTCATATATATATATATATATATATATATATATATATATATATATATATATATATATATATATATATATATATATATATATATATATATATATATATATATATATATATATATAGTGGCTAGTCCATTTTTGCTTAAAAAAAATACGTAAACAAATGAGAGTGGATTTAAATTAAATTTAATTCAATTCTCTAACTTTAACAATCATTCTCTAATCATTTTTTTCATCATTCAAAGTCATACTAGACAAAAGAATAGTGAATTTGCCAAAAGAACAACCTAGAAAATTTAACCTGTAATTACTAAGAATGGCATAAATCCTTCAATTCTTCATGAAAATACATGAAATAAAAATAAAATTAAATATAACTCCCTCCTCTATCTATCCATGTAAGAAAGAGACCCCTTCCAATCCGACAAGGTTGATTGAGAGCAAAAAATCAGAGAAAAAACATATAAAAATTAGACTTTTATTAGTTTTTTTCTCCTTTCCATTACATTCTCTCTCAATGATATTCCATCCCCGACCCAAAGAGGGTTCTTATAGCCTCTTACCATAATTTAAAAATATTTTTAACCAACCATCAAGTTGGTTTTTGGTTTTATATACTAATGACAACTTTGTGTGCAAAGTTGCAAAAGTTGTTAAGCAACTTTTTGACAAATTTTTTCACTTTTTACGTTTTACATCCAAATGACTCAAAACCTTGAAAACACATTAAATAGGACATAAAAATATGATTTCAACCATTTTTTTACCCTTTTTTACCTCTCTTAGCAACTTTCACCAACATTGACCAATTCATGGCCTCTTACGCCTACTGGTTACATAATAGCTCAAAGGCCTTTCATCTTGATCCAAATGAAAACAATAGACTTATTGAACCTTAAAAATATTATAAATGACCTTAAATTGGCCTTATTACATGAGTTGACCAATATTGGTCACAATATCTCATTTTTCTCCTGATGCTCTTGCATCATGTTGAGACCTCCATTACTATTCTTACATAAATGCCTAGTGTGTCCACTTATGCTTGACCTCTCATAACCACTTCAATTCAAAACACTAATCCTACACATGTTAGCATTCCCAATCCTATTCTTTCTCCCTCTTCAAGTGTTCCATGTGTGTTCTTACCTTCATCCATACCTACTTACAATAGTATTCATTTTTCATATTCAACCGTTCCTTCCATTTACCATAATCGTCCAAATATTTCACACATATCTCCTACCACTTTTTCTATCGAATCTACTATCAATAGCTTGGCTCGAACGGTTTCATATTTGCAAGAACAAATTGACTCTATGACTCAATCCAAGTTTAACATTCCTACTTGTGTCATTTCTATTCCTTTGTGTTTAGACATCATTCATGTTGTCCTTCCTCAATACATGGAAATTCCTCATTTAGAGACCTACAACAGAAGGGTGATCCTTTGACTCATGTCAAAACCTTTCAAATATTGTGTAGTAATTTATCTCATGATCATAGGTTCATGGATAAATATTTTACTATAAAATTTCAAGATAAAGCCTTTTAATGGTATTGTTCTTTGCCTCCTTATTCCATTGATTCCTTTCAAAATCTCATCAATGCTTTCATTTAGCAATTTCAAAACAATATTGGCCCTAAAATTTCTTTGACTAATTTGATGCATTGTAAACAAGGTGCTAAAGAAAAGTAATTGATTTCATTGGTAGATTTAAGCATTTACATGCTCAGATTTCTAATCATGTGCCTAATGTGGATATTCAACTTATTTTAATTTCTAATTTACAAAAATACATTAGGGATAATATCTTGCTCTTTGAATTTTCCACTTTTACTCAATTATGTGCAGTGATTCACAATTATCAGCTTCAAGTGAGTCGGTTTGAAAGAACTCCTCCAATGGCTATGGTTGATAAGAATGATGTCACATTTCAATCCTATCAAAAATTTCAGAAACCTAAGAGCTTCGTCAAACTAAATAACTCATCAAATCATGTTGGAGAGAAAGTGGCAACAACATTGAAAGGTGTGGCTCTTTTGTCATTTATTTTTAGACCTTCTCATAATTTTACATTTATTTTTGAATCTTTGCATAATGTGATGTTGAATTTGATTCATGCTAATGTGATACAACTTCCTCCCATTAAACTGATTGACATATCCAAACCTTTACCTAAATCCTTTGATCACAAAGCTTTCTATCAATACCATCACCAACCTGGACATGATACTAGGAAGTGTTTTCATTTGAAATGTGTTATTCAAGGCCTCATTGATTATAATGCTATATCTGTTGAGGGTGTTAATGATCAAGGAAAAAAATTGTACCACCTCCCGATTAAAACTTACAAATTTATACCAATCCTTTGCCTTCTGATTCAACCAATGCCATTGAGTCTACTTAGTTTTTACCTTCTTCTTCCGCCCATGTTGTTGACTATGACATTGAGTATATTGAAGCAAACAATGTCGTCAATCTTATTGATCAATCTAAACCTAAGCCTTAACCTAAATATGAGCTTTGCATTACATTTGATCCTAAAGAGATAATTTAAGTATATGATGCTCCTCTTTACATAGTAGCAAGGGTTAATGCTCTTCTTTCTTGTAGTGTCCTTATATATCCCACTTGCATGGTGAATGTCATAACTAAAGAATATCATTATACCAGACAATTACAACATGATTTCTATGTTAAATCTAATGCGATGATCCAAAATTGTAATGGTTTCACCTATCCTACCCATGGTTCCATTACTTTAACTATAGAAGTTGGTGGTAAAACTCTAGATTTCACCTTTTTGGTCATCCTAACTTTTGATCGGTTTCAAGTTAGGCTTGGCCTTCCTTGGCTCACTTCCATGAAAGTTGTAGTCTCTCATATTCACAAGTGTTTGAAATTTCCCTATGATGAAGAAATGATCATTGATTAATCATAGTCTCTATCAGCCTTTATCACCTTGAGAACATTTTTATCGTGACTTCTTTTGGCCTTCCATGCCTCAACCAAGTCCACCACACAAAGACAATTTTTTTATCCTATCAAAAATTCAAAATCCAAAAGATTTGTGAGATTAGCAATCCTAAGGATGTTTCATCTCCTAGCCTTGAACCTGTACTTATTCCTACACCTTCCAAACCTCCTTTATATGCTTTTGTTTTGCCTCCTATATCTTATAAAGGTTCCATTGATAATATCTTTCAACCTAGTGTCCAGTGTCTTTCATTCTTCCTCCTAAAGAAGAAAAGGACCCGATGTTGATTGATCCTAAACCAAACCAAATCTCCTACAAAAAAGAATGTAATCATTGTTCTCATGACTCCCACCATAAATATCGTGCTAGAGCCCAGAGTGTACTTCCCAAAATATTTCCTCCCCTATGACACCTATTGATGCTTTGATTCCCTTAGACCAACCTATGCATAGTCCAAGGGAGGAAGTTAATTTGAAAAAGATGAAATTGAATAAACATGATAATTCTATTTGTATTTTAGATTTTATTACAATTAATCTGGATGAAGAAGATACTCTTGATGATGATGATTTCAATATTTCTAATGCAAATTATTATATTCATGATATTTATTTTGATGAAATGTATGAGCTTATTAATGTTAATCATGATTTACCAGCTATGTTTGGAAAGAAATTATCTGTTAGTCCTAGTGATGAACAAATTCCTTGTTTGGAACTAACTATTGTTCCTTCTTTCATGCTTGATGTTTCTCCTCTTGCATGTTTCCCACCGTCCCTAAACACTATAAACCAAGATGGGGGAGCAAGCAATATGCTTGACTAGCTCATATTATACAATGGATTCTTTATGTTTTCTTATTGTAATGTGCTTCCCCATGATGTGCTACTAGTTATATGCTCTTTTTATATTTCTTTAGATGACCCTTTTTGCTTTGTTGGTTCAAGGTGATGAAGGAATCAACATGTTGTGACCTCTATTTCTATCTCATTTCTTCTATATGGTGTTAGGTGTTATGTCATACATGTGTATTGTTCATAAATATGATTTTGTGTTGTCTAATTGGAAATAATACAAAATGGTAGTTAACTATTATTTTTAGTCTTTGTGATGTTAGCCCCAAAAAAAATTTCTTCATAAATCTTGCATGATATTCTTCCATTGTACTTGTATTTTTCTACCTTTAAGGAATGGTGACATTTCATTTTGATATAAATCTGATATACATGAGTTATCATATGATCATACTAACCCCTGAGTCAATAGATCCCTTTTTTTCTCTCTTTTGTCATGTATTCATTTCCCTTGGTTTGTCCTTCCATAAGAGAATCTCATAGTGGAAACACTTGTTGTGGGTTCATGTGTTCTCCATTAAATCTATTGCTCCCATTAAATCATTTGCAATCACTTTACTGTGGGGCCATACACTCTGCTCCTTGTTTCAAATTTTGCACACACACTTAACAGTTCAATGTAATCTCTCATATGTAGATGGATAAGGACACAATGTTTTCCTTGTGTTCATCTTTTCATTATCATTACCATATGCATTATTCAACAATTACCTTAATGGAGATAATTTTTTCCTTAAGGATTGATCCTCCTTTTCTAGATCCCTTTGGAAACAATGCTTTCCTTAGGACTAATTGCCTTTTTCATATCCTTAATAGAGACAATGCTTTCCTTAAGGATTATCCTTTTATTTTGATGGGTTGACTAGCATAACACAACTTGCAAGAATATCAACACCATCATTTGTTGTAACGCTTTCTCTTTGCATGATACACAGTAAGGCAATTCCTTACTAGGGTAGTAGTCATGCCTCTTCTCTCTCTCTCTCTCTCTCTTTCAAGTGATGCTTCTTTTATCTTGGTTTTGGATTTGATGAGGACTTAAGTCACTTGGGGGATTGATGTTTCTTTATGTCCTTGACCTTAGTAAGATTGTTCTTATGCATTGATCTACTTTACTCAAAGCATGAACTTGTATCATACTCTTTCTAAAGTGGGGGATATATGTACCATCCTAAAATTTATCACCCATAATTGGAGGCTCTATTAGGCACCATTTTAGTGATTTCAAGATCAAATATTCGTTATGCTTGATCCTGGCAACTTGATTCATCTTTTCCCGCTTCTTTTCTACCATCCTAGCACCCAATTTGAATCTAGGATAAAAATCCCAGGTATAGATTGACCTAACTAACCTATACCTAGGTATAGATTAGCTTAGTTGATATGTACCCTTGGATTTAGGCCCAAATTTTGCCCGGAGCCCTATGTCAGGGTGTTAATGGAAAAAAAGATCTGGTGGTCAGTCTAGATCAGTTTTGAATCTTGAAATGATGGATGAGTTATAAAAAAACCTATCCCTCATTTTTCATATCATAACCATACTCAAGCATCTTTAATCAATTTTTCAAGAGAAATCAAGTGGTCAAGAGTAATTGAGCAATTAGATTCAAGATTTGAAGGAAAGAATCCAAGATCAAGTTTCTCTAATTCATTTAAGTTCATTCCAAAATGATCATATCCATTGAATAAATTTTATTTCCCATTATGGCCAAGTAGAGTAATTCTCAATCAAGCAAGAATGCCATTCCATCCATCTACATTCATCTCTCCTCCATTGCAAGCGATTATCAAGCATATCTATATTGAAGATCTAAGAGTGGCATTCATAGATACATGCATTTGTAAAGTAATTATTGATTCCTATTCTAAAAATCAAGGTAAACTCCTTGTCTCCAATCATATTCAAGCATCTTCATGAGTATGAGAAATTTTTGCATTCATCCATGAGGGTTTATACAAGGTGAACCTAACATTTACCTTTTTGTATACTTTCCTTCTATGCTATTTCTTATCATTTTCAAGGTTGATTCCTAAATACGGGTTTGGCCAAAGGCAAACACATTTTAACCAACCTTTTTCCCATTTCTTTTTGTGCGGGAATAGGCTAAAAAGCTATCAGAACTATTATGGGCAAATTGGGAACAATTGAAACAATCCTAAAAGTTTCAAGTAGAAACCTAGGGTATTGGCTCAGTTAGTATATACCCTTAGAGATAGGCTCATATTTCACAGGTAGGTAGGTTACAATGTCAGGATCTTAAAGAAGTTGATAGAGGTACTTCGACATTTTGTCCATCGGTTATTCATATATGAAGTTGTTTATTCTCTATTTCACTTCTAGATGCATGTAAATATTTTCTAATTTGCATTTCTATCTTTGTTATCATTTCCCATTTCAAAATTGCATATTTAGAAAAGAATCATTGTCCCCATTTAGTTCTTGAGTCACCTCTTGATCCTATCTAGGGCATCTTCCTTCAGAATGTTAAATCTTGAAAAGGAGAGGTGATCTACCCTCTTTGCATTGCTTCCCTTTTCACCCATCATAGACACAAAGAATAATAATGATGTGGACATTTATATATTAGATAGTCCTATACTTGTATGTATACCAACATATGTGAGAAATTAAATATTTTCTACACCTCATTAAGATTCGAATGACATTTGTTCTATAAATAAAATGTTTAATCATTCTTAAAAATTTAGGGAAATCTTTTCACAACATAAAATAAAGGCCTATTAAAAATTAAATATTATAAGTATGGAAATGATTAGCCAAGGAGAGATAAATTCCAATGGTGAATGGCCTTTTCTCATTCTTATTGAATCTAAAAACTACTAGATTTTACAAACCCAAAATGGACTTTGATGGGAAGTTGTAATAAGAAAAATAACTTGCGTTACATAAAATATTATATATAAAAATAAGTATAAATTATGTTCTACTTTTTTCAACCAAAAAAAATCATTCACTTGTGATTTCTCCCCATCTTAGCATTGGAATATTCACCTCCTCAATTGGGGATATTCACCTAATATTTTGTCAATTGAAATAAAGGTTGACTCTTTTGTCTTTTCCTACAAATCTTGTTTTTTCACCTCAACAAAATAACTTTCCCATTCATATCCATATTTTGTTGATCACTGTGAGTGAGGAAAGTTAGTAATACCCAAAAATAATGAGTTGTTATATTCTAAGTATTCTATCATGGGAAGCTCTATGGTAAAAATATGAAAAACAATATTCAACCAAATAGTTTTGGTTGTTTATGTTTCTACCATCATCTTTCTAAATTGAGTTTAAATTGAATATATAGATTCAAAAAACTTTTCCTTTCTTTGCATATGTGCATTGTATTCAAGAAAATTCTTAACATGAAGACATTATTCCTTCGTTTTACATCTTATCACCGAGTTTTCCTTTCTATTATGATTTTTTTTTCATAAACCTCTTATCCCTTTTATACTTCCAACTATAAATCTTACACTTCTGTATTTTTGAGGTTCATATTTGTTTAAATTATCCACATATTCAATGAATGGGTATCTTGACACCCAATAAATCTAAAAATTCCTTATCACATCCCACTTGTGCCCTATTTTTAATTTCACATTTTTATCCTTCCATGAACTAACATCATTTACATCATTTTCGTTCAACTCAAATAACTCATTTTGTCTACCTTAGGCATCCCTTGGAACATAATATGTGGCATCATCATCTGAGTCAATTACTCATTTTGATCTTCCTCTAAGGTGTTGTCCTTTACATTAATATTTGGTGCAAGTGCTAATGTTGTTGCTCAATTTTATGGATATAAACATTGCCAAAGTATGAAGTTATGGTTCAACATTTTGATGGCCTCTCTTCATGACCTTTGAGAATCTTTTTATTTCTCTACATCTCTCACAAAATATAAGTTGCGAGAAAAGTCTTTTTATTTAATAAGAAATCATAGAATACAGATCTTTATGTTGGTGTAAATAAAGACTTTATCAAACTAGTTAGATATAAAAATATTTAGAGAGTACTCCTATTCATACTGTTTAAGTCTTGACTTGGGGACTTTTAATCTTTTGTCTCACCTCATCTAGTTGGGACATGTGTCTTTACTTAGTGAGACACCTAGTACATGCACACTTTTAGATTGCTCACACACTTGTAAAGAGGGCTCATAAGTGTCCTATGTTTGGATGGGTAGTTAATCATTGTCTCCTACCTTCTCACCTCATTTCCCTTACCTAAATATGAAAGACTCTCTACGTGCATTACTTACACTCTTTTTGCATATGATAGATATTTCCATGTGTGGTAATTTCATTTTACTTATAGAAGGTTGTTGTACATTTAGATTATGGCAAAATCCCAATGTGGTATTAGAGTTTTGCTTGCATGTTCTCCCTCACATCTAAGTGACTTCATACATATCTCTATCATTGAGTGTCATGGAGTCAAATTATCATCACCATTGGGTTTGGAAGGCATGATAAGTAAAGATATACCCTTAGTTTGGTGAAAAGGAGAAACTTCATATTTTATCAATTTTTTTGCTTTCTTTATTTCGAAGGCAATTTTTTCCACAAAATCAACATTTGGAGAATTCAAGCAACACATTGGGGAAGTTTTTCATTTTGTTTTGTAGGCAATTTGTGGCCTATTTGGCATCTTGATTCATGTATTCTCATGTGTGTGCATGATGAATTGATAAACTCATGTTATAATTTTGAAAACTACAGGGTACAAAAGGCTTTTGAAGATCAAATAAAGATGTGAAAAAAGGGTGCAAGCCATTTGTATCCCATGGAGAGCTCAAACTTCACATCCAACACTATCCACTCTTTTTGGCATTCTCTAACTAGCATCACATTTGCAATGCATGTTTGAGTTTACAAAGATTATGTGGAGATGTCATAAAATATGTTGATCTATGTTTGAGAAAGCTAAGAGTAAGAATATTAAATACAATATTGACCTTCTCAAAGCTCAAATTAAGATTTTCACCATAAGTACTCTATTTGAATTATTTATGGTGTATAAGGTGGTAAGAAGTCCAATCTAAATGTGGTAGATGTTTTGTCTCAAATATTGATTCCAAATGGCACTATGACTTGCAAAATAGAAAAACATATGGACAACTGGGGTTCCTTTGCTAAGGTGAAAGCACCATGCAAAAGAAACACCAACATAACTATTTATGATTTCCAATTATCTTGTCTTCAATAATACCTACTTCAAGGAGTTTGTCTTTGTGGAGTGCTTCTTGAAGCTTGTTATAAGTTTTAGAGTTTATGTTTCTTTTTTGATGCATCTAAAACATTTGAGAAAGAAGAAGCCATTGTGAAGGATATAGATCTCTATGTATAAGGTTGTATGAGATATTTTTGGTGAATTTCTAGCTTTCTCATCCTTGCAAAAGCTTGAAAGATTTTTTTCTTCTTGCACACTTCAACATGCAAATTGCTTGCCTTTGAGTTCTCCAATGACTCCAGTTGACCCCTTCACTACGAGTCAACCTTAAAAGTATCTTTTCCCCAATAAACATGAGGTGATACATGTTAACACTTGGTTTTTATAGTGATATTATACTATGGGACTTGATCATACCCACTAATTGGTTGTTTTGAATATTAATTTTAAATTAGTGTTTTTTTAATGAATTGCCAAATTCTTGTAAAGTGGGGGCACATTTTAATCTTGTCATCATTATCACCCATGGAGGCAAAAAGTGATAAACCTATAGTCATTGGAATGCATTTTTCATGTTGATTCCAACAAGTAGTTGGAAGCATAGGTCTAATCTCACCTTAGTGCATTTTTCCTTATTTTAATGTGAATATATTAAACATGGGTCATTTTGTGGAAAATTGTTGGTTTAATAACTTTTAATTGGCAACTTGAAATTGAGCACTATTTTTGCAAATTTTAATTTCTTAACATTCCCTACACAATAGATATTGATGCATTATAAAAGGAACTAAATTATAAAGAACCAAAATTTAGGGGTGTCACCTAATATTGAATCAAGAGAGGTGTCTTCAGTTGCGCCTATGTGCATTTCCATGAGTGCCTATCATGAACACTTTCACATCTTCCTTACTTGTATTTCTCTTAAAAGATTATCTTGAGTCATACCTTGAGCACTTTCATGGAGTTGTGCCTTTGAGAACATTCACACCTTATTGAGCATCATATAGAGATGAACGATATAATCACATGGCATTAATTTTTGCTACCTATGAATCTAGAAATGCTTCACAAAAGCATTGGTTATTCCTTAAAATCATTGCAGGTTTGAAAACTAGTATGATGACATTTAGTCTGTGGAACAAGTGAAAATTTTAGAAACATCCATATCACTTCCTACACATCTGGAATGAGAAGTCATCTTGCACATATTTGTGGTGTTGTTTAGATAAAGTGGATCATTCAACATCTACTAACACTACATGCATCACATTATGGATGCCATATAGTCTCTCATTTATTTCCCACGGGGGAAAATTTATTGCATTATTAAATATAAGTAGTCCTTATGGGGTCATCATGAATCATTCCTTTTATGATTTATCATTTTCACTTGTACATTTGATTCCTATTAGATCATTTCTCTTTTGGAGAGGATTTTTGTTCCTGCTAGCTTTTCTCCTTCACTCCACTTTATCATATATTTTTATGAGTACCTAACATTCCCTAATAGTCATGAGTTTTCATCTTTCATACGTTACTTCCTAAGTTTCACTTAAAGGGGGTGTTGGTGTAAATAGTGAATTTATCAAACTAATTGCTAGTATCATATAGGTAGAGATAGTTTTGTTCATATTTCTTAAATCTCCACTTAGGGTATTTGAGTCTTTTATCTTAACTCATCTATTTGATACATGTGTCATCAATCAATAAGACACCTTGTACACACACACTTGCCATTTTTTCACACACTTGTCCAGTGAGCTCACAAGTGTCTCATGTTTGGAGGAGCAGACAATCATTGTATCCTATCTTCTCACTGTTGCCCAAAAATTCCCTATCATTCATTTTTGGCCACAGTCCTGTTTTCCTATGAAGTGCTCAAGTGTCGAAAACACGGTGTGTTTTCGACCTCCTCTCTGAACGCTTAGGATGTTTCTGCCTTTTGGCCCAAAAGCTTGGTGTGTTTTCGACCTCCGCTCTGAAAGCTTAGTGTGTTTTCGACCTTTGCTCGAAAACCTTCTATGTTTTCGACCACTTCTGCACTTTACACTTCTTCGGCGTCAGTGTTTTCTATCCACGCAACTCTGACAAGTGGGGCCCAATTAGTTTTCAGCAAGCTGTTATGTGGGTTGTCGCATGATCGCATAAGTCCTTTTTCCCTTATGCGACCATGTGACTAACCGTTGATGGTACTGTTGAAGGATGCTAGCGGTTTGTCACATGATCGCATAGCCCCTTTTTAGGCTATGCGAACATGCGACAAACTGTTAGCCACGCCGGTAGGAGGTTGCAGTTTGGTGGTGGGCCCGAGTTAAATTTGTAGTCAAAAGTGTAACAGTTTTCATGTTGGTCGCATGATCGCATGCGGATTCCTAACCGCATGCGACCATGCGACAAGCTTCCTGGAGGTCAGCGAAGGTTGTTGTGGGCCCGGGGTTGGTAGGCTTTGCATGGTTGTGCAATTGGAGGATCTCTCACAGTCACCAGATAGACCTAGAGGTAAAGAAGGTTATTCAGCGACTTGGAGATTGCTTTAGTCGCGGGTTCTCAGGGTTTAACGCTAGTTAATAAAAGGATTACGAGATTTAGTGAATCCCTTTGTCGCTAAGTCTCTAGATATGATTGGGTTAAGTTAAAGGTTAACGTCATGCTTGGGCCCGGAGGTTGATTTTATTCAACGATCTTGTGACTGTGTGTTCACGCAATCTCTCATTTCTGGTGGTTAAGTCCTTAGCATCCTACAACCTGGCGGGCAGTTATCTTTCCTTTAGTCGCTAAGTCTCTAGATGTTTGGTGGTCTCAGCTATGTGGTTAAAGATAAAGTACGATCTACGGCTGGTGCATGATCTGATGGAATATTCTTATGCCTTGTGATCATGCGACAACTATCGATCTTGCTTTATTATTGAGGCTCTGACGGTGGGTCCTTTCTTGCTGATATGCTCATCTTATATTGGTTGTCGTATGCTGATGGGGATTTGCAAGTAGACACGTGTGTTTGGTGGGGTCCCAGTTCTAATAGGATCTATGGCTGGTGCATGATCGAAAAGAATATTTGAAGGGTATGAGATCTTGTGCCTGCCATCTTATTGGAATCTCAGTTTGCGAATGCGTGGTTGTGCAGTTAGAGTTTTCGCGTGGTCGCTGGATTTGGCTAGGGTTAAGGAAAAGTTAAGCGACTCTACGACTAAAGTGAAAATGAACCTGAGGTTAACTTAATGTTAAGTTTGCATGGATACTGACATGTCGGTATGCTCGCTTCCAATTGGCTCTTGACTAGCGATGTGGACTTTGACCTTTCATAGGGGCTCGTGACTATTTTGGGGATGATCCAGATTGTCTGATTTGCTGAAAAAATGTGATCAATAGTTGAGTTTTAAATGAAGAAATGGTAACCGTTGGGGCCCAAATTTGGAGTCTTCTGCAAGGGTTTTCACCAGCATTGGATCCCAAGCGTCTATGTAGCAAGCGGAGGCAAGTTTTCTAAAGAGCTGTTGCATTATCGCATAAAAGCTTTTGAGCTCATGCGATCATGCGACCGTTGACTTTTTTAGGTAGTGCAACTTTGTTGGCGGGCCTTTTTCTGCAGAGACACTTGTGAGTGTGGGTAGTTGAGAATTGATAATTCCGAAGGCAGTTGTAGCTGGGAGATTTTACAAAGGATTTAGGCTGCCATTTTTGGGTCCTTTCGAGGATCTGAGATCAAATTTTGGGCATTCATGACAGCCCGACTTGCAGAGAGGTAGATGGATCAAGGTCTTTTATCTACAGGCATGATCAGGTACAGAGATGGGCATGCAAGGGGAGATATATCTCATCGATTGGATATTTTTAGAGTTCATTTATGATCAGAAGTGACTGGTTTTAGGGTTGATTATTTTATGCATATCTATGTAGCCCTAATTGAGATATTTTGGATTCCTGCCTGTGTGCAGAGTTGTATATATTGTTTTTTTGGAGCTTGTAGAGCTCAGAATCTGGCAATTGTGAACAAGGAAAGTTTCTTTCCCAAAGGTTATTGAAGGCATTCTTTCTACCCCCTTAACTTTCTACAATTGTAAAATTCCCATTGATAATTCAGATAATGCAAAGCATTATGTGACATTCTTATTGTCCCTATGTTTTCCTTGTTTGGCTTATCTCTTATTGGATTGAAGTTCATGAATGCTTTCAGTGATACTTAGGTTTCCTGATTCCTCTTGCTTTCTGCAATTTTGTGTGTTTCCTGTGTTTGATCTGATTTAGATGTTTTGTGGGTATGCTATAACCCCTAGCAGTCTTGTCTCAATCCTACATCGAGCTGCAGAAGTGAATGTCTATTTATAGGTCATAAGTGGTGTCTTTTGTTCAAGCCCTCTTATGAAATACTTATGCAAGTCTATTCAGTAAGTTGTGATCTTCTAGACCTATTTTCTTCACTGGTTTCATCCCTCTATACTGAGATCCAAACCCTAGTTTCGGTGCATCACCTAGTAGGATAGATTTGCTTCCTGTCATTTCCCTTCCAAGCATTCCTTCTATCCCTTTCCCCTCAAAGTTTTACATTTCCTGTCTAAGAGCAAATCTGGGTGATTATCCAAGAGGAACCAGCCTAGAATCTAGAGGTCTCATCTCGGTTAGGAAAAGGTCCCACAACCTTGAGATGATTCCCATGTTATACTGGATTATCAAGACTACAAGAGCTTGAGATCAGAGGCACAAATTGAGTGTATAACAATTTCTAGCATGCCTGATGGGATAGTAAAGAAGTTCATTTGTTGAAAATTATGTCATCTCTGATATGCAGATTGCATAATATAGACCTTTAGAGGTTGTTCTATCAAGTATATCTGGCAACTCCACTAGTTTCAAAGATTCAGGCCAACCTTGTTTAAGGTTTATGAGAAAGATCGAGACTAGAAGCTCAAAGCCTGCTGAATTTTTAGAGTTGCCCTTGAAAAGAAGCTACAAAGGCAGGTCAACTCAGAGAGAATCTCCTGTAAGAAAAGTACAATCTACACCTCCTGATACTTCAGAGAGGAGACCTTTCCTCTTTCATTTTAGAAGAAGAGGCAGATCTCTGACCAGAGATCTAGAAGAGGAAGAAAATCCAAGTCTAGCAAATACAGCTCATATAGTTGTTAATCTTCAGGTTACACCTCCTACAATGGCTAGAAATTTCACCTTTGCACCTTTCAATCAGGGGAGCCCATTAAATTTTGCAGTGCATCATGATGTGCCCTTGGTGGCATTAAAGAGTATACCTGATTTCATAGGGGAGGGACAGACAACAGCCTTTGAGCACATAAGAGATGTGACCACCATTTGCAGCATACACAACATTACTCAAGAGGATGTGGCCACCAAATTATTAGCAACATATCTGAAAGGTAAGGCTCTAGAGTGGTTTAGAACTTTAACTATTGGTTCTATTACTTCATGGGATGAATTAGGGGATGCATTAAGCAAGCATTTTGAGGATAAATCAGATAATTTGTCTCTAGTTGAGTAATTAACAACTATAAAGAGAGACCCTCAAGAGCAAATGAAATATTATAATAGTAGATTCCTTAAAACATGGAATAGAATCCCAGTCTCTGTAAGGCCATCAGCTGACCATGCCTTCCTATACTACTTGCAAAGTCTAAATAAATAAATTTTTGTCATGATCTAGTCTATGGGTGGTACCACTTTACCCCAAGCCTTTGACACTACTGTCAGAGCTGAAAATTATTTGATCCAAGTAGGCATGATACAGAGAAGACCTCCCATGCCTATCTTCCCTAGTCTTCAGCCCATTCCACCTGCACAAGTACCCCCATTTACCCCTATTCCCACAATATCAACACCTCAAGCTAGTACCAGTGGTCAGGAGCATGCTGCAACAAATTTCTCCCAAGGGTTGCAAGAGGTGAAGAGTAGTCAGCAAACTAGTATACAAGAAATGGAAAACTTGCTGCAGACTCTAACCAAAGAAGTCACAAACTTGAAAAAACAAAACCAAGGCATCAGGCCACCCTTCCAATCACAAGGCCAAAGTCCTAATCAGCAATACCAAAATCAGGGACAACCTTATCAACAAAATAGGCCACCATACCAAGGAGGCTATGAAGGGAAAAGACAAAATTTTAATCAAAGACCATTCCAACCGTATAACCCTACACCTCTTAATTCCATAAATCCAGTCAGGGATATGGTTCCTAGTCAAAACAATATGGCCATGGATAATGAATGGTGTTTCCCTTGCAATCAGCCTCACAATCAGGCTACGTGTTGTAATGGATGGATGAACCAAGCACTGATAATTCAAAATACTTCATAAGCTCAGACAGAAGCTCCTTCTAGTGGGATAGCTCCTCAACAAGAAACACAAGAGAATGAGACTGTTCTTTTCAATTGGGAGCAACCAGATTTCAATGGAGTCAATGATGAAGCTACTTTTGTTGCCTACACAAGAGCAAAGAGGAGAGCCCAAGACATGGAGAGAGCAGATTCTGGTACTAAGGCCACTACATCTATAGAGCCACTATAGCAAGTTGCCCCTATCACATCCAAGGAGGCCCCTGTCGTCATAAGCAAAGAAGGCCAAATTCCAAAAGAAGCATAACCCATCATAGTAAAAGCACAACAAAGAGTACACACTGTGGCACCTTATAATATTTTAGACAACATGAAGAAGGTGAATGTCACCATGTCTATGTGGGACTCTTTGTCTATTCCAGGACAACCTAAAATTTTGGAGAAAGCCATGAGAGAAGCAGCAAATCCTCAACCTGCAAGAGAAACTGCAAAACCAATGTTGGTCAACATTGATCAAGAAAAGGAGATTCCAACTAGCAACTCTAAGGTCGGTACCATGCAAGGTAGGAATTTGAAGCCACCTCCCTTTTATGTATCTTTAATTATTGGTAAATCTTTAGTGCATAATTGTATGGTAGATAGTGGAGCTACTAGCACTGTAATGCCCAAGAAAGTGGCTGATCAATTAGGACTTAAATATGAACCCTTCCAAAAGAAGGTTACACAACTTGATGGATCCTCAGTCAGTACTATAGGTGTGGCCAAGGATACCAAACTAATTCTCCATGCTAGTCCTAATTTTTCCATTCTCCTTGACATATATATCATAGATCTCCCTGCATTGTTTGCCATATGTCTCTCAAGAGAGTTCACAACCAAGATAGGAGGTTATCTTTCTTTTGACTGGTCTCACATGCTCTTTCATACAAGGTATGGTACCAAAGTCACCATTAAATCAAAAGCCTTAGCAATACATCATATAGAGCCATATGTGTCTAATTCCATCAATACTAATTGCCCTATATTTGATGACAATGATTTCCCAACCATTAGTGAAGCAAGCACCAAAATAGAGAATATCCCTGATATTCTCCTAGATGAAAGAACCTCAGAGATCCAATCGAGTCTTTTTTGGGATTTTGGTTTGGGGAGTTATCTAATTCAAGAAAGTGGAGCCATAGAACCAAGCCTTCTCAAAGAACACATTGATTTGGATGATCGGAATAGTCAGGTCTGGGAACTATTTTTTGATGGAGCAAGAAGTAGACATGGTTCTGGTGGAGGTGCTATGCTAGTGTCCCCAAAAGGAGAAAGGTATTATACTGCCTTTAGGTTCAATTTTTCCTGCACCAACAACATTGCAGAGTATGAAAGTCTGGTTAATGGACTAGAATGGGCTAGAAAAAGAGGGCTTAAAGCGTTAAAAGTATATGGTGACAGTGAACTTGTTGTCAGCCAAGTAAGAGGGATGAGTGCAACCAAAAATGATGTCATGAAAGCATACAAACATAGAGTTTTAGATGCAATCGAAGATTTCCATGCTTTCAATATCATTGCTATCCCTAGAAAATTAAATCAAAATGCTGATAGGTTAGCTGCTATTGGATCTTAGTTTGACATCCCCAATAGCATTTCAAAAGGGGTAGATCAGCAGCACTTCAACATTATTGTCAAACCTTCAATTCCTGACAATAATATTAATTGGCAAGTGTTTGACAATGATGAACAAATTCTGTAGTTCTTGTTTGAAGAATATGTCTTTTCAAGGCACAATCAAAAGAGGTTATCACAGAACTATGGTGATCAAGTGATACAACTTAGATCTAATAAGATGCCTAAAGGTCTTGTCACCTTAGAGACTATCTTCAGCAAGGATGATGAAGTAAAAAATAAATAAAGTTGGCCTAGTAGTCCAACAGGAACATCGTGCTGAATTAGAGTTGGAACCAGGTAAGAGCCTACAATTTGGAAAAGTAAACACTAATTCAGAAAAGAAATCTTACACTAAATTATTCAGAGAATTCAGTGATGTTTTTGCATGGGGTTATGGAGACCTCAAGGGTTTTGACCCTACCCTTGCTCAGCACACTATTGAATTGGAGCCTAATGCTAAACTAGTAAGGCAAAAGCAAAGGCCTATTAATCCCAAGCTTGAACCACTTATGCATAAGGAAGTACTCAAACTAATAGAAAGTGGCATCATCTACCCCATCAAACATACTAGTTGGGTTTCCAACCTTGTTCCCATCAGGAAGAAGAGTGGGGAGCTGAGGTTATGTGTTGATTTCAGGGATTTGAACAGAGCCTCATTAAAAGACCGCCATCCACTACCCTCTATGGAACAAATTCTACAATGTGTCTCTGGATCCGAGAGATTCTCATTGTTGGATGGCTATTCAGGATACAATCAAATCTTAGTGAAAGAAGAGGATCAATATAAGACTGCATTTACAACCAAGTGGGGAACCATGGCATATCAGAAGATGCCCTTTGGTTTGTCAAATGCAGGCGCTACATTTCAAAAGGCAATGGACATGGCCTTTAAGGGCCTCATGTACAAGTTTGTGCTGGTCTACCTAGATGACATAATTGTCTACTCAAAGCATGCAGTAGACCACATCAGACATTTGAGGTGGATTTTTGAAAGATGCAGAGAATTTGGGATATCCCTTAATCCCAAGAAATGTGTGTTTGCAGTTCATGAAGGCAAACTATTGGGATATGTAGTATCCAAAGAAGGAATTACAGTGGATCCTGAGAGAATTGCAGCCATCTTAGAACTACCATTACCACATCACAAGAAAGGACTCCAATCTTTCATAGGAAAAATTAACTTTGTTAGGAGATTCTTGCCTAACATTGCAGAGTTACTCAAGCCTTTGACAACCATGTTGAGGAAAGGTTCAGCCTTTAGTTGGACCAAAGAAAGAAAAGTTAACTTCCAAGCTATTAAAGAAACCTTAACAGAAGCTCCTACTCTCCTAAACCCAAATTTCAGTAAGGATTTTATCCTTTATGCTTATGGGGGTCATGATTCCATATCTGCAATGTTGACTCAAGAAAATGCTGAAGGATTGGAGCAGCCTATTGCTTTCTTTAGCAAAGGTTTAGAAGGGTATGAACAAAGATACTCTTTTGTAGAAAAGCATGTTCTTGCTGTGGTAAAGAGCCTCAAAAAATTCAAACATTTGTTGACCCATAGCAAGGTGCATTTGATGGTTACTCATCCAAGTGTCAAAGAATTTTTTCTTTCTAAGGACCTAAATGAAAAAAGAGCTGGTTGGATCACTAAGGTGATGGAATATGACATAGATATTCAGATTACCAAGCTGGCTAGAGGAAGAGGTCTTTGTGAGCATCTGGCAGAAGATGGAAGCTCAAAGAAATTGGAATACATAGATGCATCTCTGGTGGTGCATTCTACAGGAGAACAAGCCGAGGTAGCTAGCTGGTTGCCTAATATGATCAATTATTTGAAGACAGGACAATATCCTGCAGGCCTAGATTCAGCAAAAAGGAGGTATTACAGGTTACAATCTATTCCTTTTGTGCTGATAGATGAAATTCTTTTTAGAAAGGATCTCAATGGTGTCCTTCTAAGATGCATAGATTCAGAAAGGGTTGCAGATGTCTTATTTGAGTTTCATGATGGAGCTTCTGGTGGCCATTTCTCTCCTAGGACTACGACTTTTAAGATCATGAGGGTTGGATACTATTGGCCATCTATCTTCAAAGATAGTCATGATTATGTTAGAAGATGCGTCAAATGTGCTATTTTTGCAGGGAAAGAAAGATTTGCAACTCTGCCCCTACAGCCAGTCAAAACAGAGCAACCCTTCATGAAGTGGGGTATAGATTTCATCGGCATGATTAACCCTCCATCTAGTCTAAGACACAAGTGGATAATCACTGCAACTGATTATTTCACTAGGTGGACAGAGGTAGTTGCTTTAAAGGAAGCTAATGAGAATGTTGTTTTAAGTTTTTACGATGACATCATTCATAGATTTGACATTCCAGGTTCTATAGTTTCAGACAATGCATTAGCATTTACAGGCCTCAAATTCTTAGAGTGGGCAATCAAGAAGGGAATCTATCTAAATACAAGTTCCAATTACTATCCTCAGGGGAATGGTTTGGCAAAATCAACAAATAAGAATCTGATTAGAATAATCAAAAAGACCCTGCAAGACAGTCAGAGGGATTGGCATACTACATTGAGATCTGCCTTGTGGTTAGATAGAATCACTCCAAAGAAAATCATTGGTAATTCCCCATACATGTTGGTGTATGGTAGAGAGGATAAGTTATCTATTTCAACTGAATTACCAACTTTGGACTTGGTCACTCAGTATGCCTTGTTTGAAGAAAGTGATCCTATGCAAATCAGATATGCCCAGTTGATGGAGCTAGAAGAGATCAGAGATAAATCAATGCAAGATATGGCATTCCATCAGAGCCAAACAAAGAGAAGCTTTGATAAAAGAGCCAGGGTCAGAAACTTCAAGGTTGGAGATGTAGTTCTCAAATAGGATGAGTTCAGGTCAAAACCTAGCAAGCACACAAAGTTTGATTCCTTTTGGGGTGGACCATTTGTTATAACAGAGTGCAGAGGATCTAATGCTTTTCAGCTTTCGACCCTTGAAGGAGATGCCCTGCCAATCTCAGTCAATGGTTTCCACTTGAAGCCTTGCTTTGAGGTTAATCCCTCTCTATAGGTCCTTGTAAATTCTTGTAAATATGTTTCTTGTTTTCTTTCCCTGCTTTCTAGGTTAGTTCCTGTTTCCCAAGAAGTGCATGTGCACAGGTCTATTTTTTTTTGGTTCAGTTTCATCTCTCCTCCAAGTTTTTGTGTTCCTGAATTGACTCCTATGCCCAATGGATTGCATTTAGGTCACTGATCTATGTCTAGCAGGCTAACATCCCGCAGAGGATGCCAAAATGTTGCCCAAAAATTCCCTATCATTCATTTTTGGCCACAGTCTTGTTTTCCTATGAAGTGCTCAAGTGTTGAAAACTCGGTGTGTTTTCAACCTCCTCTCTAAAGGCTCAGGATGTTTTTGCCTTTTGGCCCGAAAGCTCGGTGTGTTTTCGACCTCCTCTCTGAAAGCTTAGTGTGTTTTCGACCTTCGCTCAAAAACTTTCTATGTTTTTGACCACTTCTACACTTTACACTTCTCCGACGTCAGTGTTTTCTATCCGCGCAACTCCGACAAGTGGGGCCCAGTTAGTTTTCGGCAAGCTATTATGCAGGTTGTCGCATGATCACATAAGTCCTTTTTCCCTTATGTGACCATGCGACTAACCGTTGATGGTATTGTTGAAGGATGCTAGCGGTTTGTCAGATGATCACATAGCTCCTTTTTAGGCTATGCGAACATGCGACAAACCGTTAGCCACACCGGTAGGAGGTTGCAGTTTGGTGGTGGGCCCGGGTTAAATTTGTAGTCAGAAGTGTAACAATTTTCATGTTGGTCACATGATCGCATGCGGATTCCTAACCGCATGCGACCATGCAATAAGCTTCCTGGCGGTCAGCGAAGGTTGTTGTGGGCCCGGGGTTGGTAGGCTTTGCACGGTTGCGCAGTTGGAGGATCTCTCGTAGTCGCCAGATAGACCCAGAGGTAAAGAAGGTTATTTAGTGACTTGGAGATTGCTTTAGTCACGGGTTCTCAGGGTTTAACACTAGTTAATAAAAGGATTATGAGATTTAGTGAATTCCTTTGTCGCTAAGTCTCTAGATATGATTGGGTTAAGTTAAAGGTTAACACCATGCTTGGGCCTGGTGGTTGATTTTATTCAGTGATCTTACGACTGTGTGTTCGTGCAATCTCTCATTTCTTGTGGTTAAGTCCTTAGCATCCTGCGACCTGGCCGGCGGTTATCTTTCCTTTAGTCACTAAGTCTCCAGATGTTTGGCAGTCTCGACTATGTGGTTAAAGATAAAGTAAGATCTACGGCTGGTGCATGATCTGATGGAATATTCTTGTGCCTCACAATCATGTGACAATCGTCGATCTTGCTTTATTATTGAGGCTCTGACGGTGGGTCCTTTCTTGCTGATATGCTCATCTTCTATTGGTTGTCGTATGCTGATGGGGATTTGTGAGTAGACATGTGTGTTTGGTGGGGTCCCATTTCTAATAGGATCTATGGCTGGTGCATGATCGGAAAGAATATTTGAAGGGTATGAGATCTTGCACCCACCATCTGATTGGAATCTCAGTTTGCGGATGCACGGTTGCGCAGTTAGAGTTTTCGCGTGGTCGCTGGATCTGGCTGGGGTTAAGGAAAAGTTAAGCGACTCTGCGACTAAAGTGAAAATGAACCTGAGGTTAACTTAATGTTAAGTTTGCATGGATACTGACATGTCGGTATGCTCGCTTCCAATTGGCTCTTGACTAGCGATGTGGACTTTGACCTTTCATAGGGGCTCGCGACTATTTTGGGGATGATCCAGATCATCCGATTTGCTAAAAAAATGTGATCAATAGCCGAGTTTTAAATGAAGAAATGGTAACCGTTGGGGCCCAAATTTGAAGTCTTCTGCAAGGGTTTTCACCAGCGTTGGATCCTGAGCATCTATGTGGCAAGTGGAGGCAAGTTTTCTAAAGAGCTGTCGCATGATCGCATAAAAGATTTTGAGCTCATGCGATCATGCGACCGTTGACTTTTTCAGGCGGTGCAACTTTGTTGGCGGGCCTTTTTCTGCAAAGACACTTGCGAGTGCGGGTAGCTGAGAATTGATAATTTCGAAGGCAGTTGTAGCTAGGAGATTTTATAGAGGATTTAGGCTGCCATTTTTGGGTCCTTTCAAGGATCTGAGATCGAATTTTGGGCATTCATGACAGCTTGACTTGCAGAGAGGTAGATGGATCGAGGTCTTTTATCTGCAGGCATGATCAGGTACAGAGATGGGCACGCAATGGGGAGATATATCTAATCAGTTGGATATTTTTAGAGTTCATTTATGATCAGAAGTGACTGGTTTTAGGGTTGATTATTTTATGCATATCTATGTAGCCCTAATTGAGATATTTTGGATTCCTGCCTGCTTGCAGAGTTGTATATATTGTTTTTTTGGAGCTTGTAGAGCTCAAAATCTGGCAATTGTGAACAAGGAAAGTTTCTTTCCCAAAGGTTATTGAAGGCATTCTTTCTGCCCCCTTAACTTTCTGCAATTGTAAAATTCCCATTGATAATTCAGATAATGCAAAGCATTCTATGACATTCTTGTTGTCCCTGTGTTTTCCTTGTTTGGCTTATCTCTTATTGGATTGAAGTTCATGAATGCTTTTAGTGATACTTAGGTTTCCTGATTCCTCTTGCTTTCTGCAATTTTGTGTGTTTCCTGTGTTTGATCTGATTTAGATGTTTTGTGGGTATGCTATAACCCCTAGCAGTCTTGTCTCAATCCTACATGGAGCTGCAGAAGTGAATGTCTATTTTTAGGTCATAAGTGGTGTCTTCTGTTCAGGCCCTCTTATGAAATACTTATGCAAGTCTATTCAGTAAGTTGTGATCTTCTAGACCTATTTTCTTCACTGGTTTCATCCCTCTATACTGAGATCCAAACCCTAGTTTTGGTGCATCACCTAGTAGGATATATTTACTTCCTATCATTTCCCTTCCAAGCATTCCTTCTATCCCTTTCCCCTCAAAGTTTTACATTTCCTATCTAAGAGAAAATCAGGGTGATTATCCAAGAGGAACCAGCCTAGAATTTGGAGGTCTCATCTCGGTTAGCAAAAGGTCCCACAACCTTGAGATGATTCCCATGTTATACTGGATTACCAAGACTACGAGAGCTTGAGATCAGAGGTGCAAATTCAGTGTATAACACTCACCTAGTCATCCTTGCATGTATATGAAAGGAACTATATGTACATTACTTACACTCCTTTTTCATATTATAGATATTCCTATTTGCACTATTTACTACCTTTTAGTAGGTGTGAGTATGATATTATATAATGATATGCTAAATGATATGAATGCTTAAAACAATGAAAATCTCACAACAGCTTTGATTCACAAAGATTGATTCTTCGATCACCAATTCGCGAGCGTGAGGATGCAATTTGTGGATCAATTCAAAATGAAGCGCTGAGGCCTTAATTTATATAAATCTAGGACTTTGGAGGTGCATGGAAAAAGCCATAAATCACTCTTGATAAAATCAGGTTGATTTTTGAGTTATCAAGAATTTAGAGATAGACTAACTCACAAAATCATGCAAATCAACTTTTTGATTTAAATCAGAAGTTGAGATCAGCTTTCAACTCAAAAGAGAGTTGAGTTTATTTTTTAAAACAACTTGAATTGATTTTCTGATTTAAAGTTCAACTACTTTTTGGATGTGCATAATTAATTATGAATTAATTTAATAAATAAAGTGATTTATCCTCAACTTAACTGATTTTAAAAATAAAACAATTGATTTATGGGTTAATCAATTATTAAATCAAACTTTTATTCAAAAACTATATTATTAAATTTGACAATTGACATTAATTAATTAAATAAGAATTTAAAGTGCCTAGGAGAATCTCTTGTAGAGGATCTTATGAAAATGTTCATGGATGAAATTTTTGATCTAGAGGAACTAAATTACCAGAGAGAAACATTAATTAGATATATCAACAATGCAACTTTAGTTCAGGCAGAGAAGGAGAATAATGAAACAATACAACTATTAAAAACCCATGATCAAAGTGGTGATAGGCTCCTAGGAGACTATGAAATAAATGCAAAGGATAAAGGTGAAGACAGACAAAGTCCAAAAAAGGACCCTATTTCTATTCAAAATGAAGGCTCAAGAAATGAGGGAACCAATAAAGAGGTTCCCTGTTGCAATATAAATGATACCGAATCAATGCACAAGGGGACGGAACCAGAAACAACAATCCCAATAGAAATAGAATCCCTTAATGTGATAATACCAAAGAATCCAGATGAGGTAATTAAGATCTATGGTAAAGAGATTATAGATAACAATGAGATCAATATACAAACGGAACCAAAACAAGTGAGTGCAGGGCAGCAGGGCAAGATCATCAGTATAGTGGGAAACATGTCAATGGTTAAAGATTCCATAGAAGGCCTCTTTGGCATAACTAATGAAAATAGACATTTGGGAATAGAAATGAATAGAGGATGCCTTAGTACACCAAATATTAATAGAATCAAAAAGAAAAGAGGGAGAAAATCAGCTGTTGAACTTAGAACCATAGATGGAAATTTAGGTAATCAAAAGAAATTAGCCGATATTCTGAACACAGGGAAGGGGAAGTGCCTTCCCCAAGAACAATGAAATTCACTACATGGAATATTAGGGGACTAAATGCCCCTAATAAGCATAGATTAATTAAAAGATACCTTAAAAATTTTGACTCCGAAATTATTTTATTACAGGAAACTAAACTTAATAAAGTAGGAAGCTCCAAGTTCAGCAAAAAATTAGGCATATGGAAAGCAGAGTACGCGACCTCAATAGGTACTTCCGGAGGGTTAGCAGTATTATGGGTCCTAGGAAGTTAGCAGCCACACTTTTATCCCATAATAGTACCTAGTTGGCTCTAGAAATTAAAAGTCTAAAGTCTAATTTAAAATTCAACTTAATTAATGTATATGGCCCCATACCTAATGAGGATAAGAGGAGAGTCTGGCAGGAAATCCACCTCTTTTTATCCGTAAATTCAGATTCCCTCTTCTTTATTGGAGGGGATTTCAATGCTATTTTAGATACATAAGAGAAATATGGGGGTTCTTAATATATATCACAAGCTCATAAGGATTTCAGTAAATGGGCATCGGACAATAATCTAATTAGCATAAACACAAACAATGGCATTTACACTTGGAACAATAGAAGAGCAAGTTTTAGCCATATAGCAAAAAAATTAGATAGATTCTTCGTTAAGATGAATGATGGAATCTGTAACTTATTATATAGTGCGGAGATTCTGCCAGAGGCAAGATCAGATCATTTTCCTGTTAGGCTCACTATTATAGAGGATTCTAAACTAGCTAGAAGTCCTTTCAAATTCGAGTTTTAGTGGTTCCAAAACCCAGAGTTTATAAATCTCTTGGAGGAATGGTGGAAACAAATTTCAATAAAAGGATCTAAAATGTATTGTTTAACAACAAAATTAAAAATTATTAAACATAAAGCATTAGAATGGAATAAGAACAATTTTAATAATATCTTCAAAGAAAAGGATCAGTTGGAGCAAGAAATAGCTGACCTCAACAATTTAGTTATAGAACAAGGTATGGACGAACTAAGCTATCATAGAGAAAAGGAATTAATGGCTAAGTACAATGATATTCTTCTTAAAGAAGAAATTTTTTGGAGACAAAAATCTAGGGAGTCTTGGTTAAAAGGAGACAGCAATACAAATTTTTTTCATAACACCACTAAGTGCAATAGAAGCATCAACAGAATAGCTAAAATTAAGTCCAGTGATGGGCTTATAAATGAGGACCCTAAGTAGATATCAAGTGTGATTACAAACTTCTATCATACCCTTCTCAATGGTGCAGATGCATCTGACCTTTCAGCACAAAATGAAATGCTTAAAGCCATTCCTAAACTGATTACGAAGCTCGATAATAAAATGTTAAATAATAAGTTATCCCTCGAAGAAGTCAGAGTGGCAATATTCCAACTTCACCTGAATAAAGCGCCGGGTTCAGATGGTTTTCAAGCAAGTTTTTTCCAGAAGTGTTGGCATTTTATTGGGGAAGAGGTATGGCAAGCAGTGGAAGCTACCAGGAACGTGGGGTCCCTGCTAAGTGAAATCAATAACACCTTTTTTGCTTTAATCCCAAAGAAAAATGAAAGTGTGGATCC
This sequence comes from Chamaecyparis obtusa, assembly GCA_027943335.1. NCBI lineage: Eukaryota > Viridiplantae > Streptophyta > Pinopsida > Cupressales > Cupressaceae > Chamaecyparis > Chamaecyparis obtusa. The sequence goes on from BSBK01013118.1 coordinate 41,479, forward strand.
TGGGGATTTCAGGCCAATATCCCTTTGTAACACAATATACAAGATCCTCTCTAAATGCTTAGCAAATAGACTTAAAACACTATTGCCCAATATAATTTTTGAAGAACAGACAGGTTTTGTAGCAAATAGATCGATCCTGGATGGAATAATTATAGCACAAGAATTAGTCCATATTGCTCACATGACAAAGGTACCAAGTATGTTTATGAAAATAGACATTAAAAAAGCATATGACAAAGTAGAATGGAGATTCCTTTGCAAATGCATGGAAGCTTCCGGTTTCTCTAAGCAATGGGTCAATCTTATTTTTAATTGTATTTCAACCCCTAAGATATCGGTTCTAATTAATGGTACTCTGGAAGGCTTCTTTAGTATCTCGAGAGGCATTAGGCAAGGGGACCCAATGTCCCCCTTTCTATATGTAATCATGGCAGAAGCTTTGGGAAGATCTATAACAAAGAGACATTTGGAAGGAAAGATCTCAGGTCTACAGGTCGCTAAAAACATTTCAAATATCACACACCAACAGTTTGCAGATGATGCGATTCTACCTGGTCAAGCCAACTGTCAAGAAGCTAAAGCATTTAAAGATATCCTAAATATTTACATGAAAGCCTCAAGGCAACGGGTTAACCCCACTAAATCAGAAATTTTCTTCATTAATACCTCACCGAGAGTAGAAAGAGAGATTTGTAAGTTGATGGGTTATAAAATTGGCAAGTTTCTGTGTAAGTATTTGGGCATTGACCTGGATAAAGGTCTCCTATCTTCCAAACTCTGGCAACAAGTGATTACCAAAGTCCAAAATAAGAAGAGCTCATGGAAAGGAAGATGGCTAACAAAGGCAGGAAGGACAACTATGATCAAATCGGTCCTTTCGGCCATACCCACGTACCAGATGTCAATTCTCCCTTTACCAATAAATATTAAAAAGAACCTAGATAAAATGTTTAGAGAATTTTATTGGCAAGGCCCATCAGAAGATAAAAAACTTTCCCTAATAAAATGGGATACCTTATGTAAACCTATTTCTAAGGGAGGCCTCGGCATTAAAAACCTTCTATGGCAAAACCAAGCCCTGGGAGCTAAACTTATATGGAGAATGTATAAGGAACCTAGATGTAAATGGGTGTCGATATTATTATAGAAATACATTCTCGATGTGGAACCCATCAACATCTTCAGGTCCTTCACACATGTCAAAGGATCCAGGATATGGAATTTCATTAAAGAATGTAGAGGAATTATTAATAACTATTTATCGTGGGATGTAGGTGTAGGGGATCAAGTTCTTTTTTGGGAGGATTCGTGGGTAGGTCTCACTCCCCTTAGCAATTTGGGTTTTTCCATGGAGTTTATGGAAGAATGTACAAGAGTCAAAGGTGTCTTTCTCAAGGATTATATATGTAAGAAAGAGAGTAATAAATGGAGCAATTTAGAAGAAATTGACTCTGTATGGAAGGAAAAGAAAAAATTTACGTCAATAATGGAAAAGAGAGAAGTTGTACTTAAAAATAGATTAGACAGACTGATTTGGGCAGGATCAAAGAATGGTAACTATTCTGTAAAGGAGGGCTACAATACCATTATCCGAGAATAGAAGATGGACGATATAGATATCCCTCTAAACCTTTGCTGGAATAAATCTGGCCTCCCAAAAGCGGGTATGTTTCTATGGGCTGCCTTGCAAAATAAAATTTTGACAGCAGATAGATTTAAGAAATTGGGTTTTGAAGGGTCGTCTAGATGCCCCATGTGTGAGAGTCAATCCGAGGATGTTAATCACATCCTCCTAAACTGCCCATATGCCCAAAACTGCTGGAATTGGCTTCATCAATGTTTAGGTTGGAAGTCTGCTCTCCACGTTGATCTATTAAGTAACCTTAAAGCATGGCCATCACTTTATAAAGATAATCTATATAAGGATATATGGACCATCTCCCCGGCAATAGTTTCCTGGGAATTATGGAAAGAAAGAAATAGGAGGATTTTCACAGGTCAAAAATTACCTTGGAATTCAATCACAAATAAAATAGAAGCATCAATAGTAGAAAATATCAATAGTAATCTCAGAAACAAGCTAAGCTATGAAGAGGCATTCAAGAATTGGGATAACAAAATCAGAGCAAAATGGCCAAAATTAGATATTCCTCCCCTATATGGCAAAGGGGGACCCAAAGTGAAGGCTGACCGAGTTTCTTGCAAATGGATCCCTCTGAGAGAGGGATGGTATAAACTTAACTTTGACGGAGCTTCTAGAGGTAACCCCGGGGTAGCAGGTATTGGGGGGATTATTCGCAATTGGAAGTCAGAAGCCATCGCTAAGTTCTCCAGTCCCATAAATCCTTCCACGAATAACATGGTGAAATGCATAGCGGCCTTAGAAGGTTTAAAATTGTGTAGGAAGATCAACTTATCCAAAGTAGTTATTGAAGGAGATTCACAAATTATCATTAATGCCATCCAAAACAAGAAAACTCCCAATTGGTCCCTTAACTCGAAAATAGAAGAGATTAACCAAGTTATCGAGGGGATCCCTAAGTATGAAATAAGACACACATATAGAGAGGGTAATATAGAGGCAGATAAGCTAGCCAATCTAGGAGCCAACAGAGTTACAATTATGGATCAGTATATCTAATAATCTACATAGGCTTATATTCTAACAAACTTTTTGGTTTTAACACAAATGCAGTAACATTCCACTTAATATGAATTTCTACTAAACTATAGGTTTGTAGTAGTTATAGGGGGATTAGTACAAATTATAGGAGGTCATTTAGCCCAAAGACATTAAATTTGGCTATAGGTAGATACTAGTATTAGCGGCCTTTCTTGAAGATCCCCAAGCAACTAATAATTATTACCTGTAAACTCAGCTAAGATAGGAGGATAGGGATGGACCGGGGTATTAGAGTAAGGGATGTAGGTACCTACAATCTTGGTTTATATTCTGTACATAGTACACCTTTTTATTCAGAGGTGTGCATCAGGTATTGAGTGTTTGCAGAGCCTTTTTTACAGGTAGCATAATAAATAGCAGAGCACTTGCAAATAAAATCATAATTAAATGCACCCAGTTTTCCTATTCCATGGTGAAACTACCAGCAAGGCATAAATTTGGATCATCATCTCTTATACTCGTGAGCTCATCATGAACCGACAGGGAATTAGAATTTAATCCTTTTTCTCCTTGTTATCATTTCAACTAGTGATTACTTATGGAATAATAGCCGTAGCTAGAAGCTTAGTGCATTACTTGTATGTTTGCTTGGGGAAGTTATCATTATCATCATTAGCGGGATTCTGCCAATGATAGCACTTAGAAGGGCTGGAAAAGATGGTTTACTATGTAGACCATAACCTTACAATGCCTCACCTGGAAGTCATGAAAAATAGGTCGTATTGCATTTGAAAAAGTCAATGGTTGCATGATCGCATGAGCCCGAAAGGCTTCATGCGATCATGCGACAAGCCTTTGAGATCTCACCCTGCTGCCTCATAGCCACCCGGGCCCGCTAGAACTTTCGACACCTCTGGCCAAATGGATACATCATCATCCACAGACCCACTACCAGAGTCAAAGTCCCTGCTGACCGCTAGAGGCTTGTCGCATGGTCGCATGCGCTTGGGAAGCCACATGTGATCATGTGACAAGCATGAAATCACCCCACAGAAACCATTGCAAACTGCCTTAATTGTGACCACTGACGGTTTGTCGCATGGTCGCATGGGCTCGGAAGAGCCCATGTGATCATGCGACCAACCGTAAGATGTTAACCACTGACCGCTGGTGGCTTGCTGTTTGCATGACTACTGACTAGCCCTATGGTGACATTAGCAATTGGGACCCACATGGTCGCGATAGCGCGCTTAGGAAATATGCCACCTCACTCAAAAAGCGTAGACCCACTAAGATTCTAATTTGACCGTTGTCGCATGATCTCATGGGCTCAAAATATTCCATGAGATTATGCGACATCAGTCGGATCTCCACTGAGGATCTGGGACCCGCCTGGTCCGAGTTGCACCCTTGAAAGTCAAAAATATAGAAGGTTTTCTAATTGGAGGTCGAAAACACAGAGAATTTTTGGACCAAAAGTAAAAAACATCCTGAGCCTTCAAAGCGAAGGTCGAAAACACACTGGGTTTTCGGACCTAAAGGCAGAAAACATAGTGGGTTTTGACACTTGAGCATTTCTTGGAACAAACAGGATGCGGCCAAAAAGGGAATGATAAGGAAATTTTGGGCAACAACACTTTCACAATAGCAGATTAAAGGGTGTCTCCATAATACATGGGTGACATTATTATACACTCTTAGAGAAAATACTTGGAATTGATAATCATGATCGGTTTCCCTTTGACATGAAGGTATTCATAGCTAATTTGTTATCATTATATGGACTACGTCATGTTAATTATGTTACTATAAGGAGTTAATAAAATCCCTAAGGCGATGCCCCTGGGAAGGGGGTCAATGGATACTTTTACTATTTTGCTACACAGCTAGACATGGGTAAGAGTATATGAATATATGTATATATGAATATATGTATAGGTATATACATATATTCATATTCTTCTTAACAAACCTTGCTAAGTGCTATATTAATGATGTCCTCAAACAGGATAATGGTATGTACATATGCTTATATATATGCACATTATATATATGTATATATAAATGTATGTAATACCATCTTATCTTACTTTAAGCTAGCAAGGTCTTTTAAGCATTGTTTTTACTCAGGGAAGCATTTCGTGTTACAGAAGATGAGGCACAGTTAATGCATTTGAGAATACAGTATGAAACATAGTCACAATTGGTATTCCTATATTAAGTTAAAGGATCCTGAAGTCAGAGTTTATATTAGGTATATAGATATATAAATACTAGTAATAGTATATATAGATATATATACTGATGCCTAAAGCTAAGATATAACGATTTGCAAGATCAGAATCAGGAAGTGTTCAATCCTGTTACCTTTTATAGTTTAATATATATAAATATAGATATGTTGATAACAGTATATCTATATTTATATACATTTGATCACCTCCAGAAAACAATCTAGAAGAGGAAAGCATAGGATACATGTATGATAAAAACTGGGGATGTATTGAGCAACAAATAAAGTTATTACTTGCTTTAATGGGCAACTTGCAATTGAATCTTTTCCTTAATTAAGAATGTAGTATCAAGAGACAGGGACATATGTTTTTATGGAATCTCCTGGGATCTAAGAATAGTGTTATGCTGTTATGAAGGACTTAATAATAAGTTTGAACTACTGACGTTGCAAAGCCGAACACTCATCAATCTAATGTATTTTCAAATAGCAGCAGAAACTGATGTTCTCCATGAAATGAATGTATAAATCGATTCCTTAAGTCTCCATGATCCTAGCAGTGAAAATGGTGTACGACTTAATGTTGAAATGAGCCAGGTTGGGAATCCACGTGCACCAATCATAGAGCGGTTGCATGATCGCATGGAATAAAATAATGCCTTGTGATCATGTGACAATGGAGTTTGAGCAGGTGAATGCACTCTACTGGGACCCACGTATGCTAACAACGCAGATGCGATAATGAAAAGTTATAAGTCTGAGCCCGACAAGGATAGTATTAAATATTATTTCATGCACCAATGATAAAGCAGTCGCATGATCACGTGAATAAAATAACACTCTTGCGATCATGCGACAATGGAGGACCAGTGGGACCCGAGTCAACGGACTTATCTATGGTGGAACAAGGAAAGGATCCAACGGCCCTCACATAATCACGATCCCTGTCAAATACTTTTGTGAACTTGCGAGATCTTTCCACGTGTAAAGGTGGGGCCAAGAAAAGTTGTCCGGAAGGAGGTTGCATAAGATTCTTGATCGACGGCTCCCGCTTTGCCGTTATGGAAAGAAAGATGCTTAGCGGGATATTGACACGTAGCCATGGGACCAAAAGAGTTGTAGATACTAAATCAATGGTAGTCGCTTAGTCTCTATGGTGTGGAAGATGCTTTGCGACTAAGCGGGATCCTTCCACATGTCCAGGTGGGGCCAAAAGAGTTTGTATGTGATATCAAATCAACGGTAGTCGCTTAGTCGCTATGGTGTGGAAGTTGCTTTGCGACTAAGCGGGAACCTTCCACGTGTCCAGGTGGGGCCGAAAGAGTTTGTATGCGATATCAAATCAACAGTTGTTGCTTAGTTGCTATGGGAAGAAAGATGCTTTGCGACTAAGCGGCATGTTGACACGTAGCCTGTGGGACCTGAGTCTTAAAGGAACTATCGGAGATGATATAATCATGGCCGTTCGTTTCAAAAGCTACCAGATCAATGGCATAAGTTCAAATCTAAGAATTTTTCAATGGATGCCAAACTCAAATATAGCGTCCTCTCAGATGTATTACTGCATATGTCGCATGATCGCAAGAATTAAAACAATATCATGCGATCATGCGACGACATAAACCAGGCAGATGAGAGAAGATAATGAACGACAAGGAGTCTGTGCCAAATTATAAGGGGATTGAGGGACATTGTTGTGAAGTTATGAATGACTCAGTGATGAGTTATAATGGCCGAAAAATGGATTGATTTCTATTTAGATGATGAGCATATGGATGATTATTGTAAATCGAATGACATGTTTTATATACCTCAACTTAGCATGAAGACAATGTGAAGAGTATGCAAACAGAGGAATCATTGAGCTACTGGAAGAAGTTGGCCAAGTGTCAAAGTAGTTTATGGTATATATAAATATATATATATACGGGTGTTTGTATATATATATTTATATATAAATTCTAGCTTCCTCCTATGAGTATTTCAAAATGGCTTATATATAATAACTAATAGGGCTTCAGAGTATGTTTGGCTTAAGGTACTAGACGTTCTTCTCTTTGCTGTTACTTTTATATATAAGGGTCATAAATATAGGTATACTGATGACAGTATACATATAATAATATATAGAGCTGTGCAAATATATATTTATATATTGGATTAGCCTCGGAAGATCTCACAAATCCGATAAGGGTATGAACACATGCTTATATATATATAATCTACATATATATATAACCATATGTTCAAACTAATTATTTTTTGCCTTACAATTTGAGGAGCTTGGAAATCTTTGTAGCTTTTTCTATGATGTAAATATTAGAGGCCCATAATGAACTCTGCTATTATCTTCTTTCTGAAAGTTAGCCAGGTATGACTTGAATTTAGTTAGAACACTAGTATAGTTCTGAGGAGTATATTTAGTTCTGATGTAAATATGCCTAAAATGTTAAGACTCTCAGGAATTGTTAATCTTTAGCAGTAAGGATTTTTAATCACAAGAGTATTTGTTTCTAGTATTATATTGTCAATAATAAAAGTATTTAACTATAGGCTTCATAGTCAATATCAAATATTCTTAGATAGGTTATGTAGTAGAGATGTAGAATTTTTATCTTGATGCAGGTTAACCTTGGTCTCGGAGGAATTTTGTCTTATTTTTTTCAGGAAGGACTATCATTCAGATGTTCAACACATATACTTGACATAGTAGGAGGATCAAAAACTCTGCTTCAATTGTACAATTGATGTAATCCTTGTCTAATCACCTTTCTATGTATAATTCATGATTTTAAAAAAGCAATCTAGAGTTTTTTCAGGACATAGGTATGCCTACGTAAATTATGTACAAATCTCGATAGGTATCGAGCCGTGGGTATGCCTACGGAAAATATGTATTTTAACAAATCTTGACAATTGTCGAGTCATGGGTATGCCCATGTAAATTTTGTTATAAGGTCAGGACCTATGGTCCCAGGCAAGGTTGGAGGTTTTCTCAGCCCTGCTCTTTCCTACCAGTGCCTGCAGTGAGCGGGGTCACATTGTAATATAATTATTTATATTAATAAAAATGTCTAGGGCTTTGGCCTTTTACCGATCAAAAAAAAATTTAATTAATTAATTAAATAAGAATTTAATCAATTAGTCATAGGATATTTGATTTATTGTCAAAATGAAATAATACAATTTAGGAATAAATATAATTAAATCTAATTAAATATTTAAGTGGTAGTATTAAATCTAATTAATTAAATATTCAGAATATTCAATTAATCAAACTTTAGGATAAATATGATTTATCGCCAAATAATCATCAAATTAAAGATAATTAGGATAAATAGGAATAAGGAATATTCCCTGATGCAGAATTTAGGATAATCAATTAAGATTAGATAATGTGCCGATGTGCCTTAGGTTAGGACTTTGATGTCAATTTCGTTCGATGTGTTGATATAGGAGATTAATGAACCTATAGCCCATTTTTGGGGTATTACATTTTGCCCCTCTTTGAATTGTTGTGCGAAGCATAGTGGTTCAAAGATAGTCTGTGTATGATGTTTGAAACTGAAATTGATATGAAACAAAAATTGTGATATGAGACAGAAACTGATTGAAATTGATATGAAGATATTAGGTCATGAATGACCAAAGATAATGTTAACTATAACAACAATGAACTGATGATTGCGAAGAAGTGTCAAAATGCTTGATTCTGAACCTTATGATTGCGAAGAAGTGAGTGACTGATTCCAGACCCGATTGTTGATAAGAATCACATTGGTATCACATCTGAACCCTTCAGTTACAAAGAACCAAGGAAATAACACTAATGAACCAATGGTTATGAAAAACTGATACAGTTTACAAGATTAAGAGAATACCATATTGATATGGATCTCGATGAATCTGATATGCCCCAAGTGATGAGGTCTTTTTGATGAATCAACAACTAGACTTGGTTGTTGTCTTGATTACTGAGGAAAGATTTGATTTCAAATTTAGATTACAGACTTTGAATGATGTGTAATACCATGCCCCCTTCAGGATTAAAATTAAAATATGACAAGAAAAGTCAGCGTTGATAGTTTAGAAGCATGTTAATTGATTTGAGAAGTGGTTAAACACGTTCGAGAACACATTCTGCATCATTTGGAGGTCTATTAGACCAAGTTTAACTAGGTGAAACCATGAGTTGACCATAGTTGACCAAGTTGAAATTTTGATAGTTTGATGTAAGATAATCAGTTAAGTTGAATACTGGATTTCTTTGATGATTGAAGGTTGATTATGCAAGTAGTGAATAATATAAATGATCTCATATTTTGATTTTGATCTCGAAAATGGGTTCTACTTGTTGTTTCATTGGAGGAACCTTCATACAATGCTCAGTCCTTGTGTCATGTTTAGCATTTTTGGTTTTGAAGAATCATTTAAGTGTTCAAGCAATTTGTGAAATCATGCAAAGTGCAAAATGAAATGCAAACCTAGGACCTAGGACCTAGTCACTGATCATGTGTCAATTTTTTGTCATCATTGAACTTTTAGGTAACTGGATAAATCAATACAATGCCCACTAGTTATGAAACCATAGACATATGAATATTGATTTGTATACACAAGAATCAATACAACACCCACTGGTTAGGAAACCATGGACATATGAATATTGATTTTGTTTTTGGAATTTCGGATTAGATATAAGCACCAAGGCACAAACGCCAGCATGACCTGAATATCATGTCCATTTTGATATAGAAATTTGTATAAGCATTAGAACATAAACGTCATGATGACCTGAATATGCCTTGCGTACAAACACATCAAACAGTCAAAGATCATTCTAAATCCAATGTGAATTACCCGTAGTGACCCTTTATCGTTCACATCCTTAGGTAAGATCACGTTTCACAGTAGGAGAAATAACTCACTCAAAAAGACAATAGTTAGATCAAACTTCCTTGAATTTTTTGGGTATCAATGGTCGAGGTACGCATGGCCATCCAATTCGAGATAGAGGCTCTTACAATTGGACACCATATCAATCCATAATTTTCAAAGTTGTTAGATTTTCACATACAAGCAGAAGACAAAGAAAAGATTATGCCCCCAGTCACCACTCTCTAAATCCTGTAAAGGACATCATCGAAGAGCTCGAAGGGACACAATATGCAAAAATCTCAATGTGAATCAGTAAGCATACAAGGAGATAAAAGCATGTAAAAAGCATAGATTGTTTTGATGTTTGATTGCGTTGTTGTAGATGCAAAATCCTTTCTGGAGACAAGACTGACTGACTGACTCAAATGAAGCTTCAAAGGACTCTGACTGGATATGACACGTCTAAGATATACTTGGAGACCATAGGATATGACATTGATTTCCCCCAAGTGTTAAGCATTGATAGGATACAAACGCTTGAGCTGATTGGTGTATAGACCGAGTTATTGAAAATAGGAATACAGAAACAAACTGAGAAATATGTACAAACTAAAGCAAGACTAAAAGTTGGGAAAGACCAAGATTGCGCTGATAGATGGAGCGTTTTGAAACAAGTGGTGCCTGTTTTCTGAGTTTTCACCATCTTGGTAGAGATTCTATTTTTGCTACCAAGGCGCCTGTTTCCAGGTTTTCACCAAGGCACTTTTTCTTTTTCTCATTTTTTTTGTATTTTTCATTTTTTTCAATTTTTTAATACTTTTGATATTTTTTTACTTTTTTTGTGAATCATCAAGGTGCCTATTGCTAGGTTTTCACCAAGATGTTCATTTCTTCAGGACTTTTTCCGATTTTTAAGATTTTTTCAAGACATTTTACCATAGACTGAATGCCTTCGGCGTAGAATTTCTTCAAATGGAGAACGTTGATTGGTTCTTGGAGCTGTTCTCCTTCAGTTGTTGAGAGTTGATAGGCACCAGAGCCAAAAGTAGTAGTGATTACAAAGGGACCCAACCAGTTGGGTTCAAACTTCCCCTTGCGTTCTCGATGTGATTGATTTTTAGGATTCTCTCTCAAGACTAGATCACCAACCTGAAATCCTCTGTGTCTGACTTTCTTGTTGTAACCTCTAGACATTCTTTTCTGATACACTCTGAGATGATCATAAGTTGCTTGTCTGTGCTCATCTAGTAGTTCAAGTTCTTGCAACCTAGACACTATGTAGTCATCATCAGTTACTAGACCATGCATTCTAATTCTTAGTGATGGGATTTCAACCTCAATAGGTAGTACCGCTTCAGACCCATAAACTAAAGTGAAAGGTGTAGCCCCAGTGGACGTTTTGATACTTATTTTGTAGGCCCAAAGAGCTGGATTGATCATGAGATGCCATTCTCTTCTTGTTTTATTAATTGTACGGTGCAATATTTTCAACAGATTCTTGTTAGCAGCCTCTTCTTGTCCATTCCCTTGAGGATAGTAGATAGATTACCAATGTTGTGTAATCTTGAATTTAGCACATAAATCATCTAGATCTTTGTTCTTGAATTTTCCACCATTATCTGTGATTATGGAATGAGGTATCCCATATCTGCATATGATATAGTTCAATATGAACATAGATATTTATTTTCCAGTTGCTTGAGTCAAAGGGACTGCTTCTACCCATTTTGTAAAATAATCTGTAGCTGTGATTATATAGGTATGTCCATTAGAAGAATGAGGATATATAGCTCCTATAAGATCAAAGGCCCATTGACGAAAAGGCCATTGTGTAGTGAAGGGAATTAGATCTCTCCTTGGAGCATGAATTAAGTTGCCATGCACTTGGCACTTTTGATAGTTCTTAGCAAACTTGATAGACTCTTTCTCCATTTCAGGCCAATAGTACCTAGCCCTAATAAGTTTTTGAGCTAGTGTTAAACCGTTCGAGTGTGACCCACAAATACCATTATGGACTTCCTCTAACGCATGTTGAGACTCTTCCCGTTCTAAACATCTAAGTAGCGTACCATCTAGACCTCATTTGTACAGATCATGACCAATGATGACATATCGGGAGGCATTACAGATAAGGTATCTCTTTTCATGGTGGTTGAAGGTATTGGGAATGATTTGGTCTTGGAGATAGGAGAATAGGTTTCTATATCTGGATTAATCATGACCTACAATAGTGCAAATCATGTGGGTTTCAAGGGAATCATATGCAGGGTAAGATAGTGCTTCCACCAAGAACGCGTAGCATAGCTCATGATCAGGCTACTGTAATAGAGTAGACAACGTTGCCATTGCATCGACAACCTTATTCTTTGTTCTAGGGATTTGCTCAAATGTGATAGATATGAAATACTTCTTTAGATCATCTACCATTCTTTTGTATGGAATAAGCTTTTCATCCTTAGTCTAGTACACATCATTACTTGATGGATAACAAGTTGAGAGTCTCCATGAATGTGTATCTCTATCACTCTCCACTCAATTGCTAGTTTCATGCCATTAAGAAGGGCTTCTTATTATGCAATATTGTTTGTGTAAGGGAACTTTAATCTGAATGCTTTGGGTATGCAGTATCCTTGAGGATTTATAAATAATATGCCTGCTTCTGATCTATTCTATGTATAGGAGCCATCAAAGAATAACTGCCATTCTCTAGAAGAAAGAGTCATGATAGAGGAATCTAGAAATTCCATTTGCATTGGTGTATCATCAATCATAGGTGCATTTGCTAATTGATCAGTAATAACCTATCCTTTTATAGCTTTTCTTTCAATATATTCAATGTCAAATTCACTTAAGAGCATGACCCATTTAGCTAATCTACCCGTGAGGGTGGCTTTGCTTAGTGGGTACTTTAGTGGATCAATCTTAGCTACCAAATGTGTGGTATGCACCAACATATAATGTCTCAGTTTCTATGATGCAAAGATCATAGCTAGACAAGCCTTCTCAATCATAGAATAGTTCTTTTCGTATGCCACCAATGTTCTACTGATATAGTATATAGCTCTTTCCTTATTATTCTCATCATGTTGTGCAAGCAATGCCCCCAGTGATGTATCTGTAGCAGAGACATATAAGATCAAAGGCTTCCTTGGAATGGGAGGCATCAAGATAGGAGGATTTGATAGATACTTCTTGATATGGTTAAAGTTGTTCTCACATTCTTCATTCCACGCAAATGTCACACCTTTATGTAATGTTTTTGTAAAAGGCTGTGATATGTCTGCTAGCTGAGATATGAAGCATCTAATAGATTGAACTCTCCCTTGCAATGTCCTCATTTGACTAATATTCTTGGGAGGCTGCATCTCCATGATAGCCTTTACTTTAGCTAGATCAACTTTAATGCCTTTCTTTGAAACTATGTATCCTAAGAGCTTTCCAGAAGTGACACCAAAAGCACACTTCTTAGGATTTAGTCTGAGACTAAATTTTTCCATTCTATCTAGTATTTTGCTTAAGTCATTTAGATGTTCAGCTCTAATCATAGATTTTGTTAAAGTATCATCAACATAAACCTCCATAGTCCTATGCATCATGTCATGAAAAATAGATGTCATGGCTCTCTTATATGTAGCACCAGCATTCTTAAGCCCAAATGGCTTGACATTCCAACAGAAGGTGCCCCATGCACATGTGAAAGCAGTTTTCTCTTGATCCTCTGGAGCAATTTTTATTTGATTATATCCAAAAAAACCATCCATTAAAGAATACATCTCAAAGCCCGCAGTCATGTCCACTATCATATCAATGTTAGGTAGTGGAAAATCATCCTTAGGGCATGCTCTATTTACATCTCTAAAGTCTGTACACACTCCGATTGATTTATCAGGTTTTGAAATAGGTACAATATTAGAGATCCATTCTACATAATCAATAACTCAGATGAATCCATCTTTTAGGAGCTTCTCTAATTCAGCTTTCACCAAGAGTGCAACATGAGGATGCATCTTTCTTAATTTTTGTTTAACTGGTTTTACTCCAGGAGCTATAGATAAATGGTGCATTATAAGATCAGGATCCAACCCTGGTATATCTGAATATTTCCATGCAAAGTTGATCTTCTTCTCTGTGAGGAAGGTTGTAAATTTTTGCTTCTCTTCTTCTGATAAAGATTGTGCTACATGGATCAACTGTGGTTCCTCTACTATTCCCAAATTGATTGATTGAGTGGGCTCAATTAGAACTGGAGATCTGTCATGTAAATGACTCAGAAGGACATCAAATATCTCATCCTTAGGTGCCTTAAAGAGGTTTTCACCTTCAGATATGTCTTTTATTTTTACTATTGTAGGTTCTGAGACTGCTACAAAGTGGTTTTCACCCTCAGAACTCCTTTTCTTTTTATTCTTATTCTTAATTTTCTGACTAAGATACTTGATGTTCGACTCCATCATGCTAACACTCAGTTCATTGATGGAAGTCCTCATAGGCTCAACTGCATTGAGGTAGCAAGTATGGGCATAGTCATTTGGGAAGGTATAAATACCATGGCTCGGGTTTGTGGAGGTTTGATCAAGAAGTTCAGGATGTTGGATAGTTAAAGTGGTGAAAGATTGGGAAAGAGTGTTTATGGATATGGATCTGTCATCATTGGTCCTAACCCGATGCTCAAGTTCAAAGGTGATATTACAACTTAAGACATTCAATTTGTGAATAGGCTCAATGTTATTGTGAAAGTCCACTTCAACCATCAGTGGATCAGACTTGATAAGTTCATCATTTCGCTCTAGACTTACGTTGGGTTTAGGTGCATATTGGTGTATAAAATCAACATGTTTCTTTGTAATAAGCTCATCTTCTTCTGGAATGGCTCCCCGTTCATAGTCATTAGATTCTTCATCTATGCCTCTAGGAAATCTAAGAACATGAGTAAAGTCAGGATGAATACCCCAAGAAGGGTTACCCTCAGATTCTGATTTGAATTCATACTCATGGGAATTTGTCTCATAATAACTACCACCTTCCTCTTTTTGATTGCCTTTGAGATCAACTGGTTCTTGTGGTGCAACTATCTCTTGCTTTATAGTAGGTTCTTGTGTTTCTACTACATTAATTCTTTTGATTGGATCATCTTCAACATCAAAGAAGTCTTTGATTTCTTTAGGCAAACACTCATAAGGAATGAGCTCATAAGTGGTGTCTGAATCATCACTATTAGATTGTTCAGTTATTTCCCTCTTTAGTTGATTTTCTACGGAAGGCTCAATTTGTTCTAGAACATGTGGGGAGTTCTTGCTAAGATAGAAAGGCTTCTTCGTGTATCCTAGACATGTTGTATTCTTGTTGGCTCAACCACGATGTTCAAGAGGTGATAGAAGACCTTTACCCTGTAATCCTAGAGGTCCTTTTCCTTTATATCCCATCTTAGCTATCAATTTATCCCCTAGGCCATATGATTTAGAAGGAACCTTCGATACTTTAGAGTCACTAGGTGGAACAACTTGGGATTCAGGTTCATCTTTGTAGAGCCATGCGAGCACAACTTCATCTTCCTCAAATTCTTGCTTAGGTACTTTCTCTACAAAATTTTTTCTTTTATATGCCTCAAGAGGTTCCTTAGATTCTGGTTTGAACTATTTTAGAGCTTTCCCATAAGACTTAGGCGAGATAGGGAGAGATGTCAAAGACAAGACTAGCTCTATAGTATATTCTCCCATACCATTTTCTTTGATGTTGACCTCTTTTGCAATATCTTCCATCTTAGATGTGGATGCTACATTTGTTTGCTTAATGGAAGATTCTCTATTATTAGGAACAAGTTTATCCACATTTTCTTTCAATGCATTGCAAGTTGTTGACATGTCAGCTGGAATGGTTACCTCTACTCCATCACAAGGAAATTTCAAGCACTGATGGTATGTGGAAGGAATAGCTTTCATTTCATGTATCTAGGGTCTCCCTAGAAGGATGTTGTAAGCCAAAGGTATATCAAGAACTTGACATATAGTATCTCTGATGACAGGTCCTATTCTGATAGGCAAGACAATTGTTCCCTTGGATGATCTTTCTTCTTCATCATATGCTTTGATAGTTATTTTCTTTCTAGGATCAATGGTTGTTTCTGAAAATCCCAATTGTGTAATCAAGTTGTAAGAACAAATATTCAGGCTGGCGCCCCCATCTATCAACACACATTTGACACGATGGTTTTGGATCAAGACTTCAATATGTAAGGGTCGGTTGTGCGAATGACTCAAGGAGTTTTCATCGTGCTCTAAAAAGGAGATATACTGTGGAGACGTAAGATGACAAACCATAGCCTGGAATCTGTCTAAATCAAGGTTATTAGGAACATTGGATCCAAGCAAAGCTTTGTCTATAATGGCTCTATGAGCTGGGGATATCCAAAGCAACTCAAACATGGAGATTTTAGTATATGTGTGCTAGAGTTGTTGGACAATATTGTATGAAGTAGGCCTCGTGTCCTTAGGATTTGAAGATTTAGATGTTGCCCTCTGTTTAGAAGCAGAAGACAGATTGAAAGGCACCTTTGGGACATTTGATTGATCTAGGATTTGTCCTTGTAGGTGTGCCTGAGCTTGTGATTGAGTAACTGCATTAGCTGATTGATTTTCTCTATCTCTTCTTACAATTGTGATGACATTGCAATGCTCAGATAGGCTTGGTTCAACCATATTGATAACAATATTATTTCCAGGATAGGCATAATTGACCTTAGCACCCACATTCGGCTGAGAAGATGAGTCTCCTTGGCTATGCTTCAGAAATGGTTTGGTGAATGTTGTGTGATCATTATTGCTTTTAGGATTATCAATTGTGATTTCTCCATTATCAATCTTGTCTTGAATGGTATGCTTCAAGCGCAAGCAGTTATTAGTTTTGTGACCTTTACCCCGATGGAAATCACAGAATTCATTCTCTCTCCACCATTTCAGCTTAGGGTTAGGATCAGATTGTCGGATCTCAGGAAAAGAGATGATGTTATTAGCTAGCAGAGTTCTCATGGATGATTCCAAAGATTCTCCAAGAGGAGTGAACTTTTGTTTATTATCAGGGGACCAAGATTTGTATTCTGGCTTCTTTTGAGATGATTCGAACACCTTTTTATTTTGAAGCTTTGATGGCTTGGGTAATAATGGTTAGATTGAAAGCAAGTGCCTTAGATGGGGCATGGAGATTATCAACAATGCCATCTGTGACGATGCCCTTATTCTTGTTCCAATTTTTGTTCTTATCCTTAGAACTAGATTCATACTTGTCCTTTTGAAGCGTGATGTCTCCTTTTTTCACAAGTACTTTTTCAATTTTGATTGCATTATGTACCATCTTGTCAAAAGATGTATGATTTTGCATTTGTAAAGGGTAGTTGATTTCTGGAACAAGATTGTTGATGAAGATTTCCAGCTTCTCAGTTTCTAGAATAGGCCTAGCATATAAAGAGAATTTCTTTCTCCATCTTTTGAGAAATGTCAGGAATGGTTCTCCTGGATATTGTTTGAGATTGCAAATATCAATCATGGTGACTGGATGTTGGATGTTGTAGGAGTATTGATGATAGAACAATTTGATCAACTCCTCAAAGGTTTTGATTGTAGGAGGCATCCTAGAGAACCAATGAATGGATGACCCTCCCAGAGATCAAGGGAAAAGATGCATCAGATAGGTCGGTTCATGCATGAACTCCATAGATTGAGTATAAAATTCTCTGACATGATCTTGAGGATTAGAGTTTCCATCATACTTATCATATTTCGGCATTTCCACCCTCTTAGGGAATGGTGGCATATACAAGTCTTTATCGAATGGAAAATGACATAGGGCCTCCATGGAGAACTCCTTAGGTTATTTTTCTTTTTCCATTTTGTTAAGTTTTACTTGCATAGCATGCATTTTTTTCATCATAGCCGAAATAGGAGTTTCTTCCTCGTGTAATGATATCTTCCACATTAAAGTTGGGAGGAAGTTTAGCTCCTTGATGATCTAACTCTAGGAAGTATGTTTCTCTATCTTCTTTGAAGAAATATTTCATCATTCTTTTGAAGTTATCATCATTTTGATATTGAGCAATTTCAGCAAGTGTAGGTTCTTGATCCATACCATGTTGAGACTGAGCTCTCTAAGAGCCATGGTTTGTCCCTACTTGAGACATGTTAGGAGTTTTAGGGCTCCCTGGGATAGATCGAGGAGGAGTTTGTTGA
The DNA here is from genome assembly GCA_027943335.1 of Chamaecyparis obtusa. Lineage (NCBI taxonomy): Eukaryota > Viridiplantae > Streptophyta > Pinopsida > Cupressales > Cupressaceae > Chamaecyparis > Chamaecyparis obtusa. The sequence goes on from BSBK01013118.1 coordinate 59,432, forward strand.
TTACCTTCGTGAGTTGATGGAGGGGATATGTAACCAATTTTTAATCGAAAGTTACCAAGACTGTCATCTTCGTAAAGACCAGAATTGTAGAGTTGCTCAAGAGTTGGACCCTAGATAGTGGTTATAGGTAAGGTATGGGATAATTCTCTAGATTTATTGTGAGAGGAAGCTCTAGTTTCCACCATTAACCTTGGGTGAAGCAAAAGAATATGATGAAGACAACTGAAGAAAGATCTGATTCAAGAAGATTAAATGATGCAACCTTGTCAAAGTTTGGTTGATTAAGGATAACATTGGATGTAAGTGAAGGATACTGTGCCTTGGATGTATGGGTAGATGCCCAAAAGATAGCGGACACAAGTTCACAACACTTAGCCATTTTGAAGATGGATTGAAGATTGATAGTTATGACAAGGTTTTGACACAAGATGAAAAAGACTCAAATCGATTAAACAAAAGGCTGAATCAGACTCAAGAGGCCACTTTAAGAAAATGATTGGATTCTCAGTAGTTGCTACTCTATTCCTGACACAGTTATTTTCTTTACAGACTCTGGAAATAGGCTGTAGAAGCTGGGTCTCTGACAGTTTTTAACACTTTCTGACAATTTTTCAAAATCTTTTCAAATGACTTTCTACAGGCTCGTACAACAGTGGGTAGGGTATGAAATGACAATTAACAAACTCGTAAAACTATTGCAAAACTCGCACGATAGTTGATAGCAGGGTTTTTGACTTTTTTGAATTGACTGGTAGCAAAACTCGTACGACAATATACCAGCTACCATACGACAATTAGGGGGTCATGAAATGATAATAGCCAAAAGTCGTATGACTTTCTGACTTTACAAGATGACTTTTGACTCCAGAAAGGTGTGACGACATCAAATTTTGCAATTTTTAGGTTTTCAGTTTCAAATTGTTCACAAAATTGTCTGTCCAGATTTGAAGATTGTACTGGATTGATTCGTTCTTAGTAACCAGATAGATAAACAGGCACGCAAAATAGCAAGCAAGTGATTTCAAGCATGTCTGAAAATAATGAACAGGGGACAAAGCAACCTTGTGCATGAACAACCAAGTGACTGAATGTGCTAATCCCTAGGAGTGCTAACAGTGTATGTTCCAAAAAGTTGTGCAATAACACACATATTCCTAGAAAATGAAAATTTGGCCTCACTAGGGTTTGTAGTAATGGTTTGACTCTACAACTTTTGTGATCTCAAGAGGGAAAACTCCAATCCAAGTGCACCGAGGTTTTGACACAGTCTGAAAAATTAATAAATCAGGAGCTGCTAGGGAGATCTGATAGCCTAACAAGAGACCACACCTATGAAGATTTCCTCCACAAGGACATTTATATAGTGACTGCTGCTACCACGATGAAAATGGCTATTACCGCTTGAGGTTTTGTCAACGTGGTTTACCCAATTAAGGGAATGTCCACTACGGTTAACCCTCTCTAAAGGTGACTCACAAAAGATACCACATGGAGACTGGTTCTAGATTCAAGGATCTGAGTTTCTGATACTACCCAAAAAGAGAGTAGAGCATAGTCCTCTATCCTTTTCACTTTTAACCCAAACAAAGCATACATATTAATCTGACACGCTAAGACCAAGATTATCTCACAAAGATCTATGATGTCAACCACTTATGATCTATCAATCTCTCTGGAGAGAGAATGTATCAGTCAGAAGCTGAAGATGCACAAAGCTAGTAGAACGTGAGAGGCTCTCAGTAACCTCCCTACCTACAAGGGTTCCTTTGTTGAGAAGAGTTTCACTGGAAATCCACTCTCTCAAGAATCGAAAATAGTGTTCATAGGGCCTATTTACTATGTGTAACAAAGATGTTGAAAAGCAAATCTATGTTCATTTTTATAGCCCCAAAATGAAATATGTGATATGAAAGCAATAAAAGGTCACACAAGCCAAACACGTGAGATGTTCATTTTAGTCCAAATCGAAATGTTATCAGCTGAGAGAATTACCCGAATTCCTTGCAATGCACTTAGTAGATTTTTTTACCTATTTTTAGCAACTCTCATGCTTTTCCCAATCAAAATCAGCAGAAATCAATCAGAAACAACAAATTTTAATTGTTAATGTTAGCTGTCAGTCCAAATCTAGAAATCAAATCTGGAAAGCTGGCTGAAAAAGTGAAATGATAATTGAAACCTGGCATTGAAACTCGTACGATAGTGGGTCACCTCCCAAACGACAGTCCAGAAACTCGTATGACAATGGGTATAAGATCATACAACAACAGAGCTTCCAAATGACACTATGTTTCTGATGGTACGATCCTCAATCAAATCAATTGTCATACGACAATGGGTCCTTCCTGGTATGATTTTCTGACAAAACTCGTACGAAAATTGTACGGAGAGAAATTAAAAATCACAACTTGGAATAGAAAATGACAAGAAGATGATAGAAATTGATAGAAATTGAATGGAAACCCATTTCAGGGCCCCATGGTGGGTGCCAAAAATGTGTGTGTGAATTTTGTACCTAGCTGTAGACACAACACTTCAGTAAAACATTAGAGGTTAGCTAAAATCAAAAGTGTGCAGTGAAATGGAAACTAATCTAACCAGGTGATTTACTGCCTTCTAGTAGGTGCAAGTATGATATTCTCAGATTGGACCGAGATCAGTGACCTTGATGACACCTAAACGAAGGATTTGAATGCAGAATCTAGATATGAGATAGATGCAAATTAATCTATTTTTTTTAATTTTCTATGCAATAAGATGAAATAAATTGATATGAATCTATTCTATATGAGAAACTGTTATAACATGCAATTAATCTAATAATGATATGCTAAATGATATGAATGCTTAAAACAATGAAAATCGCACAACAACTTTGATTCGCAAAGATTGATTCTTCAATCACCAATTCGCCAGTGTGAGGATGCAATTTGTGGATCGATTCAAAATGAAGAGCTGAGGCCTTAATATATAGAAATCCAGGACTTTGGAGGTGCATGGAAAAAGCTATAAATCACTCTTGATAAACTCAGGTTGATTTTTGAGTTATCAAGAATTTAGAGATAGATTAACTCACAAAATCATGCAAATCAACTTTTTGATTTAAATCAGAATTTGAGATCAGCTTTCAACTCAAAAGATAGTTTAGTTTATTTTTTAAAACAACTTGAATTGATTTTCTAATTTAAAGTTCAACTGCTTTTTGGATGTGCATAATTAATTATGAATTAATTTAATAAATAAAGTGATTTATCCTCAACTTAACTGATTTAAAAAATAAAATAATTGATTTATGAGTTAATCAATTATTAAATCAAACTTTTATTCAAAAACTATATTATTAAATTTGACAATTGACATTAATTAATTAAATAAGTATTTAATCAATTAGTCATAGGATATTTGATTTATTGTCAAAATGAAATAATATAATTTAGGAATAAATATAATTAAATCTAATTAAATAATTAAGTGGCAGTATTAAATCTAATTAATTAAATATTCAGAATATTCAATTAATCAAAATTTAGGATAAATAGGATTTATCGCCAAATAATCATCAAATTAAAGATAATTAGGATAAATAAGAATAAGGAATATTCCTCGATGCAAAATTTAGGATAATCAATTAAGATTTGATAATCTGCCAATGTGCCTTAGGTTAGGACTTTGATGTCGATTTTGTTCGATGTGTCGATATAGGAGATTAATGAAGCTATATCCCATTTTTGGGGTATTACAACAATGGTATTTTATTAGCGATTAAATATCGCAACTACAACAATGAATTGCCAAGAAAATGCATTATAGGCTCTACATAGGCCCAGATAAATCTAGTCACCCAATCAACCAATTTTAGAAATTCACAAAGAAAACTATTTTTGAAATGCACATGTTCCAAAAGTCTTTCTTCAACATCCAAAAATTTGATACTAGTCTACCAAAAAGCTAAAAAAGCTAATTGGTTTTTGAAACCCTTATACTCTATGTGCTCTAAATTAGTACTTACAAATACTTTTGGTAGATTTGAATTATAAAAGTTTTATAAAATACAACCTGCCAATTCTATCAAAACAATATTTATTGCAATTTTTTTCAAAAGAAAATACCTGTAAAAGGGATAGACTAATTTTTAAAACTACTTAAATATATTCGGGCCAAGTTATACCAAATAACAACTTTGAATAACAACCTATGCCACAAAAGACCAAGCACCAAAAGCAAAAGAAACAATCACCATACCTCAAAACCCCCACTTGCATGTAGCTCGATCATCACTCCTTTCAATCTCGAGGCCTTCTTCAGACTAAAATGCAAATAATGAACAACAAAAAAAAACTCCATCAAGTTTAACTCTACCAATGACATATTCCCACCTATCAAATGTCATTAATAAAACAATGTACATCCCACTAAATGCATTATTGAATCAACATAAGTGGAGTCCTTTTTTTGTCCCAATTTTACACATTAACTATACTATATCAAAACTATACCCATTGATAAAAAATCTTTCTCTGCCATGAAATTTTTTTATATGAATTTATCAAATTATTAAAAAAAATTATTGGTTTTTGAATCCCCTATATGCTATATAGAAAAAATCAAAACCAACAAATACTTTTGCTAGATTTGAAAAAGAAAAGTTTTACAAAATATGACCCAATGATTCCACTCAACAAATATCTTTTGCAAAGTTTTTTAAAACCAAAAACCTGTAAAAGGCACAAACTAGCTTTATAACCACTTAAACATATTCAGTTCAGGATATAGAAAAAATTAGATCGAACAAATACTTTTGGTAGATTAGAAAAAGAAAAGTTTACAAAATCCTCTAAGAAATTTATAGCCAACCAATCAACTAATTTTACAAAATAGCAAAGAAAATGTTTTTGAAATATACACGTCCCGTATTATATAAAAATTATAACCTTTTACCATAAAAAGAATTTCACCTATGAAAAATTAATAGACCTCCCGAAAACATTAATTCCCTGCCTATAAAAACATAGACTAATAAAAAGACAACATCTTTTTCAATCAAACAAATAGAGAGAAGCATAATAAATTATGTGGGGCACTTGATCTTGAGTGAGATTCCTTGGATTAGATTGGTTTGAAAAAGAAAGGTTACAACATTATAAAATAAAATAAAAATACATGTAAGGTGAAATAATAAATAAATAACCAAAAATCTTATGTCATACTAATGATACTTATCCTTTAACTTTGTCCTCCATGAAGAGTAATATTGAATACACTTCCTTCTTAGTAAGAAACAATATACTTTTGAAGGAAAATATTCTCAATGACAAGACCATGATATTAACGCGCAACAAAAATGTTAAAAAGAGTATACAAATATCATGCGAGATTTTGATGGTATTTACTTTTATTCATGTTTTAATATTTGCATAAGATTAAAGTAAGTTTGGAAAAAATATAATGGAAGAAAAAGGGGGAAGAAATAATATAATATAATAAAGTAAAATATGATTTAACAATAATTTATAAAAAAATTAATCGTAAAAAAATATGTGATGAGTAAAAAGTCATGTTGCTATTGGATTTGGGATCTTTTATGAATCTATATTATGAACTCGATAGGGATGTGGTACAATAAAAATAATAATATTTATTAAATCAATAATGTGTTATAAGTTGTAAAGGAAAAATACCCTTTTCTTAAATTAATCTATGCTATAATTAAATGAGCATACATAGAGGCCTAAATCAATCTAGATTAATGTAATGAATAATTGTTGGAATATTGAATTGCAAAATTAATGTAAATTGTAGACATGGTTTTTTTACAATAGATGAAGATAATAAGATTAAAAAAATATACAAAACATTCTTACATAGTTAATTCCTTTGGCATTCTTATTTAATTTATTCTAAGCTAGGAAATTAAATGCAAAAGAGGGCTTTAGGTACTTAGCTCTAAGGGCAAAAACACATGAATAATTTGATGTGGTTTTGAAAAACATCTCCTTGAAACTCAAAATATCTTCTATATTTGTATTTTTCCTTTAAACTATAACAATTTGTCAACTCTAGTGTTAGATGATTCCTTAGAACTAGGTCATTATGGGCATGTATATGATTTTTTATTTATAAAATTGATTTGGTCAACTATGCACAATTGTCTTCTAATTTTCTCAATTCTCTACCTTTTGTTGAACATAAAAAACAAACAATATTGAAAAATATGTGAGGAGGTTGCTAGTTTGTTGGGGTCAACTTCTCCAAGGTCAATGCCCTTGAAAGACTAGTTTTATGAGTATGGAAATGATCAAGGACAACAATCTTCACTCGTATAAATTTTCTAGCGCAATTATTCAAATGTGAGTCCTTTTAGTGCTCTAGTTGAAGTGTTCTTGGAATGATTCCAACGTATAATATTTTGTAAATGATCATCAAATTTGAGAGGAAGATACATGAATAATGAATGCCTATAAATACGACTTTATAGGAATAAATCATAGGAAACATCTATGAACTCAACTAATGGTAAGACTAAAATGGGTAGAAGATAGAAAGATTTGAATTTATATTTTCAAGGGTTAATTTTGCAATGATAATATGAGTCTTGCACCTATAGAATTGATTGGGATATGTGAGTAGTTGTATTTATGTGGGTAGTGAACATGTAGACATGGGTGATGTAATAAATGAAAAGTGTAACATAAATATGTAGGAATAGATAAAACATGGTTGGATATATCGATATGTGTGTAAACAAATAAGGGTGACAAGTAGCTAAGAATGAATTCAACTTCACACAAGATTGTATTGTTTGTCAATATGTAGTTTTACGAGACCATTCTCTCAAAATAGGCCTAAAACTATATGGGAATTGGTATGGGTATATAAATTTCACCTTTATATTTTGTCTGCACTTTTATATGCATGTGAATAAGCATGTATCTTAAAATAATTAAACACTCACAATCAAATATGTAAAGAAAATATTCAAGTAGAAAAGGATATAGATCCCTTATAAGATAATGGATTCCTCTAGATGTCATTATGGTTGTGAAAATCCTTTAGTATGTGTGCTTTATGTGAACCTAAAAAATAGAGAAAAATGTGCATCAATCACAAGTAGCAATAATCATAAATGCAATTGAATTTAATGATCATGCAAAGGATAAAGTGAGGTTAGAAAAAATATCTTTAAAAAAGTTGGTATAGTGCTACTTTTCCTAGTGCAAAGGCATAGGATAACATGGCATTGGGTGTTGTTTTGTCATGTGTTAATGGTTTTTCTAAGCATGGTGATGTGTCTCTATGAAAGCATTTTTAACTATCTCTAGTCTCAACATAGGAATGTTAGTAATGCTGAAAAAATATGCCCCTTGTGCAATGTTTGCATTCATTGAATGCATAAAATGGAGGTGTAAAAAGCAATGCATGAAATGTAAATGCAAGATACACATGTAAATCATGCAAATTAATAATTATAATAAATGTATCATGTAACAAGTAAGTAAAACATCTCACATAATAATTGTGGTAAGCACATGGATTATGGAAATTGATATAAATTTAATGTATGTTGCTTCAAATTGTAGGGTTGACTTCTGGGTACAAATTCAATCTTACTCATAAAATGAGCCATTTTCATTCAGTGATTTAAATTTATTCAATATATGGTCATTTTTAATGGTTTTCATTGTATGTGGATTGATTATATCTTCTTCTTCATATTTTTTCATGTAGACTAAGCTCAAGATTTATGAGAAATTATAAAATGTATAAGTCACTAGCATGAGGGGCTTGCCACCCACAAACACAAGCTTGGCTTTTTTAGAGGCAATATGAATGTGACATATGGTGATGATGATTATGTTGTTCCATGACATTCATATGCTTTCTATTCTTGTAGAAAAATGTGATTTGGACACCAACATCACTTATACATGTTGAAAGAGAGATGTCATGATCTTAGAGGATGCGTGGGACCTATTGCATCTTCCATTGAGGTGGACAAGTTGAAACTTACCATAATACTAATAAGAGAATTGAGATTTATGTCAATGGTATACAAAACATCCAAGGTGTTGTCAAGAGGAATCTCATGCAAAGAGATAGTTATTTGTGATACATTCCATAAACACAAGTGGTCGAATATTGAAATCTCATAGAGTGAGATAGTTCTTTGTGATACATTCCAACAACACAAGTGGTTGAAAATTGAAATGGTTCTTAAAAAAGAGAGGAAAAGAAAATGAAGGTTAAGATACCATCCTAAAGAAGGAGCCTATTCTAAACAACTACAACCTATTGAATGGTTGGGAGAATCCTCTTAATAAACACTTAGTTCTTCCTCTTATTGAAATTCTAAATAATTATGACCTCCTAGATATATTAGAGAAACCCCCTCGATAAAATCACTCATCTTCTCATAAAAAGAATCATTTATTATGTAATAATTCACCTAAACGAAGCATTGTGGTGGGAAAGTTGAAACTTACCATAAGACGAATAAGAGAATTGAGATTTATGTCAATGGTATACAAAACATCCAAGGTGATGTCAAGATGGAATCTCATGCAGAGGATAGTTATTTGTGATACATTCTATAAACACAAGTGGTCGAACATTGGAATCTCATAGAGTGAGATAATTCTTTGTGATCCATTCCAACAACACAAGTGGTTGAAAAGTGAAACGATTCTTTAAAAAAAAAGAGGAAAAGAAAAAGAAGGTTAAGATACCATCCCAAAGAAGGAGCCTATTCTAAACAACTACAACCTCCTAAATGGTTGGGATAATCCTCTTAATAGAGGCTTAGTTCTTCCTCTTATTGAAATTCTAAATAACCACGACCTCCTAGATATATTAGAGAAACCCCCTTGATAAAATCACTCATCTTCTCATAAAAAGAAGCATTAATTACTTAACAGTTCAGCTACGCTCCTTACATAAACTATTCAAAATATGATACCATTTCACCTGCTTTTAAATGGACGTGGCTAAGCTCTAGACAAAATGCATCGTTGACTACATTTCAAAAAATAGAAAACATAATAGATTTTCATGAAATTTTCAGCATCTGTTCTTCATGATCTGCACATTTTGTGGTCGACAATCACAAAAAATTTACAAAAAATCACTGTATTTTTGCAAATATGAAAAAAAAGCTTTGACTTTTTTTTTGTCTTTAGTGCATTTTGTCTGGAACTTATCTTGCGCCCTTTTTAAATTAACATGTTATACATATAAATTAATATAAAAAGACATTAAGACATACTATTAAAAAGATTAAAAGTTTGAGAGTCCATATAATTTTGCATACTTTTGAGTAAAAAACAAAAAACAATAGGAATCTTACACCCCTTTTTTCACATCTTTCTCATATCTTATAAGAAGCCATAGAAAGGACCTCACATTTCTTTATTCCAAGAGAGATATGCTTTGCTTTGCACATCAAGGTGGTCAATTCTTTGTTTGTACAAAAATAAACCAAAGGAGATGCCACCGCTTAATATGAGGAAACCGAATCAGATTGCTTGCTTGTCAATAATAATAAAATAGATCGGTATACGGTCAGATGAAAAAAGAGAGATATTTAAAAGGAAAAATTGTTTTGCCCGTCTTTATGTGTGACCATTTTTGTCCGCACGCTTTTATTGAAGATCAGATTTTGTGGCATGGAAGATGCCCTAAATTCTTAACTTACGCAAAATAAAGGAGATTCTTTTAAATATTTCCCCCCTAGACCGTTTGCTTTATTTTATTAAGCTTACTATTTCTTTTTTGTTTTTGTCTTTCCTAGTGCATTTCTTGTGCTCCTCAAAATCTGATTTCACATCGTGTCAAGGGGAAATTATTTACTTTTTAAAAAGTTTGGAGTCTCACAAAGTGGTCGAATTCATTATGAAAAAAATTGAGTATAATTGAAAGTAATCATTGTAATGGTGAAAATTGTATATATATACATTTTTTAATATAAATTTAAAATTCAAATTTGAATTTAATCGCATATTTCTATTAGTTGTTATGAGTGACTAAAATGTAGATTATAGTAAATCATATGATAGGTGGTGTATTTAAAGACAAATATTTTTGTCTAGTAATCTTTAGTTTACTTGGTATATTAGTAGAGCTGAGTGACATGCAAAAGGTATATTGAGGCTGAAATCTTACTTTGTGTGAAGCATGTAATGCTTTAATGTGCATTTGATGACTTCGGTGGAATGGATACTATTTCATACTTGACTCTTAATAAAAAAGAGGATGACTATTCGTCTAACCTTAATTTGTGCTCATGACACCAACATGTTGCACAATAGTCAAATATGTGAATTATTCTAAAATATATGACAAGGTGGTGTATTTGAAGACTAATCTCGTTGTCTACAAGTATGTGGTTTATTAGTGAAATTGAATGATTTATCAAGTTTATCAAGGTTCAAATCTTGTTGAGTGTGAAGTGTAATGCTTTAAAGGGATAAGGCCAATATCATGCCTTAGATGAGTTTCACAAATTGGGTACCACTTAGTCCTTGGCTATCAACTAAAAGATGTTGATTACTCATCCAAGTTTAATTTGTGCTCATAAAACTAGCAAGTCGCACAACAATCAAATTTTATTTTTCCTCTAAACAAAAAAGGACCAACGCTCATTAAAAAAGAAAAAGTCATTTCTAGTTTGAGGGAGATGGTTTTAAAAAATACTTCAGATTATTCATTTTTCTTTGCCCCTCTTTTGCATTTTATTTCCTAGCTTAGAATTAATTAAGAATGCTGAAGGAATTAACTTTGTGGGAAACTTTTGTATCAAAATCCTATTTTATTATCTTTGTGGGTTATGGAAAAATTGTGTCCACAAACTTTATTTGGTACTTCACTCTTAAATAAAAAGAGTTTGATTATTTGTCCAGCTTTAATTTGTGCTCAAACCACCAACAAGTTGCACAACAATCAAATGTTGTTTTTACTCTCAACAAAAATGAACCAACCCTCGTTAAAAAAAGAATCAACTAAAAAAATGTCCAGAAATTAGTAAGTAAAATATAGAGAGCAAGAATACATAATTTTTATCTAAATATAGCTATATCAATATTGCATTGTCATTATAGGAAGATATTGTGCACTTTCATGTTGCTCTTAACCTTGGTTTATCATTGTTGGAAAGTCTATCCAAGAGTTTGAGAATATGACAATTGTATTTCAACAAATTCCCCAAATGTATTTGTAAACATTGCTCATTCCTTATTAGATTCTTAGTGCATGTACATAGAGGGAAAAAAAAGGTTTTGGAAACCAAAACTTGCCCGTTTTAAATCTATAAAGCATAGATTGAATTGCATAGAGAAGTTATGCACAAATTCACAAAGATCACTTCCAAGCTTGTGAAAGTGAATAAGGATAGTGCATACTTCAATTTCCAAACAAGCAACAACCATAAAATAGATCCTTATTCTCTAACAATGACACAATGCAATCTTTGTCATATGAATACCTCACATTTATTTGTATTCATCCTTGCATACAATAACATTAATTACAATATATGTTATTAGTCCCAACATAATTATTTAGGCTAGTCATCTATGTGTGTTTGATTTCATTATTGAATTAGCTTAGATATTTTTTGTAAGCATTGTGTATTTACCCTTAAATATTTTTTGTGAACCAACTTTCTTACATGTCCCAGACTTTTAGCATGATGTCTTATCCTTCTTTTATTTAGTATTTTAGATTTTATTTTTGTAATTATATCCTTTTATCTGAACTATATTTACTTATGGTTTAAGCCTTCATTTTGTCATATTTATTTGATCACACTCACCACCTTTGAATTATCCACCATCATGGATCCTCATAAGTCATTATCTTTAGTTGATTCAAATGCATGCTTTGTTGATTATGATGGGTTCCTATCTTATAGTACTTTTGATATTTCCATCATTTATGCCCTTGTGTCTTACTATGTTGTAGATGATGTTGTATTTTATTTGGAGATATTGTTCTAAATTTGCATGCTCTAACATCCTTCATAAAGTTGGTCAATGCTTATCCCTTTTCTTTTAGACGCACTCATATCACTTTACCACGAGCTTCATCTTGATCCTACCTCACTTATGGCTTGGGATAGCTATGGGCATGCATTTGGTGAGACATTACCTTATATTTTTGATACACCTTGTGTGATGGAGATTGACCAATTTATACTTTTTTGCCTATGCTTGATATTGTTGTATATTATGATAATATCTATCTTGCATGTCGTGTGATAACCCCCATGCCAATTAACATATATCCATATTATTTGGATGGCACACTTTGAGATTAATCTAGAGATAATGAATAGTGAAAACTATCTCTATGTGTGTGTGTGTGTATACATACATACATACATACATGTATAAAAGCTAAACAAAATGCAAATGTGCAAAAGTGTAAAAGTGCTAGAAAAATACACACCACTAATTAGTGTTCTTACACTACTCAAAGTGTAGGCTCACTACAAGGAAGGGCATCTGTATTGAAAATTCTCTAAAACTTGACTTAAGTGCACATACACCATGCTAGATATGTCTATACCACAAGGTTGTGTAGTTACACTGCTCTATAGAGTGCTTATGCCATGGGCTTGTTTTTAGGGTATAGGGTCAATAACTAAATGTATATGTATTGTTACATAGAGCACCTAGACTAAACTAGGAAAAATGATAAATCTATGCGAAAATATACAAAAAAACTCAAAAAAAACTTCACAAGATAAAAAATTAGATTGGAAAATGGTTTCACTACACATGCCAAAAAGTGTATACTAGAATAATAATTTAAATAATGCATAAACAAATATTCCTTTTCTTTACCTAGCCACACCTTTAATTAAGCTAAGGAAAGCAAATAGATAACAAGATTGAAAAAAAAATTCTCATAAAAGAAACCTTGTTGATCAAGTGGTGTACTTAAGTTGGCTGATTGTGATTGAGAGAGAATGTGATATTCTCAATCAAACAACATAACCTTGTTTTGGATTTGATTCCTATTCTTGAAAATGGTTTGTAGAAGGGTGGATTTTTAGGTTTTGGATGAGAGTGATGGATGCATAAGATTTGATCTTGTGTAATGGAGGGACATGGTTGATCTATTTGCAATAAACATCAAGAGAATTATAGATGAGATCTTGTGATTGGTGCATGTGATTGGGACAAATGTTGAAGAGAGATGGAGGGTGAGGATTGAAAAGAGTATTTTTAGAGCATGTTGTGTACTCAAAGGCTTTTGTAAGGCTTATTTTGTTTATTTTAAATAAAGTAGTGGAAGAATGTGCCAATGATTCTTAGTCAATTAAAATTGTTTTTCTTATTTAACAAATGACGAGGGGATTAGAGGAATACATATTGTGTATTTATTTAATTTATAGGATAATGTGATGTAGGAGCATGCCTGTGTGTGTATGAACCTCATCAACTGGAAAAAAAAATAGTTTTGTTTTCTCAAATTTAATGTGTGTTTTGGTTTTCTTTGATGTTTTCAAGTATCTCTCAACACCAAAAAAGATTCCATGTATGCAAATTTGCAAATTTCAATTTTTTGCTAGATAAGAATTTTAATGTGCTAAGAGTAGTTTTATGGAAATAATTATTTCCAAAGATTTGTAAGAGCTAGATAAAAATACTTTTGGGGTTCAATTCATCATTCCATTTTTCCATAAATGTAAAAAGAACCATAAATAATTTTCTCACCATTTGAGAGATTTTAATGCCCAAAATTTATGTTGGCAATTTTACTAGAAATTTAAAATTTTAATATTTATAAAAGCTAGAGCAAAATCCTTGTGGAGAGCCGTCATAATGTCATTACACACATCCTAGCAATTTTTTACACTACAAGATGATTGCACCAAAACATAAAGGTAGAGGGGATGCCTTAAAGAAGATATAACATCAACAAGAAACGAGGAAGAATAAGCATGGAAGGAGTGGGAAAAATAAGAAGGGGAAAGGAAGTGAATAGTACATTTTTAGGTATGTTATAAAATATAGTATGATGAGTTTTTTCTTGGCATTAAAAGAAATGAGAGGATGTAGATGTAAAGAGAGGAAGTTGACAATGAGTTGCATAATAATGGAGAGAGATATAAAAGTATAGTGAGAGAGTCATTAAAGGCTATGAATGCAATTTACATTGTAGATTTTATTTCGAATGTAAATTTATATTTACATTTGGATTCAAAAGAAAGATTATGAGTTTTTGTGTGGAAAATTTAAATTTTTTCAATAATTTTTTTTTAAATTTATATTTACATCCCATTACACTCCATCTCTTATTGCCCTCAAATGTCTATGACAATTATAAATGTAAGAAAATATACATATTTAAACTTTTGTAATATGAATCACACAATACTAACTTTAAAGGATATACTTCAAAAAACTCTAGTTATTCTTACACAAAATGACACAATTTAAAAAACACAAATTAGTATAACTCAATGTATTTTCAATAATCTTTTTACATTTTTATAGCATTGTGAAAATATATTATAAAAATCAAACTAGCGAAGATCGAAGTACTCAAAATTATTTTTTTATAAAATAGACTAATTTGGATGGAGAAAAGCTGCATTTGTTTAAAAAAACAACTGATAAATAATGAAACAATAGATATAAAAAATATATACGTCTTTGGCTCTTAGTTCAAGACATTTCATCCTATAGACTCGTGCTTTATTAGGTAGCAAAAATTTTTCGTGGTGACCCTCACTGAACTGATTTGTTTGCAAACTTCGCGACTCTACTGAACAGCGTTGGTCTAAACCTTCATTTAAAAAAAATGAGAAGAGTCCTAGGACATACATAATCAGATATATTTAATGGACGTGGCTAAGCTCTAGATAGAATGCACTGTTAACTAAATTTCAAAAAATAGAAAACACAACATATTTTCATTTGGCGGGATATGTGGTGAGGCTGCTTTTGTACGCCGATGACCTTATTCTTATTGCAAAGTTCGCCCAAGGATTGAGAGATCATTTAAAAAATTTGGAGCCTTTTTGCCAAGAGGTTGGGATGCAAGTTAACGCCTCTAAGACTAAAATCATGATCTTTTTTTTGAAAAAGAAAAAACAACATCATACTTTTATTCTTGAGGGCAACTCTTTAGAGATTGTGGAAGAGTACAAGTACCCGAGAATTGATTTCAACTATAGGTTAAGTTGGGAGACATGCAGATAAAAAAGAATACAAGGAGGTTGGAAAGCCTCTTACCTCCTTCAGAATAGATGCAGGAAAGCTGAACTATGGGATTGGAAGACTAGGAAGACTCTCTTTGGTCTCTTGGTGGTCCCAGTTGTTCTCTATGGGTGTGAGGTTTGAGGGAGTAACATGTCAAATCACAAATGGCGACAAATAAAAAGAATACAAAAACATCTTATCACTAGTAACCTCAAGGTCAAGACGACGGTCCCATATGAGATCCTTTTGGCGAAGGCTGGTATGTTTTCGATTGAAGCCTCAGCTATTATTCGCTTGCTATGCTACTTAAAAAAGTGGGTAATATGGATATGCATCACTGGCATAGGTTGGTAGTGGTGGAGGAGTTAGAACAGAGGAAAAAGACGTGGAAGAAACAAATAACAAGTGGTTAAACAAATGGAACATAAACATCTATGAATGTCCAAACACTAGCATTGAGATAAAAAAAATGGGTGTTGGAGAAATTCAAAATAGCCATGTGGACAAAACAAGAAGGTAGAAAAAAACCTACTATGTCAAAGAATTTAACCCCAAGTGGGATCATGAAGATAAAGAATATTTAAGTTCCAAAATTAAAGGCAAAGCAAAAATTTTGATGGTCCAGCTGAGAACCAACTCTCACCATTTATGATGCAAAACTGGTAGATGGAAAGTTCCCAAAGAGATATGAGAAGAAAGAACTTGTAATTTTTGCAGCAGAGGGATGGTTGAAACAGAGTGGCATTTTATCAAGGAATGTGCTGCTTATGAAGATATTCACAGTCATTATGAAGACAACTTAGAGGTGAACAGTTTGAATGAACTTTTTGAAGAGGCAAACTTACACAAAATGATTACTTTCCTAACGAGGATCCACAATAAAAGGGTCTACTTGGAGAAACTTCAGCAAACAGATTAATTGGCTCTATCTTGGTCCTTTAAACCGC
This sequence comes from Chamaecyparis obtusa, assembly GCA_027943335.1. NCBI lineage: Eukaryota > Viridiplantae > Streptophyta > Pinopsida > Cupressales > Cupressaceae > Chamaecyparis > Chamaecyparis obtusa. The sequence continues at coordinate 75,582 of BSBK01013118.1, forward strand.
TGGTCTCATGGACGCCATTAAAATTCCTTCATTCATTCATTCACAAAATTTTCAGTATCTGTTTTTCATGATTTGCACATTTTATTGTCGAAAACCACAAAAAATTTACAAAAAAAATACTATGATTTCGCAACAATAAAAAGTTTTGACTTTTTCTTTATTTTTGGTACATTATGTGTAGAACTTAGCTGGCGCCATTACATCTATAAATTTATGCTGTCATTCTATGCTAGCTGAAAGTCTATCAGAACGACTTTATTATTAATTTTTAAATTAAACTAATTAAACATAACTGGATTGCATAAATCTCTACATCGACTTTTAGAAAGCCCAAAAAATAAACAACAAAAAAAAATAAAAAATTAAAGTCCTTCGAGCCGTTCGAAATCCGAACTCCCTCGGCAGTTTCAATGGCTCACGCCCCAAGGGAGTCATCGTACACGTGGCGCCCAGGAATCGACACATGGCGCACAAACCACCAATAATTCCCTATTTTCAGACTCAATTGGTGCCACGTAGGCACATAAAACCCCAAAAACCTGGGTCCCTCAGGGGACGGCCAGGTGGGTCCCACAGCTTGTACGAAGACGTCACTGTCAGAGGCGGAGGTTTCGTCTCCTTTCTCCCTCATCAAATGGGCGGCGGGACCCACACGCCACGTCATTTCACCGTTCCCGCGCGGCTCTGGTTCTCCGCCAACGACGACTTCTTTTGAGTTTTTTTACCTGTGATGATTCCAATTTTACTTAATCGGGGTATCGCTCATCTTTTGTGCAGGCAGGACGGGAAGTTGGAGTTATTTATTGGCTGCAAGTCTTGTGTTTTTGTTTCATGTAAGGTAGTCTGGAGAACAGCGAATTGGTTCTGTCCTTCAGGTATGTGTCGCTTCTGGTGTTTTCATTCTTGGTTTTTGTTTGCACGTCTGTGGTTTGATGATTGCGTTGTGTTTGTGTGTGGAAGTTTGCGATTGCTTTAGTGTATGGAAGTTTGGGATTGTGTTAGTGTATGGGAATTTGGGATTGTGTTTGTGTATTGAAGTTTGCGATTGGGGTGGATAAGAGTGGGGTTTTGTGGGGTTTGAAATCCTTGATTTTGTGGTGGTTTGAGTATGTTGATTGACGGGGAAATGCTGGCCAGTGGGAGAGTTGAACAGGGAATTTTGATTTTGTTGTGAAGGTGTGGAAGGTGCTAGAATATTCATCGTAATTCATGTGTTCATGTTGTTGTTTTCTCTCTGTTTGGGCTGAAGCATTGAATGCCTGACGGCCGCCCGACCTGTGGGGGTTTGGAATTTCTGATTTTGTTGCTGTTTGACTATGTTGATTGACGGGGAAGTGCTGTTGGGTCGGTGAGTTGAAGGAGGAATTCTGATTTTTGTAATGGAAGTTTGGAAGCTCCTAGAATATTGTCGCAATTCATGTTTTCGTGGTGTTCTTTTGTTTCTGTTTGAGCCGAATCACTGAAAATGTCTGCCGCCTGCTCTACTTTTAGAGTAAAGAAATTCGTGATTGTGGCGGATAAGGCTCTAGTTTTTTGGGGTTTGCAATTTCTGATTTTTTGGCGCTTTGATTATGTTGATTGACGGGGAAATGCTGACCAGTCGGTGAGTTAAATAGAGAAATTTTATTTTGTACTGAAAGTTTGGACGCTGCTAGAATATTCATCGTAATTCATGTTTTCGTGTTGTTTTTTTTCCGTTTCTGTTTGATCCGAAACCCTGAAAATGTCTGCCGGCGGCCCGAGCTTTGTATGATTGAACGATGGAATTGTGTACGTTGTGATAAAAAATGAAAATTTTACAGGGTTTGGGGAATTTTTGTACTACGGTGCTTGTTAGACGTGGATAGCTCTAAGCATTCTGGGGTTTCGCTTCGCTTGGGGTGTTGAAGAGTTTTGGGTGGAGGAAAAATCTGGGCCGTACACGAAAACTATTTATATATCTTGTTTTCTGTGTGCTGTTGATACGGAAAATTAGATTAACTGATAGCACGGCTGCAATTTTGAGTCCTTGTGTCGATTGTTGTGGATGAGGAATCTGGACGCATCTGTTTTTAGGATATCTGTGCAATTTTCAGTCCTTGTGTCGATTATTATCTGGCAGTTTCTGTTTTTATGATATCAGTGTATTTTCATTGTCTTTTATTTATTGTGCTTGATAGTGTTGGTTGTCCAATCCATGACTGTTATTTGCTAGATAAGGACACCACAGAAAATAGGACATCGCACCCTTGCTCTGCTGTACTTATTACTTAGTAGTAAGAGATGTAATTGCCATCAAAATAATCATAATTGAACCTTCAGAGGACATTTTTTCAGCATGCAGTTTATGCAAAAATCCTAATTTTCTTACTCTATTCCAAATGTCTTGTGCCTGTCAAATCTAATGCAACAAAATTCCTTAAACTATTATTGAGCCTGGAGATATAAGAACAAGAGAAGAGAGCAAGAATATTAACACAGGCAGATATTTAGATATGATGATTGGGTGTCATGGCTTATAATCATTAGCACTTTCTTAATCGTCCTTCACATGTTCAAATAAGGCGTTTGCACTTTGCTGTCATTGTGCTGATCATAGTTTTAAAACAGGAAGTGGCACAGCTTTTAGAGACCTTAAGAGCATCATTAGCTCCATTAGATGGGTCACCTGCTTCAAATAAATAAGCAAATTCAACTCTATTTGCTTCAAGCTTGTTTTCCATGTTGTGCTTTATTGTTTATACCCATCTCATATTTGAGCTATATGGTAATTGTTTAATATCTGTACGAGCTACAAGAATTTTTGGTATTGGACAGTGGAACCTGCCCTTTTCCTTATCTCACATTCTCCGGTGACTGTATTTATATATACTATAGCTGTACCCTATTTATTTACTCATTTCTTCTCATTTGAAATGGTACCCTGATAACTGCATCCATGCCCACGCTTCTCCAGGTGAGCACGCTCTGAAGGCCTGCCTTGTACTGAACTCTAAACAGCTGAAGTCCACCCAATTGCTGCTCATAAATATTAAAATATCCTAGTGACAAATCTGATTGTTATGGTGCTGAGTCACCAGCTGTTGTTCCATTGCGGCTTGAGTTTATTAACATTATTTTAAAGATTTTGTATTCCTTTATTGCCTGTGAGCAGAGTAATTTGTTCTCTGGACTGGCACAGCCAGAATGTAGGAAATTAAAACATAGAAAACTCAAGCAGGTACAGAGCCTTGCAGGTCTAAAATCTCAGTTGCATTTTCTGAATTTCACTTTTGCATGACTGAATGATATAGATCTGTGGCCTGTGCTATAGTTTATATTTACAGAGCCTGTTTCAAAATTCACTTCCAAGCTCTAAAATTTGTCCACCTGTACATTATGCTGCACAAGAAATTAGTGAGTTAAATATCTAACTTTCTGACGTTTGAATTTTCTTTTAAGAATATTCTTTAAATTGATACTGATGAAATTTTCCTCCCATGACAGTATGCATATAATCATTTGAGGATCCCCATGAAGTTTTATATGTCTGATATCTGATAGCATCCCTTTTTTGACCATTTCCTTTTAATAATTTGAGAATACCCTTAAAATTTTATATGGTTGAACATGAAATTTGATGGCATGTCGTCTTGCATTCTTTGGACATTTGTAAATTTATACATTCCTTGCACTTAAGTTTGTTTAGTTGCCGTGCAAAGGCAATGTTACCAACATTTCCTGGGTCATTGATACATCTCCAAATACTGCTGGAACTGTGTTATCTTGACAAATCCACGAATTAATATTTTTTGCACTAGTAAATTTATTTTTTAGGTCTAGTTGTCTTAGAGATCTCTACCAAGGGCATCTCATCTGTAACATTACTTAGGAGTCTAGGACTTACATCTGTTGCACTTAAGTTATTTTAGTTGCCGTGCAAAGGCAATGTTACCAACATTTCCTGGGTCATTAACACATCCCCCAACACTACTGCCCATTTGTTATCTTGACAAATCCATGAATTAATATTTTTTGCACTAGTAAATTAATTTTTTTAGGTCTAATTGTCTTAGATGTCTGTACATCATTGTGGTACGGTGTATAGAAGCCTGATGATTTATCACTAAACTCATCCCACCCAACAACTCATGAATCAGGATTGTTATTAATATATATTTTGTGTTTTAACATTATATATGCAGAAGCTGCTATTTTCAACCACAGACGACTACTTGCAAGAATGACAAGGAGGACAATATAATTGTCAAGAATGTTTTCAAGAGGCTTTCCAATCTTTTAATTTTGTTTCTTGTGACAATTTTTGGCATGTTACTTTCCTGTTGATATTATGCTAGTTCAGCAAATTAATGCAGGAGCCTCATGAATCAGACGTTCTACACTAACTTGATTTGACATGTTGTTTTTTCAAAGTTTCTTAAATGTTTTCATGTCTTCCCTTTATTTTTGCGAAGTAGTATTTTCTTGAAGTTAAAGTAGATTATGCTTCTTTTTAGAGATTTGCTGACAGGCTTAGTACTCTAGCATTGGATGCATGCAATCTCTCTCTCTCTCTCTCTCTCTCTAGTTTGGTTCTCTATTGCTGGTGCTGACCTCAATATTGTATAGGCCTAAAACAGGGCTGACCATACTGGCACTGACATGATCGATAATTCGCTATAAGTGCTTGATTTGAACTTAGAGATTGAACTCTTAAGCGCTCTTGGGAATCATGTAAATAAATTTTACATATGGGCTTAAATATTATAAATACTCATATTGGTTGCAATTCTTGTCTTGTTAGAATGTAAATTGAAATCAAAGACACCAAAATCGTTAACCTTGTTGTAAATGATATATCCTACATGAAGTTGTGGCTGTGTTCTGCCTCTAGTCATCTCATTGTTTATCAAGAGACATAAAATGGTTAAACTTGTTTGATATAAAAATTAATTGCCTATTAATGCGGACAAGGTTTTTTGTCCTTGTGAATAAGAACTTTATAGTTTTGTTGTCTATTTGATGATGCTAATTTTTTTTGTATTAACCTTCTGCACCTTATTTTAAGCTTCTTTGTTTGGGAAGTTAAATTTTCTGTTGTTATTTCATGTTACTTATTCTTTTGGTTTGTGGGTGCAGGTTTTAGTTATTCAGGATATTGTGTACACTCTAGCAGAATTAAGGTGAGGACTTGGCTGACCATTAACTATGGCAGGGAAAGAAAACATCAAACCTATGATCCCCCTACAGCTCCAAGCATCAGAGCCAACAGCCTTCACAATGATCAAGCAAGAAAAGAATCCTGCTGCGCAGAATTACAGTGTTTTATACAATGTGAAGATTGAAACTGAAGATGATGCTTCATATTCCAAATGGCATGATTTACCCATGGAGCTCCTTGTGCGCGTTCTTCAACTTGTGGATGACCGCTCTATCATTGTTGCCTCAGGTGTATGTACTGGCTGGAGAGATGCAATCTGTGTTGGTGTTCAAGATCTTTCGCTTTCTTGGTGAGAATTGGATGTTTACCTTTTTATAATAACCAATCTAATAAAAAATGATACTATCTTTTTCACTGTTGAGAGAATTTCCAGTACCGGGGCCATGGAAAGCCCCCTCCCCAAGGAAAAAGCAATCAAGATAATAAATAAAATAACTTAGAAGGACCTCTAAAAGTCTGATTGAACAATTTAGTTTCAGTACAAGAATAGGTATGATAGTCTAAATGATAATTATAAACATGAGAAGCACTGTTCCCAAAAGGTTTTGAAATTATCCTCTTTAAACAAACTATCTGATTGAGAATGATATGCTGCTTATGGTTATGACAGTAAACTTATATTGTGTTTGTCTATTCGGAGGTCATGAACAATACTCCATTTTGTCTATGCTAAAGTATTAGATTCTAGTCCATACCCCTTATTCCACGAATATATTCCTTTTTAATACACATCATGACTAAAAGAACAGATATCGTCTGTAGCAGTTCAGGAAATGAGATGGTGATTATGTTTCATGCCCATTTGACTCCCGTGGACATTTGTTAATAATTGATGTCAGCTACTTGGGTTATGCTACCTGCAAATGTGCAAATTTACTTTGTTACTTAAGGTGACTTTTTTTCAGCTTTTTGTAGTTTTCATTTTGTGGTTGCTATTCAAGCTTGGACTATTTTGATTAGGAAGCCTGCCAATTTGCAAGTATTTATTAGGCACTCAAAAATATATTCACTCCATGTAAACTTGGAATCCTTTCAAACAGTTTGCTTAGTTAATTGCCTAACTGAAACTGGGTTCACGCAAAGATTCTTGAAGTGAATTTTAGTTGTATGCATCATTTTAACTCTTAGTTATTCCCCACTTTCAAAATCTCTAGAATTTTTTCCATCTCTTTCTGTGGATGTCGGAACTAAATTTAGATGATGTATAATCTTCAATCGCACAAACATGGCTTTGACTGTGATTAACTGTAGTTAAAAAGGGGAATAGTTGCTGGCTTTGGTTTTTGCCCAGGGGTCCTTTTTGGGTAAATTCATTTGCTTCTATCCTGCTTATTTTTATTTTCATGAGCTGCTTTGCTTGCAAGACTGTTTTGTACTCATTCCTATAACTCTCTTCTGGTCATGAGTGCCAGAATCATACCCTATTGGAGCAATATCTTATACAGATGTTCTCTTTCAATTGTGCGTTAACTCTTGTCAGCCCAAGAAGCTACTGTCTTGGATCATGGCTGTTGGATTAAATACGGTGTCCAAACCTTTGCTGCTATCCTATTCTTCATGCATATTGATATATTTGGATTGTCCTTTTCTGGGGAATCCCTCTGTGCCATTACTTGTTCTTGCCATTTGTCTTAAAAGTCATTTCACTTATGGCATTCAAAATGTTGGGAATATTAGAATGCATATACTTTTGCTGCTCTTCTGAAATATCTAAGATTTTTAGATATAATATATTGATATTTTTAGATATAATAAAGTATATCTAATGTACATTTGCTGCTCTACTGAAATATCTAATATGCTTATGGGATTTGAAAGTGACAAGATAAATGTTGCTGCCTGCAAATATTAAGGTAATAATTCTAGAATATTGCAGGTAAGCCTGAGAGTGATCAGGAATATTACTATTGGCAGGATAACTGAAAATTCAATAATGTCAATTGTGGTGTTCATTTTGCTTTGGAAGCCTAGTTTATTGATTTTTAGTTCTACTATGGCATGGAATCTTGCTTGCTATGCAGATAGGGATCCATTTATTTGTAGTATATAGCAATTGCTGAAGGGATTACTAGGAAATGTGTGAGCAGTGGTAGTGAATCTTAACATTTCAGCATCAATTAATTTTTGTTATGATTAAACTTCATTCTAAGGCATTTTAGCCCTTTGAGGCATCATTAGAAGGCAGTTTTATTGCTCACTGTGTTAGTATGAACCTTAATGTCTCTGAAGGTCATACTTGCAGTAAAGTTGTCGTTCTTGTAATTCCTGCTGGACTCCTAACATTATTCCATAAATTAGGACCCCAAGATTGGTGTCTTGACCTTCATCAGGTTGAAATAATTATGGAAAGGTGCATTTGTAAATTTAATCCATGGTGTATGTCCTTTGCTATCATGTTAAATATTATTCTTGGAATATATATTAACGGTGTGTGAATATTATAATCAGAATTTCATTTTGTTGTCTTTCAAGCTGTTCTTATGCCTTCAATTCTGTTAAAAGTCTTGAAACCAAATTTTGCTAATAAAATTGTAAATATAGTGGACGTCACAAATTATAATCATCTGAAACTAACGTTTATTATCTACAGATTAAATGTTGGCTTAACTTTGAGAGGGTTATTCCAATTGATTTTTCCTAAAGAATTTTTCTTTTTTCACCAAAGATTTTTCTATTAAAATCTTTGCACCATATTATAGTGGATGAATGATTTCTACCTGGAATTTAGTCTTTGCACCATATTTTTTTTTTCAGTCTCTATTCCTGCTCAAGAGGTGTTTAAGTGGGTTCATTATAAGTGTTTTTATGCCAAATGAAGTAACTATTATCTTTTTGCAATCTAGGTGTAAGCGGAACATGAGCAATTTGGTCCTGTCAGCTGTTCCCAAGTTCACCAATTTGCAATCTCTTAATTTACGCCAGAATCAACACCAACTCAATGAACACGCAGTAGAAACAGTTGCAAAGCATTGCCATGATTTACGTGCAATAGATCTTTCAAACAGCACACATTTGACAGATAAATCTTTAGAGGCATTGGCGTGTGGTTGCAATCTACTAGAAAAGCTTAATATAAGTGGATGTTCTGGACTCAGTGATCATGCACTTATCTTTCTATCAGAGCAGTGCAACAAATTGAGGCATCTAAATTTATGTGGCTGTGTTAAAGCTGCATCTGACAGAGCTTTACTGGTAGGTCTATTGGCAAGTGTGGCAGATTTTATATGTTTCTTGGAAATCAAAGGTTTCTGTTATGGAATTTTCTGTCTTTCATGATGGTATGGGAGGCAAGTTTATTCTTCATTACTAATTTAGTAGTTCAACTAGGATCAGTTGTAGTCCAAAATCACTATCTTGTGATTGGTATCTAACATTTGCATATACATTGTGACTCCCAGGCACTGGCTCATAATTGCTGTCACTTGCAATCTTTGAATCTGGGTTGGTGTGATAGGGTCACTGATGTTGGTGTTACAGGATTGGCACAATGGTGCCCCGAGCTAAGAGCACTGGACTTGTGTAATTGTGTGTTAATAACAGGTAGAAAAATGAAAGTTTGCAGATGTACTGCAAAAACTTTCGTTCAGTTAAATTATAGAACATGAAAGTTATTCTCATTTATTGATTTATTTTTACATTTGCAGATGAAAGTGTTATTGCATTGGCTGGAAATTGCCATGACTTAAGATCATTGGGACTGTATTACTGCCAAAACATCACAGATACTGCCATGTACTCATTAGTACATAATGGTATATACAGATCAGTGAAACCAGATCCCAAACACAGGAGTGGCAATAACAGATACAACACTGAACCAGTATCTCAGGCAGTTGTAGCCCAGGGCTCTCCAAGGTGTGGGAGTAGTGGTAGTGCAAGCAGTTGCAGCAGTTATGATCGCACTGCAACTACAAGTCGTGATTACATGGAATCTGTTTTGAATGACCAAGAAGAACATGGTCTAGGACATTTAAACATTAGTCAGTGTACGTCATTATCTGCTCCAGCGGTTCAAGCTCTTTGTGATACTTTCCCAGCATTGCATACTTGTGTAGATAGGCGTTCCCTCATCATAAGTGGCTGTCTAAACCTCACTTCTGTGCATTGTGTGTGTGCTGTTGAAGCCATCAGAGGACGCAGAAATAAAGCTGCATCATCTCCTGCAGGGATTCTAAATGCAAGAGCAGTACGGTGAAGATTGCATGGTTGAAGACCATTTGAAGTGAAGGAAATTTGGGTTCTAAAATTTGTTTTTGCTTGTATGTAGATTCTCAGTTGTGTTGCATGTGGATAAATGATATAGTTAAGTCTATTTTTCTTACTGGAGTTTCTAGTTTTGTAGAAATGTTGCATTATGTTTTGTGAAAATGAATGTTCTCAAATTACCTGGATTCCTGGTCCATGAAGTCCAAATACACTTGATCCAAGCAATACAGATTCTCAAAAACAATGTGGATGCTTTATAGTTATGCTATATTGAAAAGTAAAACAGTGTAATATATTGTCATTTATAGGTTTTGATCTATCCATTTCTGCAGTGGAAGGAATTAAATTCAGACAGTTGAGAATGGCTATAGTTGTCGCATTTTATTTATCAACCACATTACATGATTTTGTAACTGATCTTTTTGTGGCTATTTGGCAAGCTCTTCGTGATTTCTCCAATCTAATATATGGTCTATTTGGTTTGTTTAAGATTTTTCTGAGCAATAACTTGACACGTATTCTGTTCTGATCACAAAAACAGTGGACATAATCCTTCATGAACACTTTGATGCAGTTAATTCTTATTTGTCTTTGAGGTACGAAATATTGACTACTAAGTAAAATGTTCCTTTGGGCCTTCTCATTCATATAAAATTGGTGGTAGGGAGTGGAATTATTAAATTACTCCAATGTTTTGTCAAATAGGTGAAATCGTAAAGGAAAACATAATTTAGATGGGTATTTTTTTTGTTGTGGGCAGGTATACGCTGTCAACTTGCCTTGGGTTCGGCAGCAGGTATGTTGGTAATGTCCTTTAGTTTGTGAAGAAAAATAACACCATATGCTAAAGGTTATTTTGGGTCAACTATATTAACTTGTGGGATTGTGGGTTTGATTTTTTTTATTGAAGGTTTCGACTCAGCGCCATCTAAATACCAAGTGTCTTTAGTAAGATTTTGCTTTTGAATCTGGAGCAAATCTGTACCGTTTGCGTGAAGAGTTGAGCTTTTACAGCTCACTTGTTAAGACTTGACCAAGTCTTTGAAAACTTGAGTCTTGTAAAAACTGTCCAAAGTTAATTTATTGATTTGAGGGGCAAATCAGAATGGCCTTTCAATTTTCTAATCTATTATTTTCTAATTTTAATTTTTGCATAATTATGTATAGGTTAAAATTTTAGACAGCTGAGTCAAGTTTTCCAATGATGATATTTAGGTCTCAGAGGGTTGTTGAGTCTCCTAAAACGTTTGTGAAGTTTGACAGTAATTTGCCCAAATTGCCATTCGCCCACGCCATGTGTCCTTTATAATGTTTAAAAATAAATAAATCTGGATGTGTTTTAAATTGAGTGAAATGCTATTTGTGTCGTTTGTGATCTAAATATGTTCAATGCTAAGTAAATGCTGTGAAATCTCTCAATTGTCATTAAATTATGTTATAGATTGAAAACAAAAGAGGAAAATAAAGGATTGTTAGAGTTCAAAAAGTGAAAATGTCAAAAGGGGAAAACAATTAGCTAGATTTTAATGCAAACAGATCTTCACAATTCATAACAATATTATATTTTGTTTTTAGATTTGATTGTCAATGAGTTTTTGAATTAGAGAAGAACTAGAGAAATTGAAAAAAAGTCTATTATTATTTATATTTATGATTCAAAAATTGCCGCACAATCAATTTTCAAGTACATAAAATTATAATTAAAAGTATGTATTTGATTTAATATGAAATTTATATTTTAAATAAATTACAATCTACTAATTTGAAATTAAGCAAACCTATCCTAGAAAAAAGATATTTAATTTATGATATATTTTTATATATAAGATCTTTTGTCATGTCCCCTCTTTTAGCTCTATCTAGTAAGACGTGGGAGTTAGCCTATCAGAGAGTCTTGTAGGCTGGCAGTGGTGTTTAGAGACTCAGTCAGGGTATATAGTGTTCGGATCTGGAGTTTCAGACAGTAGGAGAGCAGTTGAGAGCAGTACCTTAATTGTAGGAGGAGTTTCCTACATTTTAGAAGGTGGAGATGGGTTATAGTCTTGAGTCTCTACGAGATCATTCTATGGTTTTAGTTTCGGGAGATTCAGAGGCGTTCCTATTTTTTAGGAGTATCCCTATTTTCGAGGGATGCGACTGTCAGTTATTTCAGATTATCCGACATCAGTCACAGGAGGTGACGAGTTTAGTTTCACTTTGTAGAGGTGTTTTGGCTATTAGTTCGCTATTTGGGAAATATTTTAATATATTTAAATGTTCTCCTAAGTTAGCATTTTAATAATTTAAATAAGGCTAAGTTTTTAGCCACTAGGGAGTAATAAGGAGTTTTCTGGCTCCATTTGGTGAGTTTTGCCATCATGTGATAGTCCGTTGGAAAGAGCTCAGCCTCTTTTATTTAATTATCATTTTTAGGGACCTATTTGATACTTGGAACTATTCTTATTGGTGAAATAATGATTTTCAGGCACTTGGGCACCATTATTAAAGAATATAACTTTATATTATAAAGTTCCTAAGTATTTCTTTTAGGGTTTGAATTACATGAGAAGATGATATAAGACCAATGCAAGGAAAGAAAAAGCATCTTTGAACATTTTCAAAAACATAATGTGGCGTTTGGCTCTGATTTGAGCATTCCTTCACTAGGACGTCAAACCCTAGGCTGAGAGTTAATCGAGTTGGGACGTAGCCCTCAACTGGATCAGATTTACTGGTTCTTGCACAAGGTTTTGACATTGGTGGAGTTACTATAGCAGTTCATATCATTGGCATGAGAAAGTGAAGACCATCTTTGCAACATTTTGTAGATTGCATCATTTTGGGCGTTGATCATTGTGAGTAGAATTGTTTAGCAAATCTATACCAGCTAGACGATGGATTTTGTGGACAGAATTATTGAAGATTACAGCTGCTAGCAGCCTCTATATTCAGACGCTGATTGTATTTGAGGTACCAAACTTTATTAGTTTTGATATCAAACTTATTGGTACAGTTAAAAGCATTACCAGAATTTCATATGCTTTGTATCAAGCTATTGTTATTGTTATCTCTTTGTTGCTGTTACTATCTTTACGTTGTATCAAGTTATTTTGAAAATATCAAATAAAATAATTTCTTCTGCAACTTTTGTCTAGTTCTGCAAGATAATTAAAACACTTACAGGAGAACATAATTATATAAATAAAATTTATAGCAGCAGCAGAGTAAATATCCACTTGGGATATTTTAGTGGTATCAGAGCCTGAATCCTGCCAACCTGTAGGGTTTCAGTGAATTTATCACAACAAGTTATAGGAAAGGGTTTGATAATTCATTTCAGCAGTCGGCATCTGTTTTTACATATCTTCTATGCATCCTAGTGGAGAAATACATAGGTTCTACGAGCGTAGGAGAAACCAGTGGCAAACAGGGGCCGACAGAGATATAGAGACACCAGTTATGGGTGAGGCACAGGGTGCTGCTGGTGACGGCATGCCTACAGAGGCAAAAGAGAGAGTTCATGAGAACTCTGATGGCTACGGAGCCCAGGATAGTCCAGACACTTGATAGATTATAGGTTACTTTGGAGCAGATGGAATTGGATAGGCGTGGAGGTAGACAGGAAAGACAAGGAAGGAGTAGGTCAGTTTCTGTTGCAGGAAGCCAGCATAGTCATCGATCCCATGTCTTAGCAGGGAGCTCCCTTCATTCCTTCCTATAGGCAAGAACGCCCACATATTCCTGCTCAGGGTAGACCATTATTGCCTCAGTTTGGGCAAGTTGAGTAGCTGACACAAGTGGAGCCACCTGAGGTTGGATTCCAGGATTCAGTCATGGCAGCTACCGTTGAATGGAGAGCCCTACCCCCAGAGGTTAGGGATGTTTTTCTCTTCCACAGTATTGTGCACAGCATAGGGATAACGCCAGGTTCAGAGGAGACAAGGGCTACAGGCCACAACAAAACAGTGACCTCAGTAGAGCCATTGGGAAGATCACACTGGCTACCTATGATGGCACGGGTGATACGAGTGCACGAGCTTGGGTGCACAAGCTGGATATATATTTATCATTGAGACCTATGCTTGAGAGAGAGGCTATACAGTTTGCGGTTTTGCATTTAGACGGGGTTGCCTATGATTGGTGGCACCATGGATTGGTCACCCAGGATCACGCCATGGGTCACTCCTATGCTGAGCTCACTGAGCGGCTCATCACTAGGTTTGATCGTAAAGACACAGAGCTTTACTACTGGGAGTTGGCACACATTAGGCAGACAAGGAATGTAGAGTCTTTTGTGAATGAGTTCCAGTGTATTGCAGTCATGGTTCTTGACATGTCTCAAAGTCGTTGTGTGATGGTGTTCATAGAGGGTTTGCAGGACAAGCTGAAAGGACTGGTTCGAGCTTTCAGGCCAGCCACCCTCAAGGAGGCCATTGATGTTACATTTAGACTAGATACCACTCCTACCTCTTATTAGACTGATAAGAAACCATCCGAGAATACACAGGCACCATAGAGGCCTCCTTTGCAGGCAAAGGACATGCCACCTCCCCCTCCCAAAGTAGACTTGGATTCTAGAAATGAACTAAGGAGGAGGAAATTATGTTTTTCTTGTAAGGAGCCATGGGTACTAGGACATAGGTGCCTTGGGTAGGGAAAGGCACATCTTATTGAGGTCATGTCAGATGTAGACGATGAGGAGGTTCGGGATATAAATGACAGGGATGATGGTGTCCAAATTGAGCTCGAAGATGCTGAGGTAGCAGTTGCGACACATGGGACTATGGCTATGTTGTCAGGTGCACTGATGATTCACCTCTTCTACATCTCGGGTATGATCCATGGGCATACTGTGTATTGTTTGGTGGATAGTGGGTCTACACATAATTTTATAAATATAGGAATGGTAGACCGGTGTGGTCTGCAAGCACATAATTTTCTAGGAATCGATGTGACTGTGGCCAATGGTCTTACTCTGCAATGCATCAAGGGTATCCCACAGTTGAGCATAGGCACAGAGGGATACACCTTGATAGATGACTTTTACATGTTTGATCTAGGGGGCAGAGATGTAGTTTTGGGTGTACAGTGGTTGCAATACTTGGGGAGATACAACCAAGATTTTAGGAAGAGACAATTGGAGTTTATGGTTGGGAGAAGGAAGATCATGCTCAAGGCATGCACACTTCTGTCTCAGGGTGGATCAGCTAGGAGTATGATTACTGATCAGGGCTCAGATAGTAACAGTGATTTGATCATAACCCCATGTCCCTCAGTATCTCAACACATAGGAGCGGGTGCCTTAGATTTGCCACAGAGATTGTATGAGGTTTGGGACGGGTTGGATAATAGGACTATTTTGGGACCGGCTACTGGTCTGAATTCTGACAGGAGGACAAGATGGCCATTTGTTTGGATTCTTGGGCGCGAGGGTATTCAGGGGTGGATACTCTACCATGACAATGTGATCTACTTCACCTCTACACCTTACAGTGGGGAGTATGTTCATCCTGACAAGCCACTTCAGGTTTTTGGTTGATCGGTGCTTTGTATTTGGATTGCTTGGGATAGTGGAGGATTAGTGTTGTATTGCTTGCGGGCAAGCATCTCCGAGAGGGGAGGACTGTCATGTCCCCTCTTTTAGCTCTATTTAGCAAGATGTGGGAGTTAGCCTATCAGGGAGTCTCGTAGGCTGGTAGTGGTGTTTAGAGACTCAGTTAGGGTATACAGTGTTCGGATCTAGAGTTTCAGACAGTAGGAGAGCAGTTGAGAGCAGTTCCTTAATTGTAGGAGTTTCCTACATTTTAGGAGGTGGAGATGGGTTACAGTCTTGAGTCTCTACGAGATCATTCTATGGTTCAGTTTCGAGAGATTCAGAGACGTTTCTATTTTTTAGGAGTATCCCTATTTTTTAGGGATTAGACTGTCAGTTATTTTAGATTATCCGGCATCAGTCACAGGAGGTGACGAGTTCAGTTTCACCTTGTAGAGGTGTTTTGGCTATCAGTTCGCTATTTGGGAAATATTTTAATATATTTTAATATTCTCCTAAGTTAGCATTTTAATAATTTAAATAAGGCTAAGTTTTTAGCCACTAGGGAGTAATAAGGAGTTTTTTGGCTCCATCTGGTGAGTTTTGCCATCATGTGATAGTCCATTGGAAAGAGCTCGACCTCTTTTATTTAATTATCATTTTTAGGGACCTGTTTGACACTTGGAACTATTCTTATTGGTGAAATAATGATTTTCAGGCACTTGGGCACCATTATTAAAGAATATAACTTTATATTATAAAGTTCCTAAGTATTTCTTTTAGGGTTTGAATTATATGAGAAGATGATATAAGACCAATGCAAGGAAAGGAAAAGCATCTTTGAACATTTTTGAAAACATAATGTGGTGTTTGGCTCTGATTTGAGCATTCCCTCACTAGGACGTCAAACCCTAGGCTGAGAGTTGATCGAGTTGGGACGTAGCCCTCAACTGGATCGGATTTACTGGTTCTTGCACAAGGTTTTGACATTGGTGGAGTTACTATAGCAGTTCATATCATTGGCGTGAGAAAGTGAAGACCATCTTTGCAGCATTCCGCAGATTGCATCATTTTGGGCGTTGATCATTGTGAGTAGAATTGTTTAGCAAATCTATACCAGTTGGACGATGGATTTTGTGGACAAAATTATTGAAGATTGCAGCTGCTAGCAGCTTCTATATTTAGACGCTGATTGTATTTGAGGTACCAAACTTTATTAGTTTTGATATCAAACTTATTGGTACAATTAAAAACATTTCCAGAATTTCATATGCTTTGTATCAAGCTATTGTTATTGTTATCTCTTTGCTGCTGTTACTATCTTTACATTGTATCAAGTTATTATGAAAATATCAAATAAAATCATTCCTTTTGCAACTTCCGTCTAGTTCTGCAAGATAATTAAAACACTTACAAGAGAACATAATTATATAAATAAAATTTATAGCAGCAATAGAGTAAATATCCACTTGGGATATTTCATCTTTTTATATTTAAATATTTTTATCAATTATATGAAACATATATATTAAATATGATTTTTTCTATTCTATTAAAGCAATGCAAATATTTAACCACTCATAATGAAACTTTAGACAAAAATGCCAAAATGCCATTGCAAATAAAAAATATGGTTTATAAAAAAAAACATTTTGGTGCATGCTTGCCTGTCAAATTGGTACTATGTAACGTGCCATGAACATTACTTGGTTATTTGGTCTTTAAAACGTTTTAAAAACTAAGTGTTGCACCAAAGGCGAATAATAGGGTATATTTCAAATTTGATTTTTCATCATTTTTATGCATTTAAAGCTTGAATTTCTCAAAAATTTATATGGAAAATGCAATTCTAACCATCTTCCAATTGAAGATCTCCATTAAAAAATTATCAAAGATAGATTTATTGTTGTAGCATCTTAGATTGTATCCCAATACAATTTCAAGGTCACCTAGGCCTCATTTTGGCATTTCCAACCTCCCATTCTTGACCATGTTTGGATTTTTACATTGGCTCAAAAACATACATTTGTATTTGAATTACAAATATGCTTGGTCTAGGTCCCCCAAGCAAACTAGCTGGCCTGAGTCTGACCCAAATTTCAGCAACAAGTTCCTTTCCACCTCTCATTTATAAATTTGCCTCTATTGTCCCCATATCTATTATCTATAACTTTGTTTATGCTGAAACCCTTTTTTTCTTATCTTTAGCCCTACATCTACTATTCACCCTACACATTTTTAGTATCATTCTCAACTCACAAACACAGACTCCTGAATTGATTTTGTGCCCAATATCTCGAGCTAAGTGATTCACTCTTCTTCAATATAATTAAAACGAAAATAGGCCTAGTTTTCTAGTTTGCATGCATAAGCTAGTGAACCCTATTTCCTTGCATTACATTTTGACGGACCTAACACATATTATGTTTGTCATACTTTTAGTTTTCAGATTTGTTTTCATGACAAAATTCACTAAATCCAATTGGTTTGCTATTTCACATGTGATTACCTTGCTTCTTAGTTATATTTACCAAAATAATGTATTAGATAATGGCTTTTTTCATTTCATGTTACTTGTATTCACTCAACACTCTTACATATTCCATCATAAGGTTTTCAAAGATATTTCCTACTTGCAAATCATTTTTCAATGCTTTTATCCATGTAAATCATGTTGTAATATGATAGCACTTTTAAGGAAGTTTAGGAATGTGTAGATCTAACACAATTTCCTTTCCAACCATATCTTTGAGACCTTCAGGGTTAATATCACCAGTACCATCCAGAGAATGAGGGCAAAGCACCAGGATGTTCTTGTCCTCTTCATTTTCAGCCATCAGAGTAACATCCTTCTCAAGAATCTCCTTGTTTTTGGGCTCTTCTATTTCCAGAATTTCCTCCTCAGAAGTGTTGTCCTCATCATCATCAGACTTCATACCCTCCACCTCGTCAAATATAGAGAAGGGCTCCTCTTTCTTAGCAGGAGTAGCCTTTATTTTCTTGTTAGGAGATGGGCTAATTTTCTTCCCTAAATTGGTCTCAACACTCTTGCGTTTTTGCTTACCAATTTGCTTAGGCAAAGGCTCCAGAATCTTGTCTCTAGCGTACTCAACAATAAGCAAAATCAGCCCTTCATGAAGGATAGGAGAGCTGGACTTGATTCTATTATCCATGATACTCTGGTTCAAATAACTCATCAGAAAGTAAGGGAAAGAAACCCTAGTTTTATAATGAAAATGGTTCACAAGAACAAAATGGAAATTGTAAACCCTAGAGAATCTTCCATCTAAAGTGAAGTATTCCATAATAAACCTCAAGACCTGCACCCAGATGAGCTTAATGTTGTTGATACTGACATAATCTACATTGCCCTTAACTAACATTGCCCTCTCTTCAACAGTTTTAGGAAAATCCTTATACGCCTTATTACCAATTTTCCTATCTTGGAAGTAATTCATACCATCAAGCGGGAGACCTGTAATATCCATGATCAGGTCCAAAATCAAAGGAAAAGACTTACCCCAAAGTGCACCACACCATTGTCCCAGC
This sequence comes from Chamaecyparis obtusa, assembly GCA_027943335.1. Classification (NCBI taxonomy): domain Eukaryota; kingdom Viridiplantae; phylum Streptophyta; class Pinopsida; order Cupressales; family Cupressaceae; genus Chamaecyparis; species Chamaecyparis obtusa. The sequence continues at coordinate 94,028 of BSBK01013118.1, forward strand.
CAGAGGCAAACTTCTTAGTTATGTCTTTATCATTACCATGCAAGCACTGAAGATACTGGTCAACCTTTCCCTTCTTAATTTTCTTCCAAACTTTTTTTCTCTTGAATCCATTTGCATTTTGAGGGTTCTTCTCTCTTGAGATCCCCTCTCATATCTTCCTTCATGCAATTAGGCTCCAGAGAACAATTTCCAGAATTTTGCGTTGTCAGTTTGAGAGCAGACTTTCTCAAATAGAACACATAAAGCACAGAATAAAACATCTTCAGTACAAGAGCCATCTTGAATACCCATAAAGCATGTGTGAAAGAATGAGTGTTAATGATATTGTGCTCCGCTTGCCATGAATACCTAAAAAGTTACGTGATATTGAAGTAATCAATGTCTGAAGTATAGCTAATCTCACTTCTAAAAGCTATAAAAAATAAATCACACATTAGAAAATTGAAGAAAAAAATGTATACCCTATATATATGTTATAATTTTATCCTTTCTACAAATATAGTTATACTGTATCAAATTCCAATTGCTTTTTAAAAATATTGTTAAGTATAAAAAATAAAATATCAAAAGTTATATAAAAAACTCACAAATTATTTCTTGACTTTTTTTTAAAAATATATTTATAAACTACATATTAAATCTAAAAAAATCACTAGTTCATTTCATCTTCAAATTCTTAAGGGTTTAGTTGTTATAGGTGCTAGAAAGTGAAAACTTAGTGAAAATTTCTGATTTCAATGTCCCACTTTGACCAAAATGTGGGACATACTATTGTGAGATCATTTAATTCTAAGGTCAATTTTTCTTGAGGATACACTTTATGAAAGTAGGTACCCAATACATCGCAAATTCAAGACAATTTGGAAAGGGATTTGTAAACTTGCTCTAGTACCATGCAGTAATAGTTAACATCAAATTGTAAGATCAAATAACTTTTACAAACAAGAAATCACACAATGATAACACTATTATACAAGTATATGGAGTACATAAATAAGCTTTGTACATAAAGACAAGGATAATGAGGTGAAAAGGTAAGATTGAAAGTTTGGCTGCCCTTCTAAAGGTGTGACATATTTAGGCACACTAGGAACGAGTGTTAAGACACATGTAGTGCACTCATGAGGTGAGACAATCTGAAAACCCCTTGTGTGAGCTTCAATGTAGTGTGAATAGGTCTATTTTGTAAAAGTAAACTATATAGAAAAAATAAGCATGTTTTTCACACTAACATGTTTAAAGAGCTATTTTTCTCAACTTAAGGGTTACAAAAGGCATTATCAGAAGTATGCCAAATACTTTGATTAAAAGATGGTTTCTTGGGGGCTAGATGATACAATTTAGGTGGTTATGTTTGGTTCAAGACTTCCTCCTAATGGAGCACTACTTATCAACAATGTATGGTTAGTGAGCAATGATAACCATTTAATTTTACTATTTTTATTCAAAATGAAGTATACGAAAAATAAAAAGCATTATGGGGACCATAATTTATGAAGTAGAGAAGGATCTCATGGTTAATGAAGGCATTTCTTGGCGCAAAATTCTAATCTTTGACAATTTTGATGGTGACATGGGAGTATAACACTTTGCTTTTGATTTTAATTTTATAATATAAAACTTGGCTCCTTTTTGTGTATTTGGTATCACTATATAATGTATAAGTTAGTAGAACAATTTGGTAGTTTCATTCTTTATGGAGGGTAGAACTTGTTGGCTTTCTATTCTACCCATGTCAATTGTAAGAAAGAATCATATACTTCTATTTAATCTTATAATATAGAGGGTATGATCCTAGGACTGCTATTTGTTTATAATTTTAAAAAATTATGTGTGCGTAAATTTGATTAGAATTTAATTAATTAATCATGAAGTGATGTTGATTTTGTTAAAATTGGATTAGTTAATTTAGGCGATAGGCTATTTGTGGGAGCTTTGCTCCTCGAAAATTAATTTTCGTGTCAGAAAGTTGTCAACCCCTTTGGCTGTCTTTTTTATTTTGGTAACTTGATTAATAGATATTTTATATTTAAATATTATTAGAATATATTTACTTGTAAAATAATTTTACATAAATTATTTCTATTTCAAGTTGTCATCTTGCTAATTTTTAACAGCTAACTTCCATTTAAATTTTGACTCTTACTAATTTGGTTACAACTAATTGATGACTCTTACGACTCTTGCTAATTTGGTAAAAACTAATCAATGACTCTTATAACTCTTTCTCTCAAAATTGGAAATTGTAGAATTACTTCACAATATATTTGATAGATTTTATGAGCAATATCGACATGGTATTTTAGCAGAGTTTTTGCAAGTGGAATAATCTTTTAAGTTGTTTCCTTTCAAAATGACCTCCTTTAGAAAAAAATGGAAATTGTAGAATTACTTCACAATATATTTGAATGAGCAATATTAACATGGTATTTTAGCAGAGTTTTTGTAATGGAATCATCTTTTAAGTTGTTGCCTTTCAAAACGACCTCCTTTAGAATTAATCACTTTTGTTTATTTTGTGCAAGCCATCGTTTCTCTATTGAGTTGAATAATTCTATAAGCCTCCAAATCTAGTGAAGATTAATTTTATTTATTATATTTTGTAAGGTGCGTACTTTTACTATTTGCACGAAGAGTTTATTTCGAGAATCTACATGGTTGCTATCACACAGAGGAATTTTCTTATTTCCTGTCACATTATCATTTCAATCAATTCTTTAAAATCATTTTCTAATTGTGTTAGAAGAGTATAATTTCATCCATATTTACTGATAATCAAGTTCTAACAGTTAAAACTACTTTTCATTTAGAAAATTTGCAAACTTTATTGATAAATACAAATAGAAAATATTCATCTCATATTAAATATGGATCCACAAATTAAGTCAGTTTGGCCATAGTAGGTGAAGCTCTATCACAGATTAAAAGTCTACCATTGTTTGCAACTCCAAGAAGGATTTTTGTAAATTGTTAATCTTAGAAATTGGAAGCTTAACTAAAGGAAGCGATTTTATATGATTTTCTCATCTTCTGTCATATAATAATTTCAATCTGTTAAATAATTTCATATGAATTAGTTTTATTTCATTTTCTCAAATTTGCAATGTGTTAAAACTATATATCTATAGCTTTGAACATTGACATATTTTTATTGAATAATAATTCTGAAATAAATTCTAAATATTATATATCTATAGCTTGGATTCTTAGCTATATTATGGTTTTTTAAATATATATAAATATTATATAATATATGTATGCACCCTAAAATGGTCACCTAGACTTTGGGCCCCATTTATTTGATTTATCAATCCTGAATCATTTTGATCATTAATCAATATTTTCAACATTATCAATCTCTTGATCAAATCCTAATTTCGATCATATATTGGATTTTTATCCTTGGGCTAACCATTTATCCTAAGTCTTTATTTGATTAAAAGGAATATTTCCTCCCCTTTTGATTAAATAAAAAGCCCCCACTTTCCTCTTATCCTAAGTTGCACAAATAAAACATTATTCCTATTTTATAAAAAGGGAAAAAGCACTTTCTGTCTCACATGAGGCTCAAAAGTCAACACTTCACTCTCATTGGAGGATACTTGTGCACATGGATTGCTCCTCTTTCAACCTCCACCGCTGATTAAGATCTTTTGCCTCTTAATCTCCATGGTCCATTCCTTTGCATTTCTTATAAAAGGAGAGCTCTCTCCTCCATTTGCATATCCATATTTCATGCTATTGTTATGCTGCAGGTTTTCTAGGTACATTTGGAGCTCTTTGAAGACATCCTTGCATCCAAGCTTTGAAGACATTGTTGTTGCATTTCATTTAGTTTGCTTTCATAGTTGCATAATCATGACATTCTTAGTATAGATTTTCTTTATGCAATAGATTAATCTCACATAGCTTAATTAGGAGGGATTGTAAGACTTGTACTTTCCTTCATAGTTTAGTTTGTACTTTCCTTTCATAGATTAGATTTCTTTTCAAAGCATTGCATTGTTATCATTTAGCTTAGCTTGCACATTTGCATCTTCATCTTAGTTGCATTGCATTGCATTTCATATTGGATTCTTGGAGATATTGGCATTGTTGCCCTTGTTTTCATCTTGAATCTCTCATTGTATGGTTGACTAGCAAGGTCACCTTCTTGTAGCTCTAGCTGAGAGCAAAACTCATAGTCCCTTGCAACTCCATGCATAGAGAGCTATGAGCCGCTTTGTGAGGCCTCATTCTTGAGTAACCTTGCATGTAATGGTTCATAGAAGTGCATATTTTAGTGTGTACATTTCTGGCGCCCACCGTGGGGCAGAGTAGATTAGCTTTGTCCCCTTTAATTCTGCATTTTTCGTCATTTTCGGATTAATTTTCGGAAAAATCTGCGTCTCTGGTTTTCTGTCTCAGATTATCGCGCGACACTTCTCAGAAATATCGCGCGATATACTTCCTGTCTCGGCGCGATAGTTCGCTCGGAAATAGTATCGCACGCCTATATTGAGGTCTATCGCCTGGCATTGGGCGAAGTATCGCCTGGCATCATGCGAAGTATCGCTCGACTGGGGAAGTATCGCCCGACTATAGGAAACTGTGTCGCGCGATACTGTTGAAGACTGAGAAACATCGCCTGATCTGGCAGAGACTTGCGCTTTCAGTTTTTTGTCCGAATCTGACTATTTTAGCTTGCTGTTTTGTTTTACTTTGTTTAAATAGGTCTAACCTGCATCTTTTAGCTTGAATCCATCAGATTATTGCACATTTACATTTGGATTTGGATTTTGCTAACATTGTGGGCCTAACAAGTTGTGTTTGTAGGTGCTCTCCTTTGCTTAAAAATTGCTAAAAACGCATGTCAAAGAGGGCTACTAATAGTTTTTACAGGGCTGCCCAAGCATAAAAACAAAAAAAAAATTTCATTTCTTGCTTGTTATTTATTTTCCTTTCATTTGTGGCATTCACTAATTGTATTAGGAATCTTAATACCTTGTGAAAGGGATTTTGAGGTGGTAGGAGAAGTATGCTCTTCACCTTTAGGTGAATCAGAAAATCTTGACCCATCTTAAGGTTTTGGAAGCAAGGGGGTAATTGATCTCTTTGTTTGGTGTGTTTGGGAAAAATTCTTGAGATAGGGGAGTATGCTCTTCACCCTTGTGGTGAATCAAAAACCTTGAACCTCAAGATTTGATCCATTTTGTTTAGTTTAGGAATCCTTTTAGAGGGCCTGCTCTTGAGCAATCAAGAGGAACGACTCAAGTGGGGACAACCTTGTCATCATTCTCCTTGGTGGCAAGTGATTCCAACTCACTATAATCTCAAGGCTATCAAGGACACCAAAAACCTTGATAGACATAACACTTGTCTTCGTTTGATGTGAGTAGCTCATGGGATTGCGACCATGAGGAAAACAATGAACAAGAATGCTTAAGGTACTCTTGAGGCCGCGAGGTCCTAGTCCTTTATGAGGAGCAAGAGGGGTGTTGTGAACAGAAATCCTTATTAAGAACCATTAGATAGAAGCCACCCTCTTTTAGCCGCTTATCTTCTTAGTGCAAGGATTGATCCAAGTGGTTTACCCGGATCACCTTAAGATACTCACCATATGTGTCCCTTTGGTTGTGTCATTTTGACATTTCCATGACAAAGCCAATATCTCTTGTGGGTAACCACTTGGTGTGAGGCAAGGGGGCATCAAGTTGTGGGCTAAGTTGGTAAGTATTGAGCCTTGTCTTGTAGGTAGTAATTGCTTGAATTGTCTTCGATTGTGTGATACCAGTGTAAACGTCTTCAACATACAAACAATCGGTAGCATTCATAGGGTGCTTTTTCAATTTTGATATCACAAGTGTTTGCCTTGGCAAGGTTGCTTTTGCCCTTGTTTCAAGTGTTTGAGACCATGTTTTGATCCCTTGCTGTTTGCAAACCTACCGAAATTCTGCTGATACCGTGACTGAAATCGAAGACATCAACCCTCAGACTAAAAACTTTGACCAAACAGACCCAAAAATGCAAATTTCACACAATTCTGGTCAAGAGTTGAATAATTCTGCAATAGTATCGCGCCCTGTAAGGCGAAGTATCGTGCGATACTTCGCACATGCTATAAATATCGCCCTCTTTGGAGAGAAATATCGCGCGATAGTTCGCCCCTGACGGACTATTGCCCTGCCTGCCTGGATTATATCGCCCGCTAGTGTTAAGAAGTATCGCCTGTCTTAGGGCGAAGTATCGCACGGGTATAGGTTTATCGCCCCAGTAGCCTGGAGTATATCGCCTGGTCCATTTTTGTCGTGCTTAAATTTTGGTCAATTTCAGTTGCTATCAATTAGGCCAGGTCTTAGAACAGGCTTCTCACCCTGACGTTTGAGATCTGTCTTGACTCCAAATTTCTGGTTCTTAGTTCTCCGGGATAGCATTATTTGATTTACAAAGTCACTTTGGAATAATTGTCAAGCTAGAAAGCCATTCTTGGTGCCAAGGTTCATCCTTAAAATTGTTAGCTATATTCTGGAAAAATTGTAGTTCTCTTATTGTCCAAATCGCTTTCATTTTCAATTATCTTTTGGCCTAGTCCAACCTCCTGATTCAAAAGTGCAAGGGTAGTCACCCTTTGATTTGAAGCACCTCTTTGACAGTGTTGGTAAAGCCCCCTTTCTTTTCTTTTTTTCGTTTCTCTTTGGACAATAGAGGATTTCGATTATTCTAGTTGGTGTTGACACTTTGAAAGGTCACCTTATCATTGAGAATATCTCTCTTTCATGTCAGTTACGACAAGGTACCAAGTTAATCAAGGGAAGCGACCCCCTGTTGCCTTTAGCCAGTTACCACCTATCAAGACCCGTCGACAACCTAAGAGAAAAGGACCTCTTTTTGACCAATCTCCTAAGAGTGAATCCGAGGTTTGTTTCAATCCGGGAGCTAACCCTAGTGAAGTGAGCACCTCTTTCATACCACTTTCATCAAGTATGGACATGAGTTACACTTTCACCCGACAACAAAGAGAAGCCATGAATCAAACTCTCGAAGATATCTTTCAACGACACAGAAGAGAGTATGGTGGTTCTTCTCATGTCAGTCCACCTGGGTCACCTCCTAACAACGCGAGGTATTTTGATGCTCATCAACGAGCCGAAAGACAGCATAAGTCAGCTCACTCAGATTCAGGGTCACAACACGAAGACCAGAACAATGAATCTAGTGATCACCATATCAACGCAGCTAATGCAATAAGGCATTCAAGACAAACCTCCCCACTTAAGGACACTTCTCGATATGCAAATACAAGATTAAGAAGCATTGAGAGAGAGAAGCAAGCCTACTTAGATGAACAGGCTGCAAAAAAGGAAAAATTCCGACAACTAGAGGAAGAGGAACGTGCATTGTTGGATATACAGAAAAGAGTTGCCCAAGAAGAAGAAGATAGACTCTATGCACAACAACTCCAAAGTCGATTTAACGGGAAGGGAGCCAATAGTGGGATCAACTCGCCCCCATCTACCCCTTCCCCTAGCCCTCGAAGAAGATCAAAGACACCCTCACGATCTCCAAGTCCTAGAGGAAGAAGGACTTCCAGATATGACCATCATAGGAGACAATCATCTCATAGACATTCAAAGCAACCCTCCCAACGAGCACATCATAGCTCACAACATGGAGGCAGTTATGCTAAATTTGATCATACGGACTTCATGACTATGCAACAAGAACCGTCCTTTCAAGCCTATGTGGAGCAATACGTGGAACAAAACAAAGACCAATTCTTGGAAAGTCTTATCAACAAAGGCGCTAAAGTTCCATATAACTTTGATGTTCACCAAAAAATCAAGAAACAGAATCCTTCAACTGATGAGTTAATCTTACAAATGCAAAAGGATATAGACAGAATGAAGGCTCCCAAGAGCACATTTCATTTGGACTCCATATGTCCTAATCCCATTGACAAAAGTGTGGTGATGGTAGAATTTCTTAAGAAAGTTGAATTCCCAACATACGACAAATATGATGGCACAGGTGACCCTCACGACCATGTTCGACAATTCTACATAATGAGCTTTTCCTTTCACCATGAAGACTCCTACTTGCTGAGATTATTCCCAAGGAGTTTAAAAGGTCAAGCCATGGAGTGGTTCACCAACCTTTCCCCTCCAGTAAAGACATTTAGAGAACTTGTCCAAAGATTTGTGCAACATTTTGCTTACAATTTATCTAGGTCGGTCACCATGCTTGATTTGTGTAAACTTAAGCAAAATCAAGGGGAAACTTTTGTCACCTTTTTACAACGATGGAGGTGATTATGTTCGAAATACCCAAGGACAATCCCTGAAGAAGAGAGAATTGATATCATTGTGAACAATCTAATACCAGAACTCAAGTATGAAGTCAAGAAAATTCCATTTAATTCTTTTGATACTATGGTAGAGGTGGCATGTCGCATTGAGGATGTCCTAAAAGAACAAGGAATTTTGGCTAAACCAACAAATAACAACAATAGCCAAAATAACAATACTAATGGTAACAAGGACAAAAAGAACTCTTTTTGGAACAAAAACAAGCAAGTCGTCAACGACGGAGTTGTTGATTCATCTCAGGTCAAGAATGAAGGAGTTCTTAATCTCTCTCATGCAGTTCAAGCTATGAAGTTGCAAACATCGTCAACGCCACAAGACAAACCTCAGTATCAAAAGAGATCTAAAACGGAGAAAAGACAATTCACTAAATTGGGAGAATCCTATGCAGATGTTTTTAAGACACTAGTTGCTCATAATCTGGCGCACCCACAGGATCCTACAAAACATCGAATACCAGATCCTTTACCTCATTGGTGGGATGCTAAGGCTTTTTGCGTTTTCCATAATGGGATTGGACACGACATAGAAAATTGTTTCAAACTAAAGCATCTTGTCCAAGACCTTATTGAGAAAGGACAATTACAAGTGGATGGGTTAACTACTAATGCAGACCATAAAGCCTTTAAAGAGCCCTTGCCTAAATATGAAAAAGGAGAGAATTCTAGTAAGAATGGCAAGGCGGCTATTAACTATACATACACACATGCTGATAATGTGATTAACATGCTTGAAGTGGCTGACGATAATATCAACATGGTGAGAAAGAAAGATCCTTATGGACATAATGTGGACTCAATTCCTATGACTAATGAAAGACCCGCTGTGGTGATAAGAGGTCCTCACACACAAGGAATGCCCCGGTCCCTCAATGTTGTCACTAGGGGTCAGGCTCAAGCACCCATTATCATCAAAGGTCCTAGCACTAGCAAGTCTAAACAACCCGTGTCCAAAGGTGCTCCTCCAAAACCTGTCATTGGTCCTGATTCCAATTATAACCTTATTGACCAACTACAACGAACACCCGCTCAGATATCCATTTTTGAGCTTTTAGAATTATCTCCTAAGCACAAGCGCGTCCTCGAGGATGCCTTGCGAGCAGCCAATGTCCCTAATAACTTAGATATTGACCAATTCCAAAACATGGTCAACCATTTGGCTAGCCCTCATTTCCTCACCTTCTCAGAAGAAGATGACAAATCCATTAGTCACCCACATAATTTGGCCTTACATATCGAGGTCATGATTCATAAAACCCGTGTTAGGCGTGTACTGATAGATGGGGGTGCGGGGCTCAATATTTGTACTTTGAGTTTGCTGCTAGCTCTAGGGTATTCCGAGAACGTCATTGACACAAAGAAAAGAATCACAATTAAAGCATATGATGAAGCAGAAAGAAGTTCTAAGGGATTGGCTGTTTTGCCTATTCGTATTGGTCCCGTAGAAAAAGACATATTATTCCAAATTGTTGATGTTGGACCTCTAGCCTACAACATTTTGCTAGGTAGGCCATGGATTCATGAAATGCAGGCAGTCCCATCGACATATCACCAGTGTGTTAAGTTCCCCCATAACGGTGTCGAAATTTGCATCCCTAGAGACAGTGCTCTATCAGTTAATAACATTTCTGCGGGATCACATGTACCTTTGAATAGAGAAGCTGACAATCTTAGTAGTTCACTTGAACAATGCAAGCAGAAATTCAAGACCATGGACCTTGGGATGGGAGATTATAAGATTGATTCTTTTACAAAAATGCCAGTCTCTCCTAGGTCTTATGGGAGACCCTCCCCAAATGTGAAGCCTTCATCATCAGCAATGACGTTATTTGGGAAATTTATTGAGTCTTCGGTCCCCATTCAAGAAGAGAAAGAGGAAGTTGCTGTAAGGAACTGGATATATCACGAAGAGAAATACAAACATAATGAGAATTTTGCTCCTTCACCTGAAACTTATGGGAAAGGATATACACTGGTTAAAAATATGGGATATCCGGGATTTGGTCCCCTTAGTCATAGGCTGGATGCTAAAGCTAAGCCTCTTGATCATGCTCTTTTTGGACGCAAAAATAAGTCCACGGTCGGCTTAGGGTTTGAGAATAAGAAGAAGAAAGGTATCCATGTCCCAGCTGCAACGGACAGTGATAGTGATGCAGATTATACACCCGATCTCTCCAACCAACAAGATGTGTCTGATGATTGGGTACCCTCAATGAATCTCCTTTGGGGAGATTCCACAGATTTGATGCTTAATAGTCCTACTATCCCAGCTGCGACAGATAGTGATTGTGTGACTTCTAGATCGACAAAGGAAAGTGTTACTGTCCTAGCTGCGACGGATAGTACCAATACTAGCACTAGAGAGGGGGAAACCCTCCCTAACCTTGAGGCTTCTACATCACGAGGCCTAAATGATGACTCAGAGACAGACTCCCATGAATATGAATGGGATTCGCTTTCAGATGCAACAATTGATCTAGATGTGGATATTATCCATGCCTATAGTACCCAACCCGATGCAACTAACGATCCTAGTGTCAGACTAGAGGATTGCCCTCCTCAAATCGCCTTAGTAGACGACGCTTCGTTTGATAGGATGAGCCTCAATTCAGGTATCTTAGGAGAAGACTTGATGAGCTCCGATTATATGGTCACCAGAGATGACACCTTTCACATTCACAACATCGAACCTACCATTGACTTGCCCCTTGTTCACTTTGACCTGATTGACTGGCCCCAGCGCCACCACGAGCCCACATTCCTCACATTTCGCAATGATTATGAAATTGCTTGCTATCTGAATGCTCTCAAACCCGTGGCTTCTTCCACCAGTGAACCAACAACCAGCATGACGGAGCCTGATATTAAGTACCTCAGTCTCAAAACAAAAGAGAAAAAGAAAAATAGGTCTGATGGCGAAAACCACTTTGTGGCGGTGTCAGAACCAAAAATAGTAAAAAGAAATGACGCATCCAAAGGTGAAAACCTCTTTTAGGCACCTAAGGATGGGGTACTTAATAACTTGCTGAGTTATTTCCAAGATAGATCATCAATATTGATTGAACCAACAAAGCCGGTCAATCTAAACACAGAAGAAAATCCTCAGATAGTCCATCTTGCTCAGTCTTTATCAGAGGAAGAGACCAAGGCATATGTACAGTTTTTACAGAAAAAGAAAATTAATTTTGCATGGACCTACTCAGACATGCCAGGGCTTGACACAAATCTCATAATGCATCACTTATCTATAGCTCCAGGAGTCAAGCCAGTCAAACAGAGACTAAGAAAAATGCATCCACATATAGCTCTACTTGTCAAAGGAGAATTAGAAAAGCTTTTGAAAGCTGGATTTATTAGAGCCATCGATTATGCAGAATGGATCTCAAACATAGTACCGGTCTCCAAACATGATGGGTCCATTCGTGTTTGCACAGATTTTAGAGATCTAAACAAAGCCTGCCCAAAGGATGACTTTCCACTTCCAAACATTGACATGATAGTGGACATGACGGCGGGCTATGACATATATTCCCTAATGGATGGTTTCTCGGGGTATAATCAAATCAAAATAGCTCCTGAAGACCAAGAGAAAACAGCATTCACATGCGCATGGGGAACCTATTGTTGGAACGTCATGCCATTCGGGTTAAAGAATGCAGGAGCAACCTACCAAAGAGCTATGACAACTATCTTCCATGATATGATGCACAAAAATATGGAAGATTATGTGGATGATACCCTGGCAAAATCAAGAAAAAGGGACACACACCTCAATGATCTGGAAGTAATTCTAGATTGTATGGAACAATTTCAACTCAGATTGAATCCAAAGAAGTGCGCATTTGGCGTCACCTCAGGCAAACTTTTAGGATTCATAATATCAGCAAAAGGTATCGAGGTTGATCCCGAAAAGGTCCAAGCAATCCTAGATATGCCACCTCCTCGAAATATCAGCCAAATGAGAAGTCTTCAAGGACGTCTTCAATCAATTAGGAGGTTTATTTCTCAGCTTGCAGATAGAGCGCAACCCTTCAACAAGACATTGCATAAGGGTGCTTCTTGTGTTTGGAACGAGGATTGTCAAAAGAGCCTAGATCAGATCAAACAATACTTGGCTAATCCTCCGATCTTAATGCCTCCCATTCCAGGGAAACCATTGATCCTATATATCTCAGCTACAGACACTTCCCTGGGGGCATTATTGGCTCAAACAGATGATACTGGGAAAGAACGGGCCATCTACTATATCAGCCGTATTCTAGTCTCTTATGAGATCAATTACAATAATATTGAGAAGTCTTGTCTCGCGGTGGTGTTTGCTTCTCAAAAGTTGCGCCACTACATGCTTGCTCATACCATACACTTGATTGCCAAAATTGATCCCCTTAAATACTTGCTTGGTAAGGCTGCCCTGACGGGTAGACTTGCTAAATGGATGATGGTCCTCACTGAATTTGACATAGAGTACGTTGAAAGGAAGGCAATAAAAGGGCAAGCTATTGTTGACCAATTAGCTGATTTTCCAATCCAGGATAGTATGCCAGTCCAAGTGGAATTCCCAGATGAACACATCTTATATACCACTACTCGCACTTGGACAATGTTCTTTGATGGCTCCCGCATGCAAAATGGATCAGGTGCTGGAGTGTTATTTGTTTCTCCACATGGGTACAACATTCCGAAGTCTTATAAACTATTATTCCCATGTACCAATAATATTGCAGAATATGAAGCTTTAACTAATGGCTTGAAAATGGCTATAGAATGGAATATCACAGAATTACATGTCTTTGGGGATTCTCAGTTAATCATCAACCAAGTCAATGAAGAGTATCAAACCAAGGATGACAAATTGATACCCTATAAAAAGATGGTTGATTCTTTGAAACGCTATTTCACCTTTGTGACGTTTCAACAAATCCCTAGGACGGAGAACAAAGCTGCAGACGCCATGGCCACATTAGCTTCACTTCTTCAGTTGGAGACACATGAATCCAGATTTGAATTCCTGGTGGAAGAGCTACACCATCCCATCTTTGACTCATCTGAAAGCCGTGTCATTTGTGCCATTATCACACACGAGTCTTCCCGATATGGTGCTATCTATTCATATCTTCGTGATGGCATCATCCCTGACACATTCACCCGCTCCGAACGCCGAAATCTCATCCGTAACGCCTCTCGCCACACCCTCATCTCTGGTGACTTATATAGAAGGGGTTTAGATGGGACACTCCTTAGGTGCTTGGAAAAGGAGGAATCCAACCAAGCGTTAGCTGACATCCATGAGGGCATTTGTGGTGGGCATTCTAATGGTCTTGCCATGGCCCGAAGGTTGCTTAGGGCGGGATATTATTGGCCCACAATGCAGATAGACGCAGTCACCTTTGCTAAGTCATGTGAAAAATGTCAGAAACACGGCAACCTGATTCATGCTCCGGGTAGGGAGCTGATCCCTTCTATTTCTCATTGGCCATTTCAGCGCTGGGCCTTTGATCTGGTTGGGCAAATTCACCCCAACTCATCAGGTGGACACAAGTTCATTATTACTGCCACTGACTACTTCACAAAATGGGTGGAGGCCGTACCACTTTCTGTTGCTTCAGGAAGGACCATTTCTTTGTTCATCTTGAATCATATCATTTGCCGATTTGGAGTGCCTTCTGAGATCATTACTGACAATGGAGGTCAATTTAAGAATAAAGACCTAAAGCACCTATGCAACAAGTTTAAAATCAAGCAACATTGGTCCTCCATATATTTCCCACAAGGAAACGGACAGGCAGAAGCTTCTAACAAAACCATTCTTAAGATTCTTCATAGAACAGTACACAAGAATGGTAGGGATTGGCACTTACAAATCAATCCAGCACTATGGGCTTACCGAACAAGTATTCGCACACCTACAGGAGCCACTCCTTTCTCTCTCACCTATGGCGCTGAAGCAATATTGCCTTTAGAAGTCGAGATACCATCCCTTAGAGTCTCACTCAAAGGTTTGATTACAGATGAGGATTACCGCGCCATGAGGTTGCAGGAACTAGAACTTCTAGATGAGAAGCGTAAGACTTCCTTTGATCATATGAGAGTGTATCAGAAGCGTATGTCCAAGGCATTCAACAAGAAGGTTCGCCCTAGAGAATTCCAAATAGGTGATCTTGTTTTACGAGAAAACCCTAAAAACCAACAAAATAGAGAGCAAAAGGGCAAGTTTGAACCTAACTGGCTTGGACCATATGTCATCACAGCTGCTTTTGGTACTGGTGCGTATTTACTGTCAGATCCTGATGGAGAACAGCTCCCTGATCCCATCAACATTGTGCACCTTAAGAAGTTCTATCCTTGATGCCCGTTCTGTCTGGGGGCATCTTTTGTATATATCTTATTGGTCCTGAAAAAATTCCAAAAAAATTCATATATGATGCTGAAAAAATCCTAAAAAGCATAAAAAGTCCTGAAAAAACTACAAAAAAATCAAAAAAATTCAAAAATTCAAAAAAAAAAAAGAAAAAAAAGAAAAAAAAGAAAAAAGAAAAAGTGCCTTGGTGAAAACCTAGCAATAGGCGCCTTGGTAGCAAAAATACAAAAAAATGAAAAAATGAAAAAAGATTCCAAGTGGTGAAAACCTGGAAACAGGCGCTACTTGAGGCCTTTGCACCCCTATTTGTTAGCATGCGTACTTGACACTTAGCCACCTTCCATCATGCCTTGACCTTATTTGGCCTAGTCTGGAATTGGTCTTTATCTTTGTCTAGGGGGCATAACTGTTCGCATAGGTCCTTTTGGTGTGTTTGTCTCTTGGGATATTTCACAACAGGTGTTTTTCAACACCACCCCAAACAGTGTTTTTCAACACTACCCTTGTGTCGAGTGTTTCTTAACACTTATCAGATGTCTTACCCAACAGTCTCGCATGCTGCGATATTTCCCATTAGCAGATATGATACTCAGAATTTGACTCTATGACCAACACACACGCACTTAAACAATCAACTCGCTGGCGATATGATGACTTTATTTTTCTTTGTGTGCTGTCTATGAGGATTTCTTTGATGAGTGATCTCTCCCTGAGAAGTTTTCGATGATGCATAGCTAGAAGACTGAGGGAATGAGAACATGTTTTCTTTCTTTATCTGCTTGTGGGTATATTTTGTTGATCCTAACTGTCATGAGCATTTATGCTGGTCCTACTTGACACTATGGATTGACAAGGTATTATCCTTGACTGTTTTGCGAGTGCATGCTTTTAGTTATCCTGACTTTTATGTGTCTTGATACAAGCATAATCTCGCCATATCAAATTTAGGTGATCTCATTACATTAGTCATCTTGACCTATATGTCTTTGATGCCTAGGTGAGATTTCCACATTTCTATCTGATAAAGATCATACTCATATCCACATAGTTATGCTAGTGTGCATTATATGATCTTACGACGCTACCAATAACGCTCGATGATGATAATTAGATGTCTATAAGCGTTGTGACCTTGCAAGTCAACCACTTTCATAGTAGCTTGCATTCTTAGGTTCATGATAGTTTAGTTTTTGCATCTTGCATATGGAGAGAGTTCTTATTTTTATCATCTATGGACTAGTTGGTCAACTGTGCTCATTTTCTGATTCTCCTTGATCATATCTTTCATTTCTGGTCTTTCATTTCACATCCTTTTCTATCCATTTTCGGACTCGAAATCGAAATCCAAGTCACATTTTCAAGTTTTCTCATTCTTCTGAGCAGTTGACTGACCTTTTGAGGCATAATTTGATTTCGATGGACTTTCTTCCTTCCATGTCTCTCAAATTTTCTAGTCTTTCATCCACTCTATTTCTAGTCTTCTATTTCTATTCTTCTACTTCCTCACTGGGGCATGTTTTATTGCCTAATGGTTAACCTATTTGACCCTTACAATTCGATTGTGATTTTATTATGATTTGATCAACCTTATCAATTTTCTGTCTCTCCTCTACTTGATTTCGATTTCGATTCCGAGGGGGCAGTACTTATGGGATTCTCATCCCCAATCGTTTGATTTTCCTAATTCAGACATCTTTTGTGAGCTTTTGTTCAAAATTTGAGATTCTTATCTCCCATTTTTAGACATTGATTATTGCCTAGCAGCGACGGTGATAGTTTTGTCTAAAGCTTGATTTGCACCTAGCAGTGACGGTGTTGGTCTAAGCTTTTGTTTATGTTTGTCCAGATGTGATCCCGAATCGACCTCATATCTGAGTTGTTTTGTGATCCCAAATCGATCTCACATTGCAACTTCATTCTTTGACTACATGTGTTCCCAAATCGATCACACATTAGTCAAAGAGGGGCAAATGTATGCACCCTAAAATGGTCACCTAGACTTTGGGCCCCATTTATTTGATTTATCAATCCTGAATCATTTTGATCATTAATCAATATTTTCAACATTATCAATCTCTTGATCAAATCCTAATTTCGATCATATATTGGATTTTTATCCTTGGGCTAACCATTTATCCTAAGTCTTTATTTGATTAAAAGGAATATTTCCTCCCTTTTGATTAAATAAAAAGCCCCCACTTTCCTCTTATCCTAAGTTGCACAAATAAAACATTATTCCTATTTTATAAAAAGGGAAAAAGCACTTTCTGTCTCACATGAGGCTCAAAAGTCAACACTTCACTCTCATTGGAGGATACTTGTGCACATGGATTGCTCCTCTTTCAACCTCCACCGCTGATTAAGATCTTTTGCCTCTTAATCTCCATGGTCCATTCCTTTGCATTTCTTATAAAAGGAGAGCTCTCTCCTCCATTTGCATATCCATATTTCATGCTATTGTTATGCTGCAGGTTTTCTAGGTACATTTGGAGCTCTTTGAAGACATCCTTGCATCCAAGCTTTGAAGACATTGTTGTTGCATTTCATTTAGTTTGCTTTCATAGTTGCATAATCATGACATTCTTAGTATAGATTTTCTTTATGCAATAGATTAATCTCACATAGCTTAATTAGGAGGGATTGTAAGACTTGTACTTTCCTTCATAGTTTAGTTTGTACTTTCCTTTCATAGATTAGATTTCTTTTCAAAGCATTGCATTGTTATCATTTAGCTTAGCTTGCACATTTGCATCTTCATCTTAGTTGCATTGCATTGCATTTCATATTGGATTCTTGGAGATATTGGCATTGTTGCCCTTGTCTTCATCTTGAATCTCTCATTGTATGGTTGACTAGCAAGGTCACCTTCTTGTAGCTCTAGCTGAGAGCAAAACTCATAGTCCCTTGCAACTCCATGCATAGAGAGCTATGAGCCACTTTGTGAGGCCTCATTCTTGAGTAACCTTGCATGTAATGGTTCATAGAAGTGCATATTTTTAGTGTGTACAATATATATTTGACTGTAATATATTTTATGTAAGTCTTTGTTTCTCTTAAAAATATTAAAACAAAAATAATATGGAAACCTTTAACAAAATTTTGAAAGGAAATTTTCTATCTTTTCTTGGTCATCTTTTTTTCCATATAACTTAAGATTTGAAGAGAATGACATGGTTAATATATATTTTATATTTAAATATTATTAGAAGATATTTATTGTTGAGTGTTGTTAACAATATTAATTTATAAGAAACATCTATAATGTTATTCGATTGCAAGAACTTCTCTCTGATTTTTGTTATTAAAACTTTTGGAAGTTTCAATTGTAACTACTATTGCTTTGACTCCATTTCTCAGAAGGGGCGTGAGTGCATGGGATCCATAGGAAAGTAGCCTCTTCAATCCATGACTTCCAATTTCTTGCGTGTGGGATTTTAGTGCACCCTCTTCATTCTCAAAGGACGCCATCACAATGTCAATATGCGGGTTGACTGGAAGGAAACCCCCAAAGCTCATGTTTTTACAACTAATTTGCCTGGTAAAATATTAATAATATGTCTGCTCCTCTTTCTAGGGTTTATTATTTTTGTTTCCGTGGTCTATCTTAAAGATTTTAGGTTTTTTTTTTCATGAATGCATGGATGGGGATGGATGATTTGAAAATCAATTTAGTGGACAAGAATACCCTGCAATAAGCAGGGAGAGGCACAAAGAATATGAGGAAAAGATGGATTAGTGACACCGTGTTGAGCATTTGAGCAGATGGTTTATGAG